>NNCF01130303.1:205449-218359 GCA_002313205.1 Laupala kohalensis | reverse complement strand
AATTTCAACTGAAACTGTCTACCTTATTTATTTCGTGAAAGCGGAGACTTGGTTGTTGAGTCAATCATATTTCCACACTGCACGACAAAGTGAAATAACTATGTAGTTATTTAATTTAAAACATTACAGTTTTTTCGTACAAAATATTGACGGAGGCATCTAAATATAGAAATTATGATGCGATGGAGAAAATTTAGTACTAATTTTCGGTGATTTTTCAATATTAGATTGGTTATATTTTGTTTATCTCGTTTCATTAAAATGTTCTAATTGCATTATTTGCATGTGTGTGCGTGAGAGAACGTGAATGCGTGAGTTTAAAGAGAGAGTGAAAGTGATTAGAAAGATGAAAAATTTCCGATGCAATTTTTTTGTAGACATAAATTGATGAATTTTTCTTATCTGCGGTGCGTTTGCTGTCCTCCTATGCATTTTATCATTATATTGTCTTTCATTTCGGTTTACGAAAAGTGTATTTTCCGTCTGCTTGATCTATTTACACTGCTAAATATTATTCAAGCTTCTTGAAACAGTAAACTAATGTGTAAGTGTAACGGACAGAAATTATTTTACTGCGTCTATACCATACTATCAAGCGAAACACCGCTAATGCGGATGTGAAGCATACTAATTGTACTTAACGTACAGAAAATTTAACCAAAATCGTCGAAGCCGGTTTTGAGAAACATTCAAAAGAGTAATTTGACCTTCCTGTGAAGTACACTTTGTTTTGAAGGAAAAAATAGAGCACATGCATCGACAACAAATAAATTCTACCGTAAATACGAAATGCGAATTAAATTGATTCAGCAGATTACTCAGAATTGCAGCACACAGGCCAAAAGCTACTTTTCAGAATCAGAGATCGCAATAATTGATGTTTCGGTCGAAATCTCACTTTCGAATTTTTTCACGATTACAAAACTTTCTATATACTACGTATATGAAAAATTAAAAAGTATTTTGGGAGTTGGTCGCTTCCAAATGGTACTTCCGAGGTTGCGTGGATGACATCTGTTGTCTATTTGTAAAGGAGCAATGTCAATGAATATTTCTTAATACTTCATATATGAACGAACAATTATTAATTAATAATAATGAATTTCTTAATATTATTGAATAACTCATGAAGAATGACCACATGAATATCACCTTCCTATCTATAAAATCAATTTGTTTACCTAAGTGGTTTATAAAATACACTTTACAACAATATTACAGAACTTAATAAGTCGAGGGGGTGTCACTCCTTGTAGCAGAATTCCAAGAAAACCGCGTGGGATAGAGGCTAGACAACCATTGAGGTAATACACGTTTAAGTTTACTATTCTGAAAGCACGCTTTGTTGCCATGAAAACATTCAGAAGAAATACATTATTACGTTGCATGGATGACTACTGTGATCTGCGCGACCACTGTAGGGTTAACTAAGTGCCGTACACCAACTAATACCCTACGGAAGGACTGTCAAAGAAAGATTTCGCAAGATTTCCATCCCCTGACACTCAGAGGGTTAACCAACGCTTAATGAACAGAACTCTTAAGAGAGTCTCTAGAAGACGTACGAGGTCACCTTTCCGGTAAATTTTACATAACTGTATTTGAAAGTATAGAAATGATAGCAACTCCAATAAAGGAACTAATTTTGGGATACATCGAAATTACTCGTGGTACATAACACTATAGAACTAGTTCAACAATCCAAATTATGTTCAAAACGTAAAAAACCTTCTTGCCGAAAGAATAAACCCATTTTTTATTTCAATAGTGTCTTCAATGCAGGAAGATTAAAAATTTTGCATCGCTGGGAAAATGAATAAATTTTATTTAGTAGTTGTAATGAAACGTTTTTATTATCTGATTTTTTGTTTGTATTTGGTGGCGACCCGTGGCGTGGTACCTAGCGTACTCGCATTCTACCTCTGGTGACGTGGGTTCAAACCCTGTCCGATCCAAGTAGAAAGGTATTCGGGGCAGGTTTTCTCGGGATTTTCCCGTTTCCCGTGCCTATTATTCCCCTACAGCATTCCCTCATCACCAATTAATAATGAAAGTTTGTATAAAACTATGAGGTTATGTCAGGGACTGGTAGACATGTTTTCTTGCTTAGTTTCAAATAACTTCCAATAAAGTGTTCAATTAAAACTATTCAATATGAGTTAATTTAAGGAGGAATGTAATTTGAATAAGTGATGTTATGATTTGGATCCTCATTCGCGGAGCAACATAAACTTAAAATCCAAGTACCTAAAACTAGTCCTCCACAAGTGACATCAAATCTTGATCATTTTGAGGAATTAATTCGATTTCTCGTCTTACAAACTGTTTTTCTAATCCATTTTTGATCATTCTCCCAAACTATGTATGATTCTAACCTCTTTTCACGCGTCATAAGATCTTTTACTCAATTTTCCGCAAAGGGTCCTTAAAATACTTGTGAGTACGAGCATGAAAAAAATCACGTCATTCTGTCCACACACAAATTGTCGAACCGATTTTTGTCCAAAGATATATCCCAAAATTTCCCACTGTGCGGCGAAGGAAATAAATAAATTTACTCTCCCAAATAANCAAAGATATATCCCAAAATTTCCCACTGTGCGGCGAAGGAAATAAATAAATTTACTCTCCCAAATAAGCAAGGAACCCACAACTTCCATACACGGCTGAAAGGTAGTGGCGGATTTAATATTTCTAAAATAAGTTATTCATTTTTCAACAATTACATTTTCTGTAATAATTACTGAGTTGTTTTATCTTATTCGTAATTATTTGTCTCGTGATATATATCATGTACTTCGAAAGAAGTTTCTGAACTTTCCGCATTCTATAACGTATTGTTTTGAAAGTTTGGGTTTTCTCGCTATCGGACCGAGACGAGACTCTTCGTAACAAGATTGTCTTTCCTTCTACATGCGGCAAAAGAGTAGGAAATATCGCAATAATTCTTCACAGACGGAAAAAAAAAGAAACTGTCGGAGGATATAAATCAGTGGAGGGAATTTCGAAGAATACAGCGCCAGCCTCAAATGAAATAGCTACCTCACGAAAATGAATCGGTCTTACTCAACTACGAAGTTTATTTTTTTATTTTTTTTTGTGGCGGTCGAATTGTACATTCTCATAAAGAACCAGATGAAAAGAAACCATTTTCCAAACGCGAAGATATGTTTGAATGTTGTAGTGACGTGTTACCTCACATGTTTCTTAGAGTAAAGAGAATATTTCCCAATCAGTACTTTTAGGAAACATGTATTTTATTTCCACTTTTATCTTCATTTCATACGATGTATGGGGAAAGTAATGAAACGTGATAATGTCACGATTGGTAATCGGTTTCTGCAATTGTTAATATCTTACTATATCTGGAGAAAATCCCGAGTTCGATTCCCACTGTTATCATTTTTACTTTCCAATTAAACAGAGTGTGCAAGGAAAGTATTGTTTCGGCCGAAGAAAATGAGATCTCTTCGGATCCTTACGAATTGTCTCCAGCAGAGTGTATTTTCAAATTTTGGCGATGATGTCCAATGTCGTATGTATGTATGAGTGTATTGTATGTTAAGAATTTTGCTCCCCCCGATAACTCACCAACAAATTGCTGTATCGAAACCAAACTTGAGATTTGACTTTGAATGTTTTGGGGATAGAAACCTGTTTCTTGGACAGCTCATACCGACTTCATTTTCACACCGCGCTCCACTTCCGGTTTCTTAATATTCGAAATTTTGAAAGTATGCATAGAAACATTTTGATTGGTCAGTTAATTCTCCACACAGATTGCTAAACCGCATTCCTGTGCGCCTCACCGTTGGAGGCGCTTGTTTTGAATCTGCCAATAAGATTATTCCAAAAAGTTTAATGTGAAAGTTACTGAATCAATTCCATACCTAAATATGTTACTATGATTTTTTGGATACCATGTACTGCAACCGATTTATCTTAGAAATATGTCAACTTGGTTAATAAATGTAACACATTATTCCTCTTTTAATTGTTTCTTTTTTGCTTTTTTAATTTTTTTAAATGTAGGGTGTTTAGTGCCATGAGTTTGTGTTATGAACTGTAATAGGAAAGTTGAACGGGACACACTCCAGATTTTTTATGTAGCAGTAGTTTACATCTCACCTCATCGGTTAGGTATATCGAATAAAGATATATAAATAATGAGTAGACAAAAACATAGTGTATTTATTATTTAATATTGAGTCCCCACCCCATTTTTTTAAATACTGTGCGTTTACGAAAAAAAAAATGTTTTGATGCGGATCGAGCGTTATATTCTAAAGATTCCATATGAGTTATAATGCATGATAGTCTACGGAATATTAAATCAGAAAGATGTTATCGTTGGCAAATTCAATACTTAATTTTTACTGTTGTTAAATATTTCTTAACAGCTTACCAAAAACTGAAAAACTTTATTAAGTTTAATTTTAGGATGCGTTATTTTAGAATAAATGATGCATAGAAAATTAGTATTAGTTGAAATAACATAGAAGGTACTTGAAAAAACATCGTTTAAAGGTTTTAAATCATTAGATGATGAAATATTTTAAAGAACCTTTTATTGGGCCCTTCACAATACTTAATGTGATAGTTCCTTTCATACAACGTTCCAGTTCAGGTACACTTTATATTACAAACCAAGTATGTACGTTTTCGTTCGGCATATCCTTGGGGAGACCACTCAAGGCAGTGTTCCATCGCCGTTTACTCCGCGCACTCTGGCGCTGTCACAAGCAATTTGTAACAATTTGTCTTTTTTTAAGGTAAATTTATTTATTTACTTATAAATACGGCTTAGGATAACATTAAGAGATTCATCGAAAAAGAATATTCTCTGTATCGTATTTTGCGGAAGGTAAACCAAATTAAAATACTTTCTATTTTTCAATACCAATAGTTACAGAAATGTTGCGTACCGCAAACGTTCTTTCTTTCCGATGTCCGTCTTCAAGTATCCGACATCGCCAGTATTCGATCCACGGTCCTTTCCCTCTGGAGGCACGAATGCTACCACTGAGCTGCTGCAGTATAATTTTTTTATTGTCTCGTGTTACGCTGTCTAAGAGTTGGCACCATAGTATTGGTACCATGAATAGTAATCATCTAAAATATTGAAAAATATATCTTTAAATACCAAGAAAGTTTTTATGTATCCAAACTTTTCTTTATTTTGAATACACTTGAAATTTATTCTTATTAGATTATCACATTTGAAAATATCATTATTTAAAATAATAATTAGGTATTCGCCAACATTAACCTTCAGAAATTCAAAATATCATCAGTGTACGGCTGCTCAACGTCGAGAAAACACTGTACATTTTCGTCGTCTAGACTTCAAGTTTCGGGCTTGACATTGTCGGGATGGCAACGTTTAGTCGTTGTAATGAATCATTTTGTTCAAGTAAACAACTATTCATAGTTGCGAAAGCAATGGTCGATTTGACTCCGTAAAACAGTTGCTCAGACTCATGCGCCGCCTCAGTCAGGAATCAACGAACCGAATAGATCGAAGGCGGCGCATTCGAGAGTCATTTAGCGTCAACAACTAACGTGATCGGCGGGGAGGAACAAACCACAGTTCTTGTGGCTGTCAGATTTTTGAACGGGGCTGAGCTGTTGCGCGCAAAACTTATAAGCTATAGCTGTTGATGTAACTTTCTTCCTCCCAGACAAAACAGCGTTAGCTTCCGCAGTGTGAGAAAATTGGTCTCGTTCAGACGAAAACTCTTTTAGAACAGCTATGCGTAAGCTGTGGCAGCTAATGGTGCTGTCCGTACACTAGACAACCAACGTGTGAGCTATCACAGCTAACTTTAGGCTGAGCTATCAAACTTACTTTCTTCCGTGCGAGACCGAAGTTTGCTTTTCCAAAGAACTACAAAATAATCTTGGAAAATTTTTATCTCCGTAGTATAACAAAGAAATTTTGAAGAACAAAAACAAATGGTAATCACCATATTAGTTTGCAATGACGAAAATGTAGAAATTTTGTTGTTGAATTCACACTGCATAAATCTGCACTTATAGTGTACTATTATCATTATTTGTGTGGTGTCAATATCCTGGTGAACTTAGTAAACTATTTCTAAATATTTCCCCCAAAAATTGACGTTCTGAAATGAGTTTTATTAATTTTTGGATTGAGTTAATTTCAGATACACGATAAATTTACATTTTACATATGTGATGTCTCAATAAATTCAGTGGAGGATATTGCTACGCATACCGGGCTTCATTATTTCACTGCTAAATTTCTTTATTTTCCTACTTCCCCGTAAATATTGTAAAGGATTTTGGAATAAGTTAAATTTATTTATTCTACATTTTATTTTGTGCCTAGTATTCATCACCCAAAAGTTCTTTCATGATGTATTTTAAATATTTATTTATTCACAATAATAATAAAATTACAAATATAATGTCACAAAATATCGCTTTAGAAAAATTTCTTTGTACTTGGCTTTGCCTCATTTCAGTTCGAGACGTCCCGAAGTTTTCTTCTTGATGTCATAGTTTTATACGCCAACAATCACATGTTTTTTGCCCACTATCTATTATTAAATCCACCATCTTCCTTCCAAATATTTTATCTCAATTATTCCATTTATAGTATTTTAATGCTTCATATTAATTATTGTTTCTAAGAGTATAATACATTTTTTTCATCTTTTTCATATCACATGTACTATATTTTTGCACGTATTTTTCTTCTACAAAACGGACATTTTCGTCAGGAAGTAATTAATTAACAATTTATTTATTTATTTCGCCATATCAATTGATACATTAAAGAAAACGTTTATGTTATCCACATCTTCAACTTACTCATTATGTGGATAAATTTCCTCTCTTCTTTTCTTTTAAATTCTCTGTTGTCTTCATTCTGTCCCTCTTTCTGGAACTTGTAATACAATATTATATATCATATATATTTCTCCGTTATCGCACGTCTTTGTCAGGAAGTAATGTGAAATCGAATATTTGAACCACAAGAGTACGCATTCAGCTGTTTGTAGTGTAAGTGGATCTTCTCATTTCCTCCACCGACTGCGCCACTTGTATCGCTTCCTCCAGAGAGTCAACAATGTGACGAGGTGTCCCCGCCCTTTTGACAAACGCAGATGGCGCCTGAGGACGGAAATTGGTTCGATGAGGCGGAAGTAACAAGCCTCAGATCTCTTAGTGATAGGTTATGGGATATTCTTTTTTTGTTTGTGGGGCTTTAAGGGCTCGTCAACAATATGGGATAGAGGCATCACGAGAACAACAGTGTTCTCACCGAGATGCTAGTTTCGATTCCTTCAACCCCATCCTGGCCTGGGTTTTTCTCCGGTTTTCCTTCGGGTTGTGGCGGATTTTCCCTGGGCGGGAATCGCATTAATACCTTTGTTTTATTAATATCGAATTTTTACTTCACAAATATTTACAATTTTTTGGTAATAATTAATGGATAACAGTACGTATTTATTAAATAATTCCTTTCATAAATATTAAATCCGCCACTGCCCATGGGCCCTTGATCGGAATTGATGGGATGGTCCCTAGCTTGTTTCCGGAGAGTAACTTAGTTTATTGTCCCTCATGTGGCCATACGCACTTTGCAACTGCGTTTTTGATAATAAAGATTATTTATTTATTTAATTGTGCCATAAAAATAAACGAAGATTTGGTAGAAATTGAAATTCAACTGAACTTAGAGTGAAGCGATGTAATGCAAAACAAAATTTAAACTTCAGTAAAAACACATAAATTTTGCATATACTACTCATGCACACATGTATTTAAGGTAGATTTGGTTGCAGCAGACGCTAGTCAACTACTTATAATTCTTATACAATAGTACAAATTTAATATACTTAAAATATAGCACATAGGGGAAAAACATATTTCGAATTATTTGGTATTAAAAAAAGGAAGTTTCTGGGTGAAATAATTATGTTTGTTACCTTGATTTTGCTATGATATTTCTCATGATGAAGATGATAGCAGTGGATTGTATTTCATCTTTGTCTTCTTGTTTCCATCTTGAAAACCGAATGCAGCAAAATAACAAACTTAAATGTGTTCATGCGCTTCCGGTCAATAAAAAGAGATCAGTGTTCCCGTTGAATAAACTATACACGACCTCTCCAATCTTGGTTATATCGTAGGATGTGATAAAAGTCTACCATTGACGCTTCCGCTTGGAGAATTTTTCTTTATTTTTTATTTCTCAGAAATTTCTGCATTATTATATAATTTTTTGTATAACATTGTATAATATTTTAATTGATATTGTCCATATTCCTGCTTTGTTACTTCGAAAAATCTGTTCCCAGCAAAAGCTTTTCCTTAAGATTCCATGGCATTTTAAATTGTCATTATTCAAATTTGGCACGGATACACGTCAAAACTTTACTCAACTTATTCCAAGAATATAAAAACGACATAGAAACAACAAGTACCATCATTTTCACATTGACTTGACAAAAATTTCAAGCACATCACACATAATATTTTAATGTATATATTGTCAGGACAAGTGTACTGAAGGTACTGAATTATTTCCAAGAACGAGTTGAAATAGACAGCAAATTTTACCCCGATATTCATAAAACCACCATTTTTTCCTTTAATTGCTTTTTTCATCGTATTCTCCAAAGAAAGAACAAATTTAAAAAATATTATAACCTCACTACTCAACTGTCCGGAAGTGAGTGAGACATGAAACTAACAAACGGATGAGGTCACCAATTTTAATAAACTGCAATTCGCTCCCGCTCCACTAAATCAAGGATGGAGAAACGGTCAACATCACGGTTGTGGTATTATAAAGGCATAAATAGGGATACTACAATCAATATTTATGATAATAGGCTAAGATTCTAAAGAAAGGGAATTAGTTTGTGACGGAATGACATAGGTCTACTTCAAACTATGAGCACTAAACGCAGGAACTGTTACTAGTACCTAGTGCATTACTCAAGAAAGAAATATTTTACAAATCTATTTTCTTTTCTGTGTTAATATTTCCTGTGTATCCGTGTGCAATTAAAACTAACCCACAGAAAATTTTCTCCTTAATTATGGTGCCTCATTACTAATATGTTCTGTAATAAACTCGAGGAATCTGAAAAACATTCATTCGCATATAATTTAATGTTCACTGTTAGCGATGAGACTTCAAAATGCATTCCACCTCATACGTGATTGCTTTCTCTCTTAGGTCTTAAAATTTACTTTTTCAAACAATTCTCAAGTATATGCTATGCTACAAAAATAAAAAAATTACATTCTATTAACGTTTTGCTCATAACAATCACGACCTTCGTAATAATAATAATAAATTTATAGACAAAAAACAGTACAAACTGCGTAAGACCACGTGGAGGACAATAAACTAATTTACTCTCAGGAAGCAAGCAAGGGACCATCCCATCAATTCCGATCAAGGGCCCTAAGGTAGAGGCGGATTCAAATTTTTTTTGCGTAAGTTCCTAGATAAGATAAAAAGTTAGCTGCGACTTATAATACATATATAATGTCAATATGTTTGTAAATATACATGTACAAGTTATTATCGAGCTATATATTATTCTGAGTATAGTGTTTAAAAATCATAAGAGTTGAAAAACCACTAAATTCACGATTTATTGTTACAATAAACACGTCCCTAGACAAAGCCTAGAGAACCTGTATAACAAATCCGCCTCTACCCGAAGGAAAAACGGAGAAAAACCCGGGCCAGGATGGGGCTACAGCATTAATGTACGCAACCGTGCCAAAGTTGAGTACACATAAAACTAAATTAATATGAGCCATACGGCAACACAACCATTCAAGAAAATAGTTTTTGAAATTGTTATAAGTTACTTAAAAAGTGATACAGCAATGGCGTGATAAAGTACAAGACGAATTTAACTTTCATTAAAATCAATAAATTCTTTTAGTGTAGAAGCACTGGTGCAGGAGGTAGTTTTTAACCGCGGATTTGAAGATATTCAATTTCATAGTCTTTTATATTCTCGGANTAATATCTTTTATATTCTTGGGCAGGGAATTATATAGAACGATTCCCGAATGGTATGGTCCCTTTTGGCAAAGAGTGGTTGACACTCTAGGGCGATGAATATTATTACTATTGCGAGTATTGTGTTCGTGAACGAGACTGTTTCGTATAAAGCAAGGGTGGCACTACAGTAATTAGGTCTTTTAGAAAAAGACAATTTCATAAATATAAATGCAGGAAAGTGTTAAGATATTTAATTCCTTGAATAAAGGTTTACAAGAGTTTCGGGGGTGAGATTTACAAATTATCCGAACTATCCTCTTCTGAATTCTGAAAGTTTGAATACTCTGACCGGAATTACCCCAGAAGGTAATGCCGTAACGTAAATGGGAGTAAACGTTTGCAAAATATACGCAACGGGAAATACGTGGACTAACTGCGTTAACTAAGATTCGGAATGCGTAACACAATTTGCTTAATTGGGAATTAAGATTGTCAATGTGACAATTCCATTTGAGGTTGTCTTGAATATGGAGACCTAAGAATTTTGTATTTGTAACAGTTTTTAATTGTGTTCCGTTTAAAGAAAGAGAAACCTGGGGTAAAGATTTTGTGATACTATTGTGAAATGACATAGACACTGTTTTGTCAGTGTTTACAATGAGACGATTTGCATGGAACCAAGTCGAAAGGTTAGACAAAACTTTTTTAGCATTGGCGTGCTTACACAGTAAATTAGTGTCTTCAGCAAAAATAATTATTTTTCAATCTGATGTGGATGCTGACATGTCGTTCACATACAATAAAAAGAGTATAGGGCCGAGAATTGATCCTTGAAGTACTCCGCAAGTAAGCGCTTTGTTTCTGAAAGCNGAAAGACAACGCTGAAGTATTTTATTTTTAGTATAGGATATTTCGACCTGTTGATATCTATCTTTTAAATAAGAAGTTAGCCATTGAAGTGGAACTCCACGAATTCCTAAAGAATGCAATTTGGAAAGGAGAATTTCGTGATCGATGACATCGAATGCTTCAAATAAGTCAAGAAAAACACCCTGAGGATTTTCTCCACGGTCTAGAGATGTTGTAACATCGTTTAAGAAGGAAAATATGGAGCTTGTAGTGGAAAAGGATTTCCTAAAACTATGTTGATCGTCAGAGAGAATGCTATTTTTTGATAAAAAATCTAGAACAATTTTTCTNAGATATTGGTCGGTAATTTCCAATATTAAGTTTGTTTCCTTTCTTGTGTAAAGGTTTCACTTTAGCTCTCTTAAATATTTTAGGAAACACCCCTTCCGATAAAGAACTATTAAAAATATTTATGAGTGGATTTAATATAGCATGGGACGAAAATTTAACAATAAACTCAGGTATATCATCTACGCCTGTTGAAAATTTGTTTTTTAATGAGCTGATGATTCTCATGACTTCACTGGCGTTAGTTTCGGAAGTGAACATAGAATTGGGTACGTGGGTAGATATAATTGGAGGACATTGATTTGGATATATTGAGTTCGTTATTTTACCAATTTCTGAGAAGTGAGAATTAAACAAAATTGCGATGTCCTGAAGACTTGTTACGATTTTGCCATCGTTTAGTAAAGAAACATTTTCTTCGCGGTTTTCGGAAGTTGGCGTGTCATTTTTAACAATATTCCACATGGCTTTCATCCGGTTGTTCGATTTCAGTATATGCCTGTCGTTTTGCATTACTTTAGCTTCATTGACTACTTTTCGGAGAATAGTCTTATATTTACGAAAATAATTATGGAATTCGGGTGGTTGGTTATAGCGTTTTGAAAGATAATATAAACGGCGTTTGTTTTTTGAAGAAATCCTTATCCCTTGGTTGATCCACCTATTGTATTTCTTTGTGTTAATTATCTTGCGTTTTATGGGAAATTTGCCTTTGAATTTGTCGTCGGTGTTTTGGCAATTGTAAACATGTTTCCATGTTTCTTCACTCAAATAATTTATAAATATGGATTTATTTATGTCATTATACTCTCTTGTAAATTTGTAAAGGAATTTAAGTGGTTTTAGTTTATTATTAATAGTCAATACTTGAGCAAGGTGATCACTGTATCCGGCGATAAACACTTCAGAGAGATACGAGATTCCATTGTTGACTATAATTTGATCTAGCAATGTTTGAGATGAGCCGGAGATGCGAGTGGGGTCGTTTATCGTAGTAATAAGGTTGAAGGAGACGATAAGATTCTTGAATCGATTAACTGGTGAATGAGCAGAGTCGGATGTACTCAGGAAATATATGTTAAAATCGCCACGTAAAACGATAGATTTAGTAGATTTATGTGTAATATGTTTTAAAACAATTTCGAAGTTCCAAAAAAATATGTCAAGATCTGATTGAGGAGGTCTATAAATACACAAAACAACAATACCGGTGTCGGTCAGATTAATTGCAGAAAATTCGAACACACTATCTACGCAGAAGTTCTCGTAGCCCGTCAGTGGAGAAGATAAAATATCATTACGAACGTAGATACATGTACCTCCGTTGGGATATATGCCTTTAAAATTTTACCGACAGTAAGAACTTGCTAAATAATAATTAGAAATAGCAGTATCTTTGATGTTGTTAGTTGAAAGTAAATGATCTGTGAAGCATAGCAACTCGAATCGACTTTCGTGTACCAGAATTTCAATGTCTGTCAATTTGATTGAAAGGGATTGGACATTATGATGAAATATAATTATTTTATTGTCGCAAAGAGTTTGTGACTCACGAGAAGTGGAATCGACGTTATATTGTGGAGAGGAATTTGAAATTGGTACAGCTTCTAGTTCCGGAACAAGCTCGCACACTGCACCTGAACGCGATTGTCACCTTCGAGTACCACATCGTACTCCTGAGCGCAAGTTGTAACTGTGTATGGGGGCGGC
>NNCF01130303.1:173877-205122 GCA_002313205.1 Laupala kohalensis | reverse complement strand
GATGTTTTAGGGAGATGTTTGCCAGGTTAATTTCGTGGTTTATTTGTGGAACGTTGAAGCGTGGAGGCAGGCTAGAGAGCACTATGTTCGTGTGCTAGGAGGCCATTTTTAGTTTTTGTAGATGTTCAGACGCGTTGAAATGACCACCCAAGTTAATATCGTTCTGCCCACCCATGATGATTACTGTGTCCCGCTCTGTGAGTTTTTTAGTGTAAGTGTCCAGTTCTCGAATAACTTCATTGAAACGAGCGTTTGGCTTAAAGAAACCGGAGACTGAGAACTGGCTAGGAAGCAATCCACGCAATACGGAGGACATCTGACGACCGTGCGAATCAGCTAGTATGAGCACGTTTGATTTCTGCGTGGAAGTGTTGGTTTCATCTCTGGATAGCACTACTTTACGTGATTTTGGGCGGCTGTGCTTACCAGTGCGTGGTGTGTGAACAGGTCTGGGTACTGGACGGGAGGGAATGAAACGAGTAGGTAAGGGAGGAAACAGGGACATGTCATCTAACACACTAAACCTACTTTGAGTGAAGAGTTGGGGTGGTGCATGTGTCGTTGGTCTAACCGGGTGGTAGCAGTTGGAAGGACGTCGAGAATTTCTAACTGTAGTCCAACCGCCGATCGTTTTCTTATTGACCTCTTCCAGCGCACTGATTCGTGTGTCAATATATTGTACCAAGTCATTGTATGCCTTCTGAAGATCAGTTTTGAATGAGTTGAGGAATGCGATAGTGTCAATTGTTGTGAGATAGTTAGCTACTTAACGACAAAAGCAAATGAGAATACACGAAAAATGACAACTAACACTGAATGAAGGATGTTAGTATAATAATATATTTGTTACTACGGAAGTTACAAATGAGATAATAAATAAATTAAATATACAAACAAACCGACGACAAAAATGATTGAAATAATTATTTAGGGTGACCACTGGAAATTAATTAATTCGACAATAACTACCATATATTGTGTTAAAATGTAAATAAATACGAAAGAATCAAGAACAACGAATTGTAAAATAATTTAATAATTCTATGAATTATGACGACGATAACTTGGGTGCAACAATGGGATTGGGTTTAAATAAGTAAATAAACAAACCGACAACTAAAATCACAGAAATAATTTAGGATGACAACTGCAGATAAATTAATTCCACAATAACTAAGGCAATATTATGTTTAATTGTAATGAATAACTACAAAAAGATCACGAAAACAAATGGTAAAATATTGGAATAATTCTATTTACGACGACGAAACTTGAGCAGTGCAACAATAGAGTACGTTATTTGTAAGTTAATAATGATGTAATAGTATACGCACCAGAAAATCTAAATACAGCAAAATAATTAATTTTAAT
Organism: Laupala kohalensis; assembly: GCA_002313205.1. Classification (NCBI taxonomy): domain Eukaryota; kingdom Metazoa; phylum Arthropoda; class Insecta; order Orthoptera; family Trigonidiidae; genus Laupala; species Laupala kohalensis. The sequence goes on along the minus strand of NNCF01130303.1, from coordinate 203,751 downwards.
GCACCAAGAAGTTAAATTTATGATTCCGTTTGTACTTACGTAAACTTTATCACACCTTTGAATGAAGCACTGAATGAAAACAATATGAAATTATATTTGGTCCGTTGAGTTTGAAAACCTTAGGAAATGTTTTTAGTGTTTTTTCACTGAACACTCACACAGAACAAAGAATTTTACACTACAATGAACGTTGGGATCTAAATACGACTACTGATCACAAAAAAACTCGAAAAAATAAAATAATTTGAAAGATGAAACTGAAAAATAGAGAGAGCTCATTCACAATCGCAGCTAACGCCAGGAGCAGGCTCTTACGAACGATAAAATGAACCAAAATCGACAGCTAATTGACATCAGACATTACAACAACTAAACATTTCGGTCTCAGGACAGTCAAGAATAGAGTAGTTCCTCCAATGATTGTATTTCATTTGTGTATATGAAAGTACAACTTCACGTCTCATCGTTGGGGGTCAGGTGGAAGAGCACTCCCGAGAGCTTCAACGTTCCATAATAAAATTCAATTTATTGTATTTATTATTTTGCTTATGAACAATAAAATTAAGGATTTTGTATTGGTTTTCGGTTCCCCTGCGTTTCGGACGTTATGTTATGTTGGTGGAATGCTTCTCACTAATCTCATCTTTCTTTCATTCGAAATGCAAGTATTCGTCGTCACGACGAACTTTGATAATTTTTAAAAGAGCATTCTTTTAAGATTAAAATTATGTTGTTTCTCATTAAATCAATTTTTTGTCAAAGATTCTCTGTCCGTTAATGATTCTAGTATTTAAGAGAACCCCACAAATTAAAGACAACTATTTTCGGAGTATATGATAATTCCATTATATTTTAATCATATCGAAATGAGAATCGGTGGGTATCAAATCATCTATGCTGGTTAATCAAAGTAAAGCGACAAATTGACGTAGACTTTTTGATGATCCAATAATTTCTGAAGGGTTATTTAAGCGATATAAATATTACTCTATGTAGGTAGATGTCTTGTAGGTATGTTGACAATGGTTCCCGTAACTCAAGGCAGAAAAAAAATTAATCAAGGAGGAATGGAAACTGGAGACATGTCTGCGACAGAATCGTCCCAAAAATGATTGAAAAGCGACAAAATATGATTGGTCCGATGCTTCCAGATGAAGACAATGATGGTGGTTTTTATTACGAATATCTGCGATACACTTATCTTCCACATAGGTTGATGAAGACTCAATAATAGAATTGTATTGATATCTGTCTCTTTTTATACGTACACACAATGAGGATGAAAATGTGTTTTTTACAATATGACCCACTTTATTCGTACATACAATTTAAGAATTAAGAATATTAAGGTTAATGTCATTACGTAAATTGTGATTATTACACTTGTTACGACAATGTCGATTGCTTCTATTTCCCGATGTCTAAGATGGCCTAATTTCACTCCCACATAAAATTTCTTGTGAAAAATACTCTTTCTTTATGGATTGTTCCGGCATCTATCTTACGCGACGCGTGAGAATGTTTCACAATATTTCCATATTACGTAGCTTGCACTTGCAAATTTTCGTATGTACAGAAACAGTGACAGTGTTGTACAGAAACTAACAGTGTTATCGGAGTTGACTTTGATGTGGTGGCTCACCTCCGATACTATCTACGTGCAGGATACGAAGAAAAGAAGTAGGAGGCAGTTTACGAACTTAAGAGGTCCACGTGCTTTAGGAAAGTGTATAATAAGAAGATTCTGAGAAATTAGATTCAACCTCTATTTCTTTTCTTTTGTACAAGAAAAATTTCCAAAATACACTTATTAAAGTTCACGTACCCTTTTTAAATATTAACTTGACTGACGCCCATATTTTTGAGAATTATTATTTCTATTTAGAGGAACATAACNCCCTTTTTAAATATTAACTTGACTGACGCCCATATTTTTGAGAATTATTATTTCTATTTAGAGGAACATAACAATTAGAAACTAAGAAACTTCATTTTCTAATTTTATCTTGAACATGGTGTCTTGATTTGTTTTCCCATCGACGATATTTTAATTTAATTTAAATTAACAGGTGTGCTTTGTAGATTAATACTATGAAGTATTTTTGTTCATTAATAATAAACGTTTGACTACCGTTGATGGTATTGGTAAACAAGACCAGATTCGCATTGCCTCTAGTACATAATTTTACTTAATTCTCTTTTCTTCTTCGTATATTTCTTGGACCAACTTAAATATATGGTCCAACGCCGTAGAAAAATGCCCAGATGAGATATCGAAAAACGGCTTTTTTGCCAGGGACTTTGTTCTCGGAAATTACAAATTGAATCATTTTATGTGAAAAAAATTTCCTTTTTCGATGGAAAATTTAACATTATCGTCCAATCCTAACCTTATTCTTCGTATATCCTTCCGCGAGTGCTGCTACCTCCACCATCGTCTCAATCTTCACACTTACAACAGATTTTCTTAAAACGGAATCGCCGGGTCTAACAAACCTAACATCGCCGACTGTGACCGAACAATTGTTTATAATTGTTCATGGCTCGCTCTCGCGAGCCATATTATAATTATCATACACTAATGTACTAACATAAACGGTGGTGGAGAGAAGAAAATAGTGCGGAACAATATTTCTTTATAACTATCGTAAATATGAAAAGCGAATAATACGGCTTATATTTTCCGAACCGCAATAATATTTGTAGTATTATGACATAAATTATTTTTTCGAACTCTCTTGGGATCATATTCTTACGTTTGGCCAATTTATTTTTTAATCCCTGATCATTTGTTTTTAAGATGGATTCAGAAATATCTAATAACTTTAATTGTACTATTGTTATATGTTAGACTGTAAAGCAAAAGATTCAAAAAGTTTTCCTCCATCCGGCGACTCAAAATGTAAGGAGGCGACGAGAGGGTATTTCTAATATTTCTAACCGTCAGATCGGAAATGAAATTCCCTGACATTCCACTCACGTCCGACGCATTCCTATCTCTCCTTTCCTTACGGCAGCTACACATATTCATCTCCATTATTCAGACGAGTTTCAGACACTTCCTCCACTCTGGAGCTGAAACACTCTCTCGGCTGTGCTCGAAAGATTTCGACCGTAAATAATTAATAGTAGTTTCAAGCTACCCTTTAAGATGACCAGATCAGCAAATAGACCTGTATTTACAAATTAGATGAAATATTGAATTAAGGTCAGTAGAATAAAATAGTTTTACGTATTGAACTATGAACCATGTATTCCTTTACGCCATTAGCCCCGAGGAAGAATTTTTTTTCGAAACGTCCGCGAATACATTAAACTATTATAATGACCTTAACTCATTAATTCATCTACTTTGTTCAATATTGGTGTCAACAACTACTCGTTTTGTTACACCTGCTCTTATTTCAAGAGTGTATAGATATAATATGAATGATACTGACGCGTAACAAATGAAAATATACTGGAAAGAGCTGAAACCTTAAAGACGAGGTGGTCTGATGAACAAGAACTAAAGAAATTTAAAAAAATATATCTATGAACTGCTTGTGTAATTGTAAATGAAACATTTAAACCAAAATATGGAACTCTCATAGTATTCCTTGATATAATTTTGCGCAAGGTTAGTTACTAGGGCAATATGTAGTAAAATATTTCCAGTCACCTAAATAAATATTTGTCAAACAAGCAGCTACAAATTGTTTATGGCCACGTAGGAAACAATATATTAATTTTATCTTGGACTGGAGTTCATTACGCACTAATTTTCTTGACTATACAATTGATCCAAGCGAAGGGATAAAGCAATTGATAACCTCCCTTTAAGAGTATCAAATTCGTTTCCCCCGCGTCCTGTCAGGTAATTGAATAAAGTGCGTAAATCGAATGAACCAAAAGCTAATGATTATCGACTGCTGAATCGACAGCGGCGTTTCTGATGAGAGAGTGATATATGTGATGTGTAAACGGTGACGACAGCAGTGGCAAGTCATCCTGTTCGTCTAGTTACTAGTATTTAAGTTTGTATTACAATAGGGACGCTTGCTAAACAAGAGATGGCTAGTTGAATATCATGGCATAGTATGCACTAAAAACTCTACACAAATTACTACATTCTCCAAAATGTCTCAAAAAAATTTCATGAATTTGAGAAAACAACAAAATATGTTTTCCAGAGAAAAATACACCGTGGACACGCCTTCCATTGAAATTAAAACAGTCTCATACAAGCGATAATTTTTGAAAGAAAGAAAACGTCTACACAGTAGAATCAAATCAATCGATTCGCTGTCATCATCTTTCCCGTCTAAATCTACGTTTAAATATTTCTACTGCAATTCCTCGGGCCGCAAGTAACCTTTATTAAGAAACTCGTGGGAAAACCTATATTCAGAGCGTTAATTCCTTACTTCAGGTTCAGATTGATATCCACGTATCCTCGTCACATTCTATTCCGTATCCTTGGATAAATAGATTATACACAAATACGAACGTCATGATCATTTTATTCATTCTATAGAATTTACTTCTGAATAACCAATCCTAAAATGAAGAATAATTGGTAAATCATTGAACAAATCTAGAATATACTCATTGATTTATAATTCAATGCACTTAATATATTTCATAAGTACATCCAAATACTTATACTAAAAACACTCAAGTCACTCAAAATGTTCAAAATCTTAAGTCACTCAAAATGTTATCCATCATTGCCAACACCAACCAGGGCTGGGCTCATCATTTTGAGACACACAAACAGAAATCTCCCATTGAAAATTTTCGAAAGTAATCAAAACAAAATTTCCGTGCAAATATATTCATAAAAATTATAAATCGAAACAAGGACAATCCTCACGATACCCTAAGATAGACTAGTGTAGAGGACACAAAACTAGTTGTAGGATACGTCGTTGTAGGACAGAAAGTAGAACTACCCATCCCTGAGTAAGAATGATGTAGTGAATGTAAGCCACTATGAAACTATTGAAGACGCCCAAGTAAATCAAAATTAATTTATACAAAACAAACTACAATACACAATAAATGAAACCCCTAAATAAATAGGCAGTAAATAGTGAATTTAATCAATGATTAGAAATAGTGTCTGTTGTCCAGGTGATACAGATCGAAATATTAAACGTTGATATTTCGACTACCAATGAGAAGCTGACCACAAAAAACTGGAAGAAACGCCTGCATGTAATATTTCAATGCGATGTTGCATCACTTCTTTAACCGTGATTCCCATGACTCTCGTTGCGGAATGCTTCACAACACAAATCTAATGACTTCTCATAACCAATACAAAAATATGAAATTTAACCATCTCTGTGTTTTGTAAATTTCTCCTCAAGCAAACAAAAGTGATTGAGATAACTACTGTTAGATGTAAATTGCAATTGGCCAGAAATTGATCTGGGATATCTTGCTTGGGGGAGTTATCCGCTGCTGAACATGTTACCTTTAACATCTGTTTATCATTCCAAGCAGGTCTGATACTTCCGAAGGTCTCGGACACATTTTCCGGAATCTACTTCACNAATGCTTCACAACACAAATCTAATGACTTCTCATAACCAATACAAAAATATGAAATTTAACCATCTCTGTGTTTTGTAAATTTCTCCTCAAGCAAACAAAAATGATTGAGATAACTACTGTTAGATGTAAATTGCAATTGGCCAGAAATTGATCTGAGATATCTTGCTTGGGGGAGTTATCCGCTGCTGAACATGTTACCTTTAACATCTGTTTATCATTCCAAGTAGGTCTGATACTTCCGAAGGTCTCGGACACATCTTCCGGAATCTACTTCAGACTCGTCACAACTTTTATCTAGCCATAGTTATCACATATCTACTCCACGTCTAGACAGAATGGACGAAATAGTGTACGCATATAAATGTCAATTACACGCAACAAGTGTGGTATCACCTTTAAAGTTGAAGATCAAGTTTTCTCCCGAGCAAAATGGTTCACTTTAACCTCCGAGTGTTTTGCGGAGAAAAGGTGGATGATTCTGGAGGTCGATCGAGAATCGACTACTGNCCGAGTGTTTTGCGGAGAAAAGGTGGATGATTCTGGAGGTCGATCGAGAATCGACTACTGAGCGATCGAGGCGGTCGACCGAGACCAGCGATCGCACCTCCCTCATCCTGCGCGCTGATGCTTATTGGATTCGTTTGATCCTGAATCGCACGGAGCCCAGCAGCGGTGGGCATAGATAGATCCGCTTACGAGGAACAGACAACGTTGAAGCGGCCAGCGATGAAACTATACCGTCAACTTCTCTCCTTTCCAATTCCTTCACATGAAACCATGTAGATGGGTGCAAGGGCATGAACCTCATTGCCGCATCCTGCATAAATATATGAAATAAGAAAGAAATATTAGTCCTTGCGTAACAACAGAGAAAAAGTAAGAAATGCGATCGCAGAAAGGAGAAAACAATACACGAGTTGCGTCAGTGATATTTCAAGGGCCAGTTTTCAAACTAATTGTTTTCTTCGACATCTATTATTTATTTTAACAAGTACTTATTGATTTAGTACCCGTATTTACACTAATGTAAAGCTAGAACAAATAAAATTATGAATGAGAATTAAGAATTATTGAAATGAGAATGAGAAAGTAGAAGTATTACAATTGTTATATCTTAGGTAATAAACTGATTTTCTCCTTGGATCAGTGCATAACTAGTAGATGTAACTTCATATCTAGGAATGTACTAATATGAATTCTCGGTACCTCTGTCTATGTAGTAAAAATTGGTATTTTCGGTGTTTTTCACCTAAGAAATTTGCAGAATATTATAATAATTCGGTTTCTTGTTACGGTAGATTACATCTTGTTACCCCCCAAAAATTAGGAAACTTAAAAGAAAAGCAAGAAGGGTTGGGGCGCAACGCATGGCGAACGTAACACTACAAAGTAAATTCAAAAGTGTATCTAAAGAATTAAATAAGAAAAAAATCTTAGCTCGAAATAAGTTTCTTAGTGGTATTTTAGACAGGGAAAAGGACGGTAAACAGAGGTTTTACCGATATGCCAGAAACCTTAGGGGAAGGAAAGAAGAAGTGCCTTTCTTGAAAGATTCGGAAAATAACAATTCAAAAGTATACAAACCTGAAGATACAGCTAATCTATTCAATAAATACTTCGCGTCAGTGTTTAGTGATAATTCTGAAGTCACAACAATAGAATGTAACTTAGAATATAATTCCTTTAGAGTCAGGGCTGGTCATATCAGAAAATGTCTAAGAAACTTAAAGAATAAAAAATCGGTAGGGTCAGACGGGGTTACCACATATATTTTAAAGTTAGGAGGGGGAGCGATAGTATCATGTCTAACTCGCATTTTTGAAATCTCAATTAATAATACGCAAATACCACAAGACTGGAAGAATGCAATCATAATTCCGATACACGAATCAGGTAGTAAAACTTCAGTATCAAATTACAGACCTGTGAGCTTAACATCGGATGTATGTAAGATAATGGAACACTTAATAGCAAATTATTAGCAAGAGAAGAGTGGAGTAAAACGGTTCTAATACATGACATAGAACATGGGTTCCGACCGGGGTACTCGTGCGAAAGCCAAATAATATCGTTATGTCAGGACATCGCAGACACGTTACACAAGGGACAGAGCATAGATGCAGTCGTCATAGATTTTTCAAAAGCGTTTGATTTTGTACCTCATACTCTATTAATTCAGAAAATATCAAATACTGGCGTAGATAGAAGAGTAGTAGAGTGGATCCGTGAATTTCTACATAATCGGAAGCAAAGGGTTAGCGTTTCAGAAATATTTTCGGAAAAAGTAGACGTCACATCAGGTGTGGCACAAGGCAGCGTTCTCGGACCTTTACTATTTATAGCACGACCTGCCTGATAAAATAATTTTAAATAAAAGATTATTCGCGGATGACTGTATAATTTACCGAACAACAAACAACACGGAAGACAGGATAACTTTGCAACGAGACCTTGATGAAGTCCACAAATGGGTAACTGTAAATCAAATGAAAATAAATTCAGAGAAGAGTAAAGCTATATGTTTCACTCGTACCCGCTTAAGGCAAAATTGGTCCTCTGAAATCAGTTCATATCCAATACCAGAAGTAAATTCATGCAAATATATGGGTATCATGTTTAAGAATAACTTGGAGTGGTCTGATCAGGTTAACAGCGTTGCTCAAAAAGCTTGGAAGTCTCTAAATTTCATTAAACGAATTTTAAAGAAAGGCAGTAATCCGACAACAAAAGAGTTAGCATACACAACCCTTGTTATGCCTCTACTGGAATATGCATCGGTAAAATGGGATCATTATAGAAAATATCAAATAGAAGAATTAGAAAAAATTCAGAAAAAAGCGATTAAATTCATAAACATGGGTAATAATGCGAATAATTATATAAAAATAGAACCTCTCCAAATTCGTAGAAAAAGAGCGCGACTGGGATGTTTGTTCAGTACACTTAAAAACGAACCAGCTTGGCGAAATGTCATAGAGCGTTTAGAAAAACCGAATAGATTGGGTAGACAAGATCACTTTTTCAAAATTTGTGAAAAGAAACAAAAAGTAGACGCAGGAAAATACTTGTTTCTCAATAGATCAATCGTGGACTGGAACAATTTGCCTGCGGTTGTCGTGGGAGCGCTATCTGGCTCAGCAAACTCTCTTAAATTCAAAAACGTTCTAAGAAAAGGGGAATAGACAAATTAAATGGATTAGGCAGGTTCGAGAAGAATGGATACGTTAGTGTAGGTGGGAAACTATTGGAGTAATGGGTGAAGTGAAGTGATATGAGGGAAATAAATAATTTTAAAAAAGGTGGGAAGGGAAATGTGAACTGAAGTGCACGAAAGGGGTAAATCGAGTGTTTGGGTCATCAGTGAAATAAAATGTGCAGTAAGTTTTTTTATCAATAATTTCGATGTTTCAGGGTACAATGTTTTTCTTATATATTTAATACTTTAATATTAGTTGAATCATATAGATTATTAATTTGTTTGGTAATTTTTTTTCAGTTCTCTGTGATATGTATTTTGGTATTTTTTAATATACTGCCACCGGGAAAGATATACCCAATTGCAGTAAATAAATATATTATACAAATTCCATTTTATGTCTGGAAAATTTCAAAATTAAATTTTAAGAAGTTGAACATCACACGTAAAAGTATTGTGTAATGTTGAACTACGTGCGAGTTCTCATCTCTCCACATCAACACACGGTCCCCACCTCCGTGATGAGTTCGCACAATGCGTTATCGGTTCAGTTCATTTTTAGAAGCCATGGTGCGGTGTCAGAATCTCTTCCACTTTCTTCACTAGTCGTTGATAAAATATTAGACTATAATTCTTGAACATTATATTAAAAACGAAGTTTCCAATTCATTAACCGAAATTAGACAGAATCGGACTGAAATATACATGGATTATAATATGGACACGTTTAGCGCGACTGAACAGTTTCTATCACTCCGTCTCCCACAGAACGGATACTGTGCGGGTGCGATGTGGTAATGTGTATACTGTGGAATTGTGCCTGAGATACACTAACCACATAAGGTAGAAAAGACGATGTAAGATACAGTTTTCTTAAATAGTGTATTTTATAATTCTAACTATAAAACCCGTACATTATAAATATATAAATACAAAACTATATCACCCCCAGAGTGCAGCCCACCCCCACCCTTGTCCATCAGTCGTTCTCTCCTCGCCCGTCCCCAGGAGACGCTTCCGGTGAAGACGTCGTAGGAGTAGGTGTCGCCGTCGTGGGATCCACCATCGCCGCCACAGCCGCCGCCGTCCTCGCCAACGCAGCCGCCCGCATTGCCTCCGCCGTTCGCAACCGTGTCACCGCCGTCGTCGCCGATCGTCGGATCCGCGCCGCCAGCATTGTACTGCCCTCCGCCCCCACCACCCCAACGGCCGACTCCACGGCGTCTCCAGCGCTTTCCGCCTCCACCGCTGCTGATCTCGCCGACCCCACAGACCTCACTGGCACCGACACCCTCGGCGACCACACCTTTCTCATTACTCTGGTTGGCGGCCTACCATCACCCATCTCCATGGTGACGGTCTCCGCGTCCACCATCTTCGTCGTCGTCCCCACACTCACTCCCTTTTCGATTGTCCTCACCTCCCTCTCTTCCCTCGCTTCTACCCCTTCCTTCAATTCCTTCCCTTCAGCCATCTTCGTCCCTGACATCACCTCCCGTATGCGAGGCCCAGGGCCCACGAATTTCCCGTCCAAAACGGTAATCACAGTCTCTGCTGAACCTTCCCTTGTACTACACGACGACATGGAATTCCCTTTCGAGTTGATGCCTCCGTCAGATACCGAACTAGGTGTATACGGATACGAGAGAGGGGGTGGAGGTGGTTCTGGTGCGGGGGTGGGCGAGGGTGCTGGCGGAGGAGGCATGTTGTCCCCAGCGACGCGGAACTCCAGCATGTCCAGAGCGTCGGGATCTCTGTACTTGGGCAGCGATTCGATGAAGGAGTGGAATGTGGAGTAGTAGACGTCGCCCGCCAGCCAATGACGTGCTGGAGGCTCCGTCAGACACAGCGAGTCAACCAATTGACGGAGACGTACCCAATCGCCAGCGCAGGCGGTGCGAGTGGTCGCGAAAGCCAAACCTTCTTCCATCATGCGACGCACCTACAGGACACGATTCACGCAGTCAGTCTATAACATCCCATACAAGAATGAATAACTTCAGCTAGGAGAAAATGACCGAGATAAGAACCCTCGACGGAGATAATGATGTTTTGATATCTGAAAGTCGTTACTTGTACAAGAAACATGACGTGAAAACGTATAACAATATTTAATTGATCAAACAATAACACATTTCTAAATCAACATTTTTTTAGGATGAATTGGATTACACATACCCCTGATTACGGACAGCCACATACAGCTTTAAAATTTCTCTACCCTAACACTGCCGTAACAGAAACGTCAACAAAGAACATATAACGAAAGAGGTTAAACTCACAGCCGATATATAATGCTTGTAACTGGCGATGGAGATCTGAAATAGGTGCTAATTTAATGGAGTCGTTCAGAATCCTTTTCTAGTTGATTATACCTTAAGTTGATCTCATCCAATTAACATGACAACATAACTCTAAAACTCAATATATAGGATTGGTGCAATTAAACAAACAATTTTCTGTTTTATATATTTTTAATGGTATCATAATTTTTTCATGTACGCTCTTATGTATGTTATTACTGACTTATTTTTATATTTTTTTTGTAATTAGCAATATTACAGTGAGTTTAATTATTAAGTGCTATCATAAACTGATCAATTAATCTAAAATACGAAAATAAATTTTTTGTCTTATGTCTATCTCTGGAGGGAAAACAAAAAATTAATAGACATCTGTATGACCCACCATATAGGATATTTCACGTCAAATCGTAGGTGCTCGCACCTCTTATATTACGTGGCTCAAGACACACGCTACTGGCTGCGTTATGACAATGAACACACTGAAACGCATTTCAATCCAGGGAATAAGTGGAACATGGTGGCTTCCCAACTGAGGACACTTTGAACCACCTTACACGTCCTATATGCTAGGATGGTTGTACAACAATTTGCTTTTATATGAATTTATAGGGGAAAACGTTCAAACCCCTGAGCTGGAAAAATGATCTCCCCATCGCAATAGTACCGCGGCATACACTATACTCATCCCAAATCAATCACCATAGTCCAGAAACTGCTCTTCATCGTAACACACACAGAGGAACCTCAATGCTCTTCAAGCTGAGGTATCTTACAAGACCATAACGCTGCATACCTCTGCATTTTGCGTGACTCTGATGTACTCTGGGTTGCAAGAGTAATTCCTCCGGATGTCGACGATCTGCCAAGGTTCCAACCATCCGAAGCGCACCTGTCCCATCACGTCCACGACGCGCCCTCGTCGCTTGCTCCAATCGTACGTCAGCCACAGCACGGCCGCCATGAAGACCTTCGCAAGACCCGTGGGGGCTTTGGCACTCTGCTACTCGGGAGCGCTTTAGGATATGTCTCCAATTGCGATTTAGCGTCGTAAAAATAAAACTCACTGTTTCAAATACATGTGGAAAAATTGGTAGGTAAACGATCGCGGTGATTAACAAATTCCAGTTTTTTCCCCACTATGACACGACTATTAATCGACCTCTCACGGATAGTCATTGGCATGAACCCATTTGCTATGGTATATGCAGATCTGAAGCAGTCGAATACAGGCATCCGTGGAAACGCTATAAATATTTTTTTAAGCGTTTGACAATGGAGGTGATGATAGACGAATATCAATAGTAATTCATATTGAGTTTCAAATTAAAGAAATTGAAGATTGACAAACTCTTCATAATAAATAATTAAATGAATACGGTGATCGTAACTTAAAAGAAAAACCGTGGGCTAAAGTTTCCGTACCAGTGATTCAAAACTTACAAACTACCGGCAACGATTCTTCCATCGTTTACTTCTTACCTGCAGTAGAAAAGAGAGATAACTCAAGTATTCTCAGAGACATCCATTAGAAAACTAAACTAATCAAACGATTCGTATATCGCAATTTGTCCATCTTTTGGTTTTTCAAAGACATTGAGTTTTCTTTGCGGAGAATAGAAATCGCAAGTCGAGTATACGAATTTGACTACACGTGAAAGTGGGACTGCATACTAATGAAAGCAATTCGTAGATCAACCAATATGTACCATGAGGTTTTAACGGAACATTTTCTTTGGACTACCTGTGGATTGGAAGGTTGGAGGAGGGGAGAACTAGGGAGGTCACAGAAGTTGTGAAGTACGAGCTTCTGGAGGTTAAAATGGAACGTGCAGAGGACAACACCTACGAGTAGAGTCCCATTCCTACTGATCAGTACAACAGTTTTTAATTATAGAATGTAAAAACTATCAAATGTTCTTAAAAGAAGGAGAAATAATTAACAATCACTTGAAAAAAAAATGGCGGGATAAAATAATATATTCCAATCCATAAAAATGTCTTTATGAATAAAAAATTGTTGGAACGGAGATGTTAATTATAATTGAAAAATAAATGTTGCTATCATGAACAATTTCCACAGTGATGACTGGTGTTGCTATTGCTTTTATTTTATTGTGACTTACTGTTTTTACGCTATATTTAATTCACACACGTTCGAACGTAAAATTCGAAAAGTATCGAAGAAAATTATGTTATAATTTCTTCGGTTCCCAATGTAACATCAAATTTAATTTTCAAATTGTACATCTAATTAACTTTACGAATACCCTCCCTCTTTTTAAGGAACAGATTCCTTTAAAACCAATCTATAGATGCTTAGTCGAACAGACAACCGAAATCACTGCACAGCTAATTGTTAGCCCACATATGCAAATAAATGTCCAAAGTTTAAAATCCATTTAATAATGTCAATGAAGATTCTCTATAATATCAAAAAAGTTCTCTAATCAACTTTTTAGAAAATAAGGATAGCCAACCAGATATATTTTGGTAACGTAAATACGTTTTTTGTTATGTGCAACATGTAGTGATAAAGACAGGGATTTTTGTCCATGGATGAGGAGAAAAATTTGGCTAGAACAAGCCAATTGGAAAATAATGAAATAGTAAAATTCCACCCCATTTAACCTCTTCTTCCTCTTTCACGGATATGATTAAATTTGGTCCCGAAAATTATAAATTTGATTATGCCTTTCATGAAATCGTACACCATTCAACGTAAGAGATCAATTTATGAAAAACATTCCAGTAACGCAACACACCTCCATTTCATTATGAACCGCAATGAAGTTGGATTCCAGAACCGCACACAGGGCTCCACAATCCAGCGACAAGAAGTCGACCGTGCTGACGAGTCTCAAGAAGAACTTTTGCACTTTGGGCAGCATCAGTTCCATCACAGGTCTGTTGTTTACTTTGCGCGCCTCCAGATACAGAAGAAACGCCGACTCTTCGAAGAACACGTGATTGCTATTGATGAAGGACCAACACTGCTCTTCTAATTCGTGCACGCCCAAGAACTGAGACGCGTTCAATAACTCGATAACATTCTCTCGTTTCAGAATACGAACGAATGATTTGGTGCTGGTAGAAATCATCCAATCGTACATGGTGTGGAATGCTCGGCCGGTCACATGTTCTTCGGGTAAATGCACTTTGGATGCGCCACCGACGTCATCAAAGTAGGATGAGTAGCCCTGGAGTACTATGGAATGGCAGCAAAAGATCTCTCTTCCTATGAGAATCTCGATGTCAGTGTGGATGTAGGTGTGTATCCTATCGATAAGCAACTGAGACAAATCTGTCTTGGACGGCACTTGGGTCGCTTCCCAATCGATGATAGGGAGCACAGTGGAATCGATCGAGGGAAGATGCTTGGACGGTCGACGTGCCAAAGGACATCCGTGCTGAATATGAGAGAGAATCTCAGTCACTCGCGGGTCACTGAGAATAGCAGTGTCGTAAGGACTGTAGCCTTGCATGGTCAAATATCCATTGAGCAGTTCCAAGCTCTTATACACAGTGGACAGATCCGTCGCGCTCAAAAATGGTCTGTCGTCTTCTTCGGAGATGAATGTTGCAAGCGCCGTACATTTTTCACAGTTATCCGAATCTTCACTGTCAAACTTTTCATAACTATTCGCGAGAGAACACTTCGGAGTTGGATTCGAAGATACGTTAGAAATGTTGCAAGGTTCTTGCGATGGATTGATTTCTACCTTGGAATTCAAGTGTCTGGAGGCGGAGGGATCTTCGTGAGAACAGGAAGTTCGTCTCTTTTGCAGAGAATGTCTTTGTCGCCTTTTCTTCCTCCGTGTCTCCGGCTTCGAAGAGACCGTGGGTTCGGCCCCAGACAGCGTCCCACAGCTTCTGCTTCGCACGCGGTGGCTGCATCGATCTTTGTTACGTTCCATCACCCACATGTGATTACTCCCGGATGAACTGTTCTCTACCGGGTTGCACAGATGCATTGGCCCCAGCAACATCTACAAACAATCCTACTGACTTGATCTATCTTTATTTATCTTAGTTACTTTGATTTTGACAAATCAAATGTTTTGAATCAGAATGTTTCCCAACCCTCTTAAAATGAATTCCTTAAAATATAATGTAAATCGTAATATTTTGTCTCGCGTGTCTTGGTTACAAATGTAAACAATATTTGTTGCTTGACAACAAAAGTCTCTGAAGTTTAAAATCTTATGATCAATGGATTACTTAAACCACAAACTGATTTATCAGGGTAAGTGTGAACGCAAGAAAAATTCTGCGTGTATACAGATGGTGTACAAAATTTCATGTTGTAAAAACATAAATTACACTTAAGTAATAAATATTTGAGGTTAACATAATTTTATGTTGTAGAGTTATTGTTTATCTTACATATATTGTATTGAATTTAGTTTTCAAGTGTCTAATGCCAATGTAATTGCTCTATTATCTGAGTCAATCTCGAAGCTTCTCCAACTAAGTGTCTCCAAATAATTTCACATATAAACAAATTATAAATGTATGGAATAATTTGAATGCTATTTAGCATATATGTTTCTTCTAGCAGTATATACAATTCAGATTTACGAAACGCAATAGAATTGATTAGGAACTTAACTTTTTTAAGCGTTGTAAAATGAGGAAAAATTGAGGAAAGTGCTTTCGCAATATACCCCTAAGTAGTGTTTATGTTCTAAGTTTCATTACAAAATCCTTTATAGTGTAACCGTGAGGGTAATAGCTTATTAAATTAAAAAACTTCCAATAAGAATATACTGTTCAGACGATGCTTAATAGAGCTGGATAGCTCCAATATAGTACGATTAGTTCGTTACCTATTTCTAAAACATGAAATATTTTTCCTGTAATGTCTTTGTCTTCGACGTGATGCATTGATTTATTTGAGTAATGGTCAAGAGAAACAGAATAATATTAAAAGAGAGGGAGTTTATAAAACAAGTCATCAGGTGCAGCAATATAGCGTATACCTTATAAGGAAATTATCATAGGTTCAATATTTATTTTTCCTCCCCGTGTGAATAGGGCTCAAATCAAAAGAATAAAATTATATATAAAAGTTAATTTAATTTATTATAGCTGGAGGAAGATAGCTTGTAACTAAGGGTGTATTTCTAATTTTATGTATATTAGCTCTGTGTTGTGTATCTCAATTTCTGTTTTTTTGTTAGTTCAGTTATATTTTCCTGTTTAAAAATTACAATACAGCATACATTACATTTATTTCACCTCTAAAAATATCACACAAATTTTTTTATCAGTATGTGTCATGCATACAAAGGTTGGAAAAATATAATTTTTCTCGTCAAGAGAGAAACAGTCGTAATGTTTTACTCTGCATAGATTTATTTCCTAGGAATATTAATATATTTCTCTATTGACTAGAAAGACAGCTTTAATGTAAAAAATACGTTTAATCCTAGCACCAGCTAGACTCAGAAATAAAAATGATATGGCATCAGACTCTCCTTACTTTTTTTACATAATCCCATTTTTGGAAGACTTCCACTGACTGTGCTTTAAAATTGAATTTCTTTCTTCGTGACAAACTACATTTTGTTGTTCTTTTTCTTAATAGACTCTACAACATCTTTCTTGATGTTTTGGCCTGCTCCACGACAGCTANCCTAACACCAGCTAGACTCAGAAATAAAAATGATATGGCATCAGGACTTGAATCTCCTTACTTTTTTACATAATCCCATTTTTTGTAAGACTTCCATTGACTGTGCTTTAAAATTGAATTTCTTACTTCGTGACAAACTACATTTTGTTGTTCTTTTTCTTAATAGACTCTACAACATCTTTCTTGATGTTTTGGCCTGCTCCACAGCTTTCCATCTCTTTCGATCTTGCACCAATACGGGACAGTTCGTGATTCCAAGTTCTTTGATGTTTTTCAATACGTCTTCCCTCCACCTAGTCTTTGGTCTTCCTCTCTTCTTTGTTGATGCAGGGTATCAGCTATAGATTTTTTACCGTTCCCTCATCCTACATTCTATGCAGGTGTCCAAACTAGCCAAGTCTGAGTGCTATTATGACTTATTATATTCTTTGACTTGATGAGGTTGTCAATTTCATAATTGTATCTGATTCTCCAGGTACAAATCTGATTCTTGCACCGGACCATATATTCACCTCATGATCTTCCTCTCAATGACATTAAGTCTTCTGATATAATTTTCTTTGAAAGTCCACGTTTCTGCCGCATATGTTACTATGCGTCTTATGGCAGCTTGGTAAAGTCTAAACTTGCACTTTTTGAAAGTAGCTTACCCTTGAACAGTTGTATATTAGCATAGTAAGCTCTATTACCAGCTGCAATTCTCTTGGAAATCCCTTTTTCGATGGAATTACTTTGATTTAAAATTGAACCCAAATATTTAAAGGAACTGACTGATTGGTACTTTTAATTGTCAAATGTTTCTTCTTGTGAGATAGTTTCACAAGTTTCACATTTCATGTATTTGGTTTTTCCTTCATTTATTTGTAATCCAAATGATAATGATTATTCCTTCAGGTGTTTAAAAACGTCTTCTTATGCTTGTTTGGTACGTGCTGTCTGTAAAATATCGTCTGCATGGGCAATACATTGTTTTAATCGGGTTGTTATATTTTCTTTAATACTCATTTTGTTGTTTATCTTGACTTTGGCATTGGTGTTAGATAGAGTTAATTGTATCAATTTCCTCAATTTTGCTGTGTTTTCGAAGACTTTATTTCTTAGTACTGAATCAAAGGCCCGGATATAATCAATAAATATATTGTATAATTCGATTCCATGTTCATAACATTTTTCATAGATTAGTCGTATTACAAATATGTTGTCAATTGTCGATATATTTCTACGAAATTCTGCTTGATTTTTACTGAGTTTGCCTTCAACTATATCAACTAGCCTCTTATTCACAAGAGCAGCAAAAAATTTGTATGCAATGTTTCACAACGCTATCGGTCTGTAATTTTTACAATCGAACCTATCATCTTTTTTGTAAACTGGGAAGATTATACTCTCGTTCCATTGAGATGGTAACTTTTCTTGATTCCATATTTTAAGTATCAAATTATATTGCCTTTTTCAGNCAATCGAACCTATCACCTTTTTTGTAAACTGGGAAGATTATACTCTCGTTCCATTGAGATGGTAACTTTTCTTGATTCCATATTTTAAATATCAAATTATATTGCCTTTTTCAGGGTTCTCCCTCCATATTAAATTAACTCGGCGGGAATGTTGTCAGTTCCAGCTGCCTTATTGCGTTTCAAGTTGTTAATTATATAGCTTATCTCATTAAACGAGGGTTCGGCGCTGTCATTTCGTATTTCTGTCTCTTGGTCATGTGAATCTTGATTGTCTATCTCTGCAACTTCTATTAGATCTGGGGGATTAAATATATTGACAAAGAAAGATCTCCATCTTGCTAGTATTGCACTTTCTTGTGTTAACATGTTCCCATGTTCATCTTTACAGGCGTTCATGTTTCCACTGTTTATTCTCTTATTCCTTTTTAGTTCCCCAAAGAATTTCTTTGGTTCATTCTTCTTGAAATTATCTTCCATGGTGATTATTTTGTTATTGATCCAGTCTTTCTTTTTTCTTTTACAGACTTTATTCGCCTTTTTCGTCTCCGATCGTAAAAACTACTTCTAGTTTTTAACTGAAGGGCTTTCTGTCGCCCATTGTTTTTCTTGGTTATTTCTTCGCATTTGCTATCCCACCATTCAATTTTTTTAAATTTTCTTTTTGCCTTCTTTCCTACCTATGACATTCTCAGCTACTGTAATTATTGTTTACGCAAGATTTTCCCAACCTCTTCTATTTCTCCAGTTTCGTTCTTATAAATTATCATGTCCTTCATTGACCTTTTATATTGCTTCAAGATCTTTGGATCTTGTAGTTGATCCAGATTTCATCTTTTATTGTTTTCCCTTCATTCTATATATCTTAAGGAGATTTTGTTGCAGGACAATTTTAAGAAGAAAGTGATCGGAGTCTATGTTGGGTCCGCTAAGATACCTTACATCTTCTACTAGTTCCTTCTTGGCTCTATTAATAATGACGTGGATCTCGCCAGACTTGACAACAATAAATCAGATAGATCGTGTCATTATTAATAGAGTCAAGAAGGTACATTTTGTTCAGTGGAGTGTAATATAATTATTAGCGTAAATGTGCGCAATACGGTATGATAAATGAAGGCGATAAATTACGTAGTGTTGAAACGTTTGTATTGTAAAGTTGAGACGTTTATTATCACAATAAGGTTCATCAATGTAACAAAAGTTCGTATAAATAAAATAAAAGTTTTGTATCAGTTTGCTATTACGTAAGATTGGATAAATGTACGATGAGAACGTGTCACGCAAGTCACTCAGATGAGTCTTCTTCAAATCAATTAATTTCACCATTTCATTATACACCTCGCATCTTGTCTTTAATATAATTATTTCCCTACTTAAAAAAAGGGTTTGTGAAAACTTCTCATAACAGTGTTAGAGATATTTTTTTTATTTTGATACCAAACAACTGGTATATAACAACGCACCTCTCGCATATCATTATAATAATAATAATAAACTTATTGTGAAAAAAACAGTACAAACTGCGTATGACCACGTGGAGGACAATAAACTAATTTACTCTCCGGAAGCAAGCAAGGGACCATCCCATCATTCAAAGGTCCTAAGGCAGAGGCGGATTCAAAAATTTCAGCAAAAGATCCTAGAAAAGTTAGCTGCGAGTATCCGAAATAGACTTCCTTAGTTTTTTGTATGAGTTCATGTGATTGTAGCAAATCGAATTCTCAATAAAGATCATAAAAAAATTCATTAACACATCTCACCTCAAATTTGGCTGTTTTCAGTAAGTAGTTGAAATGTTCACAACAGAGTTACGCAGAACTCATTTGTGAACTTGTGTCTCAAAGGTTTCGTGAAATAAGTATTCTCAGCGCACTGCCAGATGTCTGTATGTTTACATGGTAGCCGTTAATAGACTTTGAACTTGGCAAAGTAATGACATTGCTTCTGCTACGAAACTTGACCAGCGACGGTGCTGGTCGTTTACACAGTTAGTGTCGCGGAATATGAAGACAACCTCACTTCGAGAAAACTATAAACGTGAAATGTCTTTGCAAAGAAGTCTTGATATTGCGTGTGTTTGTCAATTACTTTCGAAGCAAACAAAAATTCTTTCAGATTTAAACCTAGAATAATTGTTTTTTTCATCAATTTACTAATTACCCTTTAAATAGACGAGATAAATTTCACTACCCATATATTTACCCTGAGTTCGGAATTTCACCTCTAGTAGTAAGATTGTAAATACATGATTTAATGTAAAGCTTTCTGCAGCAACCGTGAAGGTCGATAACTGGGCAAATATATTCGTATATGACAATGGATTCGCGAGATAGGAGAATTAATATACATATAATTTTTAAATCAACAAAACCAAAGAATTTTCAAGAATAAGCTTTAGTTATAATAATTATCATCATAGTCTGAATACTCTTCGGCAAATGCTTCCTTTAATTTCTTTCTTTCTTCCCCTTCCTTCCCCATGGTTCCTTAATTTTCTCAATCGCTTCTTGGTTTTCACTCTAAATTACTTGGGATATTTTTTCGTAAAAGGAACAATAACTGCAATTTCGACGAACAACAAAAAAATGCTATGAAACACTCTCGTAAACCACTGCTTGTGTTTTCCCGAACTTTTTTATTGTGTTTAAAGAGAAAACGAAGAATAGCAGAGAGTCAATTAAATCATCACGATATGTCAATGACACCGGTTATTTACCCTTCACTTGCAATAATTATTGCGTAGATGGCTGAGCCTCTAGTATGATAATTTTACAAGCCTCCACGTCCAGACCGACTCCCTCCACGTCCAGACCCGCCCACTCAGACTACTTTAAAGTAAGTGTCGATTCTACCCTGGGAACCATAGTGGCCGGATCGTTCAATTGTTGCTACGGCACGTATTGTATAGAGGTAGCAACATATAAATGATTCGCTCTGGAAATATGATTTGCAAGAAACATACTATATATTATAGTTTACCCAAAAAATTGATTACGTCAGATTAGGTGGGATAGCTTATATCTTAGTTTATGAAATAATGAGAAAAATAGAACAAGAATAATACTTCGATTAGACAAACTTCTTTATTTTAACTCACTACGTTTCGATTGCTATTTCAGTCTTCGTCAGGTGATTGTCAATAAATAATTGTGGAAAGATAATTCAATTATTTTTTATATGTGCACATTCACTTGAAAATAACTGAAACGTACAAGAGAAAAAAGTTTGAGTTAAAGATCGTATTAAATATTACTATATAATAGTCAAGCCAAGAATATTGTCAAAAGAAAATACTTCAATTACATAACGGATTGCAATCGATTTGAGAATATATGATACCAAACATCTTGACGTTTCTATGTCTCATGTCTCAGTACGTAACGTGCGATAATTACAGGTGCGCAGCGAGAAATTGATGTTTAATTTGAAATTGAATTTGTCTTCACGATTTGAAACGGTATCATACCAGGTTTTTTTTAGATTCTCCAATGAAACGTGGACAATATTGTTCTTTAATGGACGTCTCCCGTTACCCCTGCGAGGACAAAAGGACCTTAAAATAACACGAAACAAACACGATACGCAATTGTTCTGCATTATCAAAGCAAATAACTGGCCATTGAAACGAGGCGGAGTAAATATTTGTGTCGAACAAAAGCACAAAGGCGATGCGTCGCACAAAAAGCGTCCTCTATGGCGGGCAGTCGTAACGATCAGCGGTGTATCCACGTCATCCATGACGTCATAGCCCCTACTAAACTCCCGTATGACGTCACTACTCACGTCGAAACCTGGAACGCCCATGAACCGAAGAGCTCCGACGCGCTGTTGGCGGCGCTCTGCTTTGCTTGAAGGGTCTCTCTCCCGCGTGAGGGAACGAGGATTCAGGGGGAAGGGGTGAGGATACAGTTGGGTGAGGAAGAGGGGAGGTTGAGGAGGATGAGAGTGGAACCATAGACTGCCGAGTTTACAAGCAACGAGTTCGCGCTTCGTGGGATGCAAGTAAATGAGAGCGTAGCAACTTGCGGTAGCAATATCTTGTTTCAGGAATATTGTATTTGTGTTCTCTACATGCTATAACACAAATACTTTCGGGACACGGCTGTTTCAGCAGTTACTGGGTTAAAATAAATTTAAGGGAGGACAACCAGTGCATTTCTAGACGAGTAGTAGATGACATAATTCACGTGTTACATGAATGTGAATTGACTGTTAAAGAACGATGAGAATGGTACAGAACACTAAAGAAGATGGGAATGTATGGCAATGACTGGTATGAATACATGAACAAAGGAAGCTTTCAACGATTTCTAGGAATATGTTCATCAAGTGATGACGATATGGAAGGCATTGAGAACCAGATAGTGAAAGTTCAGAGTTGACAAACCCCAGGTAGTGGTCTGTCGGTCGAGATACTGGGAAAACAATAATTAAAATGAAATGTGTATAAAACACTGGCTCTTCTTCATTACATGGAAACACTTGTTCAAGGTATTTCCTGAATTGATATAGGCCTGTGTTAATAAAAATCGTCAAAGTCAAGAGAATCCTAAGGAATCTGAAGAATCATCAAATAAAACTTTGTCATTGTACGAGTAGTTGCAAAACGTTTAGGGACTGAGGTAAAATTAAAGCACACAAAATACTTACTAAAACGTTTCGAATTACCACAAAAACATTGATTCAAGAATTAGGCGAGTAAATGATTAAAATCACAGCTATCTTTTCACAATAAAAATAAAGAATGTTTGAATTGTTTTCCCCCCTCCAATATTAGATACTCAACTGAGAATGAAATCAAAATGTGAAATACATTTTCATGGATAATATGAAATTAATAGACAAAAATATCAATCAGACGATACTTTGTACATCTATTTACCCTCATTTTGGTATGTTCAGTTTATTTCATTTTGCTTGAAATGTATACCCGACATCAAATTTCTATAAAATTTGAGGAGATATTGTTAACTTTTCAAAAGAATGTTTCTGTAAGACGAAATGTGTTTTGTATATGGGACGTTTTAAATTATTAGAAACAATTAATAAATACAACAAGATAACAAATACAAAACTAAATGAAACAACCTCAATGATTTAGTAGGACTAGATACCCCTATTACAATCTTACGAGAAAAAAACAATATTATAATATTAACCTCGATTATAATCTTGCGAAACAATTTATGGTACCTGGATCACATAAAGCAAAACTATGAATTTTTCTCACAAAATTTGACAATTTAAACACACATACTTTTTCAAAATTCTCATTAATTGGTTGAACAAACTTACCAGTTTCATTAACTTTCGAAGAAGAATTTGAAAATTTGAGTGTCAGTTTCAGACGGGGGAATTGCTGCCACAAATGAAGGACGTGAAAAGCTGATACGAGCATTTACTTAATTATGTTAGTGCTGTAAATTTATGTGGACGCCATATCTTTCCACTGTCATCATATGACCTGAAAAGCATGAAAGCTTTTGTTGGCTGCTTTCTGCCAGAATATGTTTTGAACACATGCCAAGCGGGTGGTCAGCGTTTGGCTTCTCATTCGTGAAAGAGTGCGAAGTAATTTCCCGAGGGACCTAGGGATGGAATACCCTTTGATTTTATGACGTCCGGCGGAGAGACTTGTAAAAAAGGTATTGGAGCGAGAACCTTATCAAAGATGATATTTTCTTTTCTACGATGCATCCAGTTTAAATCAAAATGAGGGCTGTGTTCACGGATCGATTCTACTATATGTGAGGGATTCCATGTAAAATTGGAACATGTCCAAAATTGGATATTTTTTTGTATATTGGTGGCATTTATTTATAGTATCACACATTTTCAAGTATTTAGAAAAATCTAAAATTTTGAATTTTTCATATAAATCAACAGAAATACTAAAGTTGATTTATATGAGAAATACCAAAGATTTTTCTAACTGTTCGTCTTTCAGTTATTAACATTTATGATTTGAATATTTACACAATTTCAGACTCCCTTTGAAATTTTTAAATGTCCCTATCTTCAAAACTATTTGACATAAAGAGTTGAGATTTGTAACATTGTCTTAACATTTTTATGGGATTTAATACAACGAACAATTTGATTATGCTTAAAAAAAACAGAAAAATCTAAAATTTTGTATTTTTCATCAATATACTACCAATATGATGACATATTTAAATCTGGGACATGACGGTCCAATTCTGTCTCATTTCACATGGAATGTAAATTGGATTACCGAGTGAAATTGGAGAGATAAAACCGTCCTATAACACGTTTTTCAAAGAATTTCAGAAATTTTTTTTTTAAATCTTACTTGAGTTCATTTGTATTTCAAAGCTAATAAGGTACATCTGTAAAAATAATTTTGGTTGAGGTTTGAAAATATATAATTACTCTTGCCTCGAGCACCCGCAAATGAAAAATTCTTGCTCCTCCTATGACTTTATGGCGTACTTGCTTCATTGTAGAAACATCCAAGGTTAAATATTCTATTCACCTCCCGAACACGATTTCTTGATTTAGAATATTATGGAATGCCGGGGTTCTAATCAGAGGTTCATTCTCCCCTTAATGAGAAAACTACGTTAGTGACGTTGAGAGGCGCACTATTTGATTAAGCAATGGAATCAAACGTCATTTGCTTCCTGCCTCTGGGTATCAGAAAATTGGAACCGATTTTACACAATGGTCGCGTATAGTTTTGGAAAAGCATTTCAGGATAAGAACATTTTTTTTATCATTCGGGACAACATAAAATCTTATTGTCCTGATAATTAAATATATACGCATGTGACCAATGTCAGTTGTTTTTTGTACATTTTATAATATATAAGAAATATAATAAACATAAAATAACGTCTAAACTACAAACGATTTTTTTAAGCCCTTTTGTAAAAGAGAACACCGTCAATAAAACCTGAATATTTTGATTCGTATGACACAAAATGTTTACTGTACTTGAAGTTGATGCCAGCGTCATTTGACGTACACCAGAGAGAAAATAATGACAAGGCAGCATGTCTGGCATGTTGCCCACTTGTTTCTCCAACAACTCGTCAACCAGTTGCTGTCACCACCACAGTCGATTCTATTGCAGTGATACATACGTTGAAGCAAATTTTGTGTTCATTTGAATCATTCTCCACATTTTCACGTTTTTCGATATGATCTCCTGTAATGTTCCTTTCATAGAAGTTTTTTTCTTTGGAGCAACTAAATACTCGCATTAAAAGAAGCCTTGTGATTACTCGTTGTTCTGTAATGTTCCTTTCATAGAAGTTTTTTTCTTTGGAGCAACTAAATACTCGCATTAAAAGAAGCCTTGTGATTACTCGTTGTTAANCTCCACATTTTCACGTTTTTCGATATGATCTCCTGTAATGTTCCTTTCATAGAAGTTTTTTTCTTTGGAGCAACTAAATACTCGCATTAAAAGAAGCCTTGTGATTACTCGTTGTTAAGAAAGAGTCAAAAATGGGGATGGAATTACCGTGGATTAATTTTACCCTTCAACAGATTTACTTTAAAATATTTGACTCTTTTTTCATGCCTGTTCGTAAAAGATGTCTCAAACGATTAAAAAAAAGAACTATTAAAAAAAAAGAATTATAAAATAGTAAATATTTATGACTGACATGTTTTATTGGTTGTTTTGGAAGTAAGAATTTGAAAAGTAAAGGAATTTTGCCCAATAGTCCTCTCCAAAGGCGCACTGTACGTTCCTGAAACATACGTCGTCGCTAGCGCCATCTGTGTTCGCGCGTATCCGTTCGCTGCCGTTACGGACAGGAGCTACCACTGACCGCCGCTCTACGGCGCTACGAGCGCTAATTGCACGTTCTCCTTCATTATGCGAAGGTAGCACGGTTATTGGAACTGACAGCGATGAATGTGGGGTAAGGGGTCCATCATTCCTGTCCGATAGTGGGACCAAGAAGACTAAAGAGCGGTAAGGGGTAGAAAATTTGGTGACACCTAATCAGACGTCGCTGTGAACACCCTCATCTTCCAGAATCCTTAACTTGACACTACCAGAAGACATGTTGAGACTTGCCGAGAGGTTTGTGCTCATACAGGGTATACTTCACACAAAGCAGAAAATGTTTTCGAGCTTTAATACTTTTTTCCTACATTTTTCTTCGACTTTCTGATTCCGATGAAAAACAACACTCTTGAAAACCAGTTTCAATCCAACTATTGCAATTGGCCGCATCACGAAGAATCATATTCTTCATACTTGAATATTGTTTAACTGTAGAAACAAATTCTATTTCTGGTACTAACATTCTGTTCGTTCTTATTCCACTAGCACTGATCACGCGCAAACACAATTACAAAAAGTCACTGTCATACGAATATGATTGTCATAAGAATATGACTGATCGGAGATAACGTTTTCCGTCCTCTTTACTATTAATGGATACGAGGGCTGTAATAACCTAGACGATGGTGAGACGTAAAGACCCAATTAAAAAAAGGATACGGCCCCTGTTATTGAAACAAATGAATAACTATTCCCGTTCCCTTAGTTTTGCCCTATCTATTTAGTCTAGACGAGTAGCGCTCTCATATCTCATCTGGAATTTCGAAATCTTTAATTTCCTTATTACAAGACAATGAATGTAGGTCTTCACTCTCCAATGGGGTTTAAGGATTAGGTACACTACATGTAATTAATGAGAATTACTCTCTTGATATCTTATAAATAAAGCACAGTGGTTAACGTGTAAACCTTATGTTCCATAAATAACATTGTTTTATCTGTCATGTGACTGTTTACAATAATAAATTATCAGTCATTCCCAATTCGCTTTTAAATGATGGGTAATTGCATCATTGTATAAAATTCATTTTTTAAACTCATTTTGTTTTTCCCTCCCAACAATTTACGCAAGTAATTGGCGTTTTCAACGGATACATAGCGAAATGAATAGGAGAAAAAAATCAGATTTCTCCTTTCAAACATATTAATTGCATTCAATTAATTACTTCATTTTATCGGAAATTGTAAGTTAACTCTCTCCATAGTATTTTTTAGGAACTCTCGTACTCATTGGTAACAAGTTTCTGATTACTCCCGAACTCTTAAGCGTCCGCATATTCTACTGATTGATGCGGTATACTACGAGATGGGTTGCTATTATAATCTTAAACAGATTAATTTAAAAGCGATCTCATATATCGTATTTGAAAAGCATTAGTACCGTTCAGGAGTTTGAGTGAAATTTTCCTGTTTTATTCCAGGGAGTAAGGAGCTTAATGGACATGAATAAGTAGAATCTCTGAATTTATTTCCATTCTGTAATAAAAGATCGATAATAACAACATGTTCACAATCTTCTAAATCCCATGTCCTATGTTATCGAGTGTGAGAACGTGAATTTCCGTACAAAGAACAGGTTCCATAAATTAGTAATTTATTGCCGCAGAAGTGGACAAACACATCAGTAAGTTACATAAAAGGTAATTATCTGCATCACTCATCCAAAGCAAACTATAAATTAAAAAAATCAATCCGAACATGTCCCCTTCAGTATCACGGTACCCGTGATTCATTTTGGCAGGTGTTTCATCACGGCAGGTATGCGCACTCAGTCATGTCACCTTTTCCCCGCTTCCCGCTTAAAAGAATTGTACCCCGAAGAATACGCATTGTAGCAAAGAAATTTAAAGACTCTTCCCTGCACTGCTTTATCTCCATCTTGTGTTCAGTTACCGAAGCTGAAATATCAGTTTACATCCTTAGCCGCAAGGACGAGTGTTCTCAAGGTACAGTAATTAACCTTCGTTTCTTCAAAACAGATCAACAGCATGGTTTCAATTCCACATTCTCATGGTCCGCATATCAACGCGATTCATTTTGCGCGAGACCATTTGTCGTGTGTTTACTAGGCCTCTGTCCCAAATATGGAAACACACAAAAGCGATCCACGCCGAGCCAGATTATTGTGCAGCGTTCTTTCACGGTGAATTAGTAAAGTGTGATTTTTAAACACATAAAAAATACTTTTAAGTTAAATGAAAAACGTACGAGGGGGAATTTATGAACTTAGCTGCCTCTGCAGTTTGAATACAAATACGAAAAAGAAAACGAGGGTGCAAAAGTAAAAAAATAATTGCTTCCTCCAACAATTAACTTCACTGGAACTAAATCATTGCAAGTATCATACAACTTACGAAAGTATACCTTAAAAATTATAGAAGAACCCGATTATGGTACACTAATAGCAGCTGGAGGATGTTCTATAAAAAAAGTCTATCTTAAAACAAATTGAAACGTATCGTCATGATACGAGTACACACACTCACTTGATAGACAGTTAAGGAATGGACGAAAGAAAATATAAGAGATTCTGATACTTTCGATAATGTAGGTAGGAATGAACACAATTTTATACAGAGTATTATTTTTCTTTGCCTAATAATATTTTCCAATAACTGATGTTCTCATTTCTTTTATCAGTATTACAAATTCAATAAATTGTGTTTGTTGTATCATTGTATTCGTCTTTTCTTGTGCCAAAAGCATTTGAAAAAATGCATAATCAGCGGTTAAAAAGTTAGAAATCATTTAAATAAGACGAATATATAACCGCATATCACCACTTATCTTATTGAAAACCACATTTCGATATATTTATTAACTTAGACAGTTCATGCGTGGGTTCTTATTTAATCAAGTTACAGTACGAATAATGAAATAAAATTTGATTTTTTTGTTTCAAGATAATTGGTCCCCATGAGAAGAAAATTATAGTTATTATAATATTACACACATTTAATCCAGACACACATGTACTTTGATTCATTATTTAAATTGAAATGTACCTTCCTATTTCAATGTAAATTAGTTATTTTTTTGCATTTCTAAGCAGTGCAGATGATGTTGAATATTCATAAAACGTGTCGTCAACCAAAGATATTTTCTCCCGTCAAAAATCATTCATTTTGGGTTGAATAAGTCTTAAAAAATGAGGAAAGGAAAATTTGAGACTTTTTTGGATATTCAATTAAGGTCTTTATGCCAACATTTATTTTAGACTTCGTTTTACTTGAGCTTTCCACAGAAGCAGGGCACCATTAGCCTTTTCCCTAGAATCTATCAAACAGGAAAATGCCATTGGTAGAGATTGAACAACCAAGAGAGCGTAGTATCTGTGGAATACTGTGCATATTCGTGAAACTACCGCCATTAATTAAATAATTAGTTATTATTAATGATAACTATGTTTTGTTCCTAATTTTGTGGTAACTTCTCATTAAATCGCTCGTATGACCCAGTTGCTTCAAATACAATAATATCTTGGCTTTCGTCGTTAATCCATCCAAAAGCATTCAGCGAATTCCAAAACCTACGAAGTCGGAGGTAGTTACTTACATACGAATCAATGTAAATCCAAATAATGTATTACTTGTCTCTCCAAACTACATATTTTTATAGAATTTAAACTAAAATTAACAACCTGTTATTTACCTGAAATTATAACCTGAAATTAATATACCTGTAAACTCTCTTTACTTTTTATAAAAGACCAAAGTAAAGAAAAACATGTATTATTAGCAATCTTCTTCCTTAAAGAACTTGTGTATTCAAGACTATCTGACTTGGTAATTGTGGTGCTTTAGCAACATTATCAAAGCATGATAAATTAAAAGTCGTTTCTATGTTGCTCATTTTTTTATTATTGGTATTAGAAAGCTTTTTCGGCTGCATAGCAACCATCGTCAGTAACATACACT
>NNCF01130303.1:129651-173787 GCA_002313205.1 Laupala kohalensis | reverse complement strand
CAAGACTATCTGAGGTCACTTCCCTTTCATTTTTTTCAATTTTCAAAGAGATCTGTTTTCCTACCTCTCCCACATTGCCCAAAATCGTGCCAGATGTTATCAGTAAACAACTTTTCAAAAATTATTTTCCCTAATTTAGTGGCGACGTCAAGTGGGCACGCCGACGAACTCCGAGGTAACCAGCGAAAATTGATACAAGTGTTTCGCTGAAATATATCTATGAAAACCGAAACTGGCGAGAACCAAGTTAATTTAAATTGATGTCTCAAAAACGATGAGATTATAAAACAGTTAAATACCATTTAGAATGATAAAGTAAAAGACATTTCTATGTTGCTCACTGTTTTATTGTTAGAAAGCTTTTTCGACTGCATAGAAGCCATCGTCAGATACGTACACTGAAAAATATATATGTACATGAAAATGACAATAATAAAACATAACATGAAAGTATAAAATAATTGAGTAAAACAGTATCAAAAGAAGTGTAATTTTTATTGTAGTTAAAATAAAGAAAAGAAAAAAAACAATGAAAAATGAATAAAAGAAAATATACAGAGTGAGAAAACCGACAAAATTACATACCTGATTATTGAGGAAAATTTTTGGCAACTGCACAGAGTGCGGCGAACGTAGGTCATTATATGGAAAGTGAAGGATNGGGGGGGAAGGGGCTGTCGGAGTTTTCCAAGAGCTGGCGGCAGAAGACGGAAAGAATTTCTCAGGGTTTTAACTGTTGGGAGTAGAGTGCAGTGTCCTGGAGAGTTGGGGGTGAGAGGGAAGGAATTTGAAGGTTAGTTTCATGAGAGGGGAATGAAGTTCAGGGATCTGTTCATTTAATAGGGAAATGTTTTTTAGAATACTATGGATATGTAAAATTTCTAATTTGATCCGGGTCCAAAATCTATTTTCTACGAAGGATTTTTATATTTTAGAAGTCATTATACTTAGAAGTCAAGGGAATTATTCTATCTCAACTACTAAAAAAAACAAGAATTCTTTAGACTGACTGACAGGTGACATGATATTGAATGAAAATAACATCGTTCGAAAAATATGTCTGTGAAACAGGATAAATATTATTAATAAGTGTGTTTTAGATGCTTTTAAGTGTACCTTTTTTTTCGTCAGTTATTAGTTACTAAATAACGTAGTTATTGTATAATAATCCAGTAAAAATATAGTTTTTGATGTGATGAAGTGGCGAAGCGAAAATGTCATAAAACCCTTTTTTCGTTTATATGCCTTTACAAAATTCTAAAATTGAGCAAATTTGAGAAGTTTAGCGTTTTTTGAAATAAGTATTTAATACTCCACAACTCTTTTTGTCTAAGTATTCTTTTACTGGAGCGCTCATGAGATGTTTGAAAATAGCTATTGCAACTTTTTCCGATATTGCTAAAAATTGGTGTTCTTTGATCGGCCATTGTGGGCAAACCGCTGAGCCAAATTTAATGTTTGAGGTATTAATTTGCTGAAAAAGTTTATGCTCTTAACTGTGGATGGAGTATACTTCTCTGTGCGATTCTTTGTCTCCGAGATATAAGCAAAAAACTAAAAAAAGTGCAAACATTTCGTGATGCTTTGGCTGCCAAAAGTTATGCACACCTCCTAAGGTGTCGGAAACTCAGATTCCATGTACTTGGGACCAAGAGAAGATATTAAGACGATTTCCAGTTTTGTCCAAATTTATTCCATCAACCCCCTTTTTTGATCTACTTTTACTGGCCTATAATGTGAGATACCACAACGTAATAACGCAAGATACCAGAAATGAAATTTTTGAAAACTAATTAATTTTGCAGGTATAAAAATACTTTGACCTTTCAACAATTATCCGTATTTCTTCGTACGGAAGGAAGATGTTTTAACTGTTTTTATCCCTTCGTCACCCGCGCAGCACAGACAACAAGGTTGAGGCAATGAAATTATTTCGTTCTATAGCTCTGAATTACATTATTTCTAGAACGCCTGCATATACATGGATAAATTATTATTAGATTCACGTGAATTAGTTTAGTTCCAGAGCTAAATCAATTTGTTCCATCTGCTACGATAGTGACGCCGAATAAAAAACAAATATTGAACAAGTAATACATTTGTTTCTGTCTTATGGACTCTTCATCATTTCAATCGAGAAACAAATTCTTTAAGGCTCATAAATGTTTTTGATGAATCATGAGTATTCAAAAGATATTTTGAAGAAATATGATTGGCAAGAAACATTCTAATTCTCCTACAGTCATTAAACGTGATCTCAAATAAAAGAAGGCTGCGGTCACGAGTCTTTCACAAAATTCTGAAATGTCACAGGTGAAATAAAACTCGCAGAAAATCTGACTCGTTCACGGAGCATTAAGTTAGGAGAAGAACAGATTATGATAGGAAAATATATGTTATAAATCTCCCTCTTGAAACCGACGTCTTTCAGTTTATGGATCTGTCGCGAACGAAGACTTAAATCTAATAAAAATTAGGAAGACCGTATCGATACACAAACCATCAGGCCTAGTATCGTCATGAATTCTTATGTTCCAAATTACAACAATATTGTAAATTCCGTGTTAGCTCAAACTAATTCCAATGATACATAAAAAGTAGTATGTATTCTATTGTATTTTATATACCAATATTTGTATGTTAAATACAAATAATTTTGTATTTCATTATATTATTTTGCATTCTATTAAATATTATATTTTTTAATTTTGTGTTTTCTTAATTTTCTCATAATCTTTTTTATAATTTTAAATTATTTATATTTTTTCTTGTATGTAATAAATTTATATTACATACACGAAAAAACCATAAATAATTACTTTTCCACTTATTCATATCATCATAGTAGTTTCCATATTTTATTGTAGAGTAGTTCGTTAATGATGAAACTATCCATTAATTTACGATCTTCAAAAACCGTGACCCCGACGTGATTCGAACACGCAACCTTCTGATCTGGAGTCAGACGCGCTACCGTTGCGCCACGGAGTCCACGTATAGGACGGGATATGTTTATCGATTCCACTAAATTCGCACGACTTGACACTCATCGCAACGAGAACCGTGGAAAAAAAGATAGCAAACAAATAATAGAAGCTATTGCATTTTTGTAACCATAAAAATATAAATCCAGAAGCTTATAATATTTTTAAAGAGAGTAAATGAATTATTTAACATTAGACAAAATAATTAAGAACAGACACTGAAATGTGTACCAGAAATGATATCCACAAAAGTATATAAGTATAAACACTTTGCAGAAGAATAATTAATTTGGTAATAGTCGCGTACAGTATCAATAAGGCAAACATTGAAACTATAATAAAAATAATTAGTAATAATAATAAAATTTATTGTAAAAAAGCAGTTACGAACAGCGTATGACCACGTGGAGGACAATAAACTCTAATTTACTCTCCGGAAGCAAGCAAGAGACCATCCCATCAATTCTGATCAAGGGCCCTAACGCAGAGGTGGTTATAAAATTTCAACATACTCCTAACGATAAAAGATAGTTCGACACGTGTTATAGTATTAACAAATACCAACAAATATTGTATTTAATAAAACATAGAAAAGTCCATAAAACATAGAAAAGTCATCATGATAGAAAAGCCTGGGGATTTAGAAGACATCTTCCTCTGATGTTACGTTCCTTTTTGGATGAGCGTTCCTTTCGCTACAGAATAGGATCTTCTTCTTCAAGAGAACGGTTTTCCTCAGGGCTCATTTCTGAGTGTGATCTTATTTGCAGTGGCCATAAATAGCATAACATCTGCTGTAAAGAATCCTGCCCTACATTCTTTTTTTGTCGACGACTTTGCCATCTTTTGTTCATCACAGAGTGTCACAGGTGCGGAGCGACAAATCAAACTCGTTCTTAATAGATCATCACTGGTCAAAGACGACTGGCTTTCGTTTCTCTGCTGAAAAAACACATGTTCTTTTCAGTAGGAGACTAAGCCTTCTGGCAGAACCTCACCTCGCCCTGGAGAACAACATTCTAAAAGTATATCCTTCGGTAAAATTCTTGGGTCCAATATTTGATCAGAGACTGACTTGGATTGAACATCTGACAGAAATAAGAGAGAAAACATTAAAGTCTCTGAATCTATTGAAGTGCCCGAGTAGCAGGGAATGGGGAGCTGATCACTCCTCCTTGCTCCAGTTTTATCGAGCGTTCATAAGATCTCGGCTCGAATATGGCTGCGTTGTATATAACTCTGCTCGTGCAAGCTATTTAAAGAAGTTGGATAGTGTTCACCACGCAGGAATCCGACTAGTTACGGGAGCCTACTTACTAGTCCCGAGTTTGTATGCCAAGAGTGGCGAACCATCTCTTTACTTCCGGGCGCAACTCCTCATGCTACGATACTTTTGCCACGTGCTAACATTACCCGACAATCTGGTACACAACGCAGTATTTCATCCTTCCTCCTCTTCCATCCGTTTCTACGCCAACAGACTGAGAGCAATCAAACCTTTTGGATATCGCTCAAAAGAAATTTTGGAAACCTTGATTATACGCACACCTAATGTCTTAAATCAAGGTTTTAGTAAGACTCCTCCTTGGGCTTTGCACAAGCCGAAAATTAATTTCGATCTTCTCCATCATGACAAGAAGAACACTCCCGCTGCGAAGTTTAGGATATACTTTCACCTAATCCTCGACAAACACCGGATCCATATCCCTGTGTTTACAGACGGATCGAAGCAGGCTGATGGTGTCGGCTACTCCGTGGTGTTTCCCCGCAAGACCTGTGGCTACCGTCTTGTCGACATGTGCACCGATTACACCGTTGAGTGCTACGCCATATTGAGAGCACTGCGATCAACAAAGTGCTCCCGCGGATCAAATTTCCTTATTTGTTCTTATTCTCTTGGTGCCCTTCAATCAATCCAGACTATGTATCCAGCTGATAAGCTGATCCAGAACATCCAGGATGTGTTTTTCTCGCTCCAAAGTGATGGAAAGAACATAATGTTATGCTGGATTCCCGGACACGTGGAAATCAGAGGAAATGAGGATGCAGATGTTTCCGCAAAAAACCGGCATGCATCAAGAATCGCGTGGATATCTTTACGATTCCAAAAAGGGATCTCCATCAAGACAAGGATTCTGAGTGAATGGAACAGTGAGTGGTTGACTGTTGAAGGGAATAAGCTTCGACTTAACAAATCTTCTGTTAAGTCATGGAGCAGTTCCTGTAGGTCAGTCAGGCGCGACGAGGTCTTGCTAGCCTGCCTGCGCATACGACATTGTCCTCTCACTCATCGGTATCTCTTATTACTTGATGATGAACCTGTTTGTGAGGAGTGTAGCTCTTCTCTGACAGTGCGTCACCTACTAACTGATTGCAGAAAATACACCAGAATAGGGAGACAAATTGGTCTGGCTCCAGAGTTACCAACAATTCTCGGAATGAAACGGATTGAATATGAATTTTATTAGTAGATCGAGGCTCCTCCCACAAGTTCTCGAGAGAGTTTAAAATTTGCATTCTTCTTTCCTCTCCATGTCTTCTTTTCTTTTATCCTTCCTTTCCGTATATTAAAAATTATAATTTTAAGATTTTTCCCCTTTTTATGATATGTTTGCCAATTGTTTCCTTTTCTTTTCTTTCATCTTTTTATTGAGATATTTGTTGAATCTAGGAGGATTTTTTTGTGGGTATGTTCGAGATATTCAGTGAGTCCCACACACGGGGAGGAGTTTTACTGCTCTTCTCGATGGTGCGAAACTGTATTTTTCCCCACCTTCAAGGGCTCTAATGACCTTGTTGTTGACGAGCCCTAAAGCCCCACAAAGAAGAAAAAAGAAAAAATTTCACAAGTATGTATTATCAGGCTATAAATTATTTCTAAAGTATTGTTGATAATTCGTAACTATTAAATAACACTAAATTCGCTAAACATTTCAATTGATACGCTCCCTTGTAAAATGTAAATCTAGCGAGTCTTTATAAAAAAATTCGGCTCTACCCAAAGGAAAACCGGAGTAAAACCCGAGTCAGAATGGGGCTACAGAATTAATGTACACAACCGTGCCAGGGTTGAGTACATATACAACTAAATTTATATGAATAATAAGACATAATACCAGGATGCAGGAAAATAGTTTTCAAATTGTTGTTAGATATTTTGGAAGTATTATAACAATGACAGGACGGTTTTAATTTTTATTAAAATTAATATCTTATTGTACAATGTAGAAGCACTGGTGCAGAAGGTAGCTTTCAAACGCGGATTTAAAGAGTATCAATTTAATAATATCTTTTATAATTTTGGAGAGGGAATTATATAGAACGATTCCCGATTGATACAGCCCCTTTTTGACAAAGCGCTGTTGACACTCTCGGACGGTGAATATTATTCCTGAACAGAACTGTTTTGTAAGAAACAAGGGTGGTGCTTCAGTAATTCGGTCTTAACAAACACGACAGTTTCATAAATAAATACAAGGAAGTGTTAAAATGTTTATTTCCTTGAAGAGGTTTACAAGAAATTCCGGAGAGAGATTGACAAACTATCCGAACAATTCTCTTTTGAATTCTGAAAGTCTGCACGGAGTTGCCCCAGAAGATGACGCAGTATCGTAAATGGGAGAAAACATTTGCAAAATATACGCAAAAGGAAAATATGTGGACTAACAATATTAACTAAGATTCGTAATGCGTAACACAATTTACTTAATTTGGAATTAAGATTGTCAACGTGAAGTTAAGTTGTGAAGGGGAATATGAATTTGGTACAGCTTCAAGTCCCGGATCAAGCCCGCACGCTGCACCTGAACGCGGTTGTCACCTTTGTGTACCACATCGTACTCTTGAGCGCAAGTTGTAACTGTATATGGAATCGAAAGGAGATGTGGATGTAGGAATAGATGAGAGCGAGTGAGATGAGGAAGGAGGCGATGAGGGCGCGGGGAGGAAAATGTCAGGTCAGATGTGAAGCTAGAGATTATGTTTTCCCAGGCGGTCCCGGGTGTAAACCATGCTAGGTATAGTCCTTTGCAGTCAGGTGTGGTTGCAAATAAAAAAATTATGATTTTTGTTCTGCCAGGTGATGTTTTAGGGATATGTTTTTAAAAACATATGTATAACATGCTAAATCAAATTCATAATAATATAAAGTTTAATACAAAACTTGACTGTATACACTACACCATTTCGAGGGAGCTGCGCCGGTCGAATTTTCGCTTCTGTGGCAAGAATCAAATACACCATTTCATTAAAATTCTTGTAAAATCTAAACTATTCTTCGAAATTTTATGATTTAAAGACGTTACCTAGCTATGATAAATGTACAAAACAAATAACGCGTTAAATTTGATGATAAATGATTTTTTTCTTTCTTAAATTACTTTCTTATATTGAAGTATTTTTACACTTGAATTTTAAATAACGTTTTATCGATACTTTAGGTTAATTTTTTAGATAGACATATGCTGTCGAGGACGTTTTTGTAGAACTCTTTGAGGCAATATTTTCATATATAGGTGCCACCTATATCTAACAGTTAAGGCAGCGTAAGCAAATATAATTCTTTTTCCCGTTTTTATCGACATTTGTTGCCCAAAATAATTTTTATCTTTATTACCACACATTTACAAAATGAAATTTAGCCTATGTTCATTCTGGACATCCAAACTTTTTCCCTTGCCAAATTTTATTGCGATTTGTCGAGTGGTTTAGTCGTGTTCAAGTAAGAAACAGGCTGACACGCTTTCGCGTTACGCATTTATACATTAGTATGGATTTCAGATAAATAAATTTTTGGGAAAGTGCTGACTCGATATTACTTCCCAATGAATCATATATATTTGGATGATTCATTTATGGATAAAATAAGGAAAAGTCTCGATGGATTTACAGATATCCTGATGCAAAATCAGAGTGCTTGCCTTTTAGACCATCCGAGCATTTCCTGTGGCACGAAAGAGAGAGTGACGTACGTCGACAATACGTCAAGGCTTTAAAGACGTAATCGCGTTTGTCCCGCATTCTTCAAACGACCGAATACTTTTTTTTGCACATTTTTCGTTAATACAATACAGCAGAAACGAAATGCTAGTTTTTTCCTCGTGGAGTGGAAACACAGGTAAAAGATAGGTTAACTGAGAATATTCTGGTCATCGAATTGTATCAACTATCACTGTGGATAAAACTGGAAATATATGAAAATTATTTATTGAAATACACACAGTTCATTTAGGAGTATAAACAACGTCAATATATTTTTTGCGGAAATACAAGGTAATTGCCCCAACGAATCTGAATGATTTAACACTAGCTGATTACCCGATGTTGCTCGGATTTTCTTAGACCAATCTTCGTTTACTTAGGGAAAAATAAAATATATCTATATTGTACGATCAAAATTCATGTACTTATTGGTTTTAAAAAACATGTACAGAAACCTTTTTTTTCCAAATATATAGTAATACAAATTTAACTTGACTGTATACACAACACCAACACGTGGGAGCACCTGCCGAATATTCGCTTCCAAGGAATATATTTCATTAAAATTTACGATTCATTAAAATTCTTGTAAAATTTAAATTATTCGCCGAAATTTTGCGATTTAAAGACGTTCTTTTATCTTTGTTAAATGCACAAAACAAATAATAAATTACGTTTGATAATAATTTATTTTTTCATCTTACATTACTCTCTTAAATTGAAATATTTAACACTTCTATTTTTAATAATGTTTTATCGATAATTTAGGTTAATTCATGTGGATGGACATACGACGTCACGGAATTTTTTGTAGAGCTCTTTGGGACAAACAATATCAATGTCGTTCATGGTAGTCACCTATCTCTAACCATATAGGTAGCGTAAGCTATTTTTCCCAATTTTAACGATATTTATTGTACGATCCTATCAGTGGTTTGGTCGTGATCAGGTAGCAAACAGGCAGACATCCTTTCGCGTTACGCATATTAGTATGGATTTACTTCTGATTTGTTTTCAATTAAGAAACCAAACCTCTCATCCGACTCGAACCCGAACTTCTGTACATCACACTGATATCCACAGATCTCCCATCATCACATTTTAAACGCATACTCTTTACAATCCGCTTCTGTGACATTTTCCACTGCCACACCCTTCGTCGAATGCTCTTCAGAGCGGAAATCTATAGAGGACTCACGGGAGGGTGAATGCACACGCGATCACATTGAATTGAGAGGAATTAAAATAGCACAAACCTTTTTTTCTTTGAGCAGATAGGAAGTACTAGATGAACCCAAGAGAATAATTTACAGTCACAGATAAAAAATCAAATTGTATAAAAGAATACAACTTGTACACGTTTGTTTCAGTTCACTTCAGGTTTCCCGTTCAACATGTACAAAATCCAGCGTTTGCTAGTAAAGCACATAATCAATCTTGATAATCATTTTCAATAATGTTATCTATTCTGTTTATAGTAACAACACTTATCACGCCAGTAATCCTTGAGTTATGGATAATTAAAAACGGCAAAATATGTATTTAGAATATAGTTTAGCTTGAAACAATGTATTTTTAAAATGATTTGACTAGAGTCCTATAGTTTTGCGACAACTTTCGTAATTATCCGAAAAGTCAAGTAAAAACCGCACTATTCTTTGCTACATTCAATTTGTTTCACAAACTTTTTCTAAATCGATTCCATTAGGAATTACATGGGAATTTATTAAAAATCCGTTCCCTCAAAGACGTAATCCATACAGGTTCATAGAACTTCCAAGCGATTTTATTCAAGTATTAGCCCCGTGTGTTCCATATTTTATTAGATAAGTTGATATATAATAGTTTATTCTTTCATTATTAAAATGCAGGACTTTGAAAATATGTCGGTAGGTTGCTCATACCTTCTTAAATACTCAATCGCATTCATGAGCACCGATCTCAGATTTTATATGCAGTTTCATTTCGTACTTCTTTCTATGAGTTGTTTTGAACTAAGGAGATGTATGCACACGAATGAAATTTAAAAATATTTTAATCTTAAAATAAAATGCGTTAAAAATAGAGCGAAGGAAGTCCCCAAACATAGATTCAATCATATGTACGATCGTCTTCATCAGAATAAAAATCGAGAAAATTTTGTTTTTTCAACGATAAGCTATACATCAAACAAAAAGGACAGTTCGTGGCAATCTACGATAAAATTCTGAACTATCCCAGAAAAATCTCCTTTACCTACTGACAATGTTTAACAAATTTTCCTCATGGTAAAAAATAATATATTTTAATAAATAAAATATTTTCGATTCTGTAAAAGGAATACAATTTAAATAAAATATTTTCATAGTATTTTTATCTTAAAAACTCATTCAGATGGGTAAAGAAGTTATGATTCTTATTGATAATTTCTGGATTATTTTTCTTCGTTTAATGTGTAAAGCTCGCGTGTATGTTCTCCACCAAATTTTGCAGGAATATTGCCACTGAATGCAAAGTAATTCTTAATCAATTGACCATCTCATGTTTTCTTATCTCACGCATGGTATTCTTCAGTGACATTTTGACACCATAAAGAAGAAAATATAGAAAATACAATGTAATTACGCACTAAATAAGATATAAAGAATAATTAGATTATTAAGGAATAATATATTTGGCATTTCTCTGAAAAGGAAAAAGCTCTTGAATTATTTCATGCGAACAAAAATCTGAATCAGTCTGGTTCCTTCGCAACGATAAATACGACCGATTTTCGTTATGTTTTCTTAGATTCTTAATTAAAGAGTCTTTGTCTCTTCAAAAAGTTCGAGGAACAATAAATGACAAAGGATTTGAAGATAAACGTCCTAGTTAAAGAGGAAGACTTCATGCAATGTAACTTCTCTACTGTTCCAAGTGCAAGCTCTTTAACGATTGTCATGGAAAGTTCAACTCTAGTAATTACAGTCCCTTCGGAACAAAATGATTCTCGGATTTCTAGACAGAGATAGAAGTATTCACAGAGGAATAAAAGGAGCAATACTCCATAATACAGAGAGTATATATTAAGAGATTGTGGAAAATGATTCCAAAAAGTAATACAAAAATGTGGTAAGTAATATTACAAATTTTGTCAACTCCAATTTAACAATCGTTAAAACAAATTAGAACGAAGTCTTATAAAAGGGCGGTCATAGTTTGGAAAAGTCTGGAAACATCAAGGAATTTTAAAGCTTAGGGAAAAGTCATGGAGAAGGTAGGGGTTGTACAAAGTCAGGGAAAAAAACAAAATATGCTAATTGTTTTTAGTCTAAATAATGTCACAAATCAAATAGATGTATTTATATTTTAGAATTAAAAAATAATCAGTTTTTTATTCCCAGAACTGAAATAATCAAAATAAATACTAATTTTTAAACTAATGTCCTTTTTCAGCTTAATACTTTTGAACATCCAAATTTCTCTCATAGAAGTGTACTTGTCAATTTTTTTTTTCAAAAACGATCCTCCCACAAAAAAAAATGGAGACAATTTTTCTTTCTCTTGCTAATTGACCTTACGTGGGTAAGAAACAGACATATTTCGTGCAGACACAAAAGAAAAATGACAATTGAGCGAACTTGCGCGCAAGATTAGGTTTATGAGTGATTGTCTTCATAATTTGAACATCATATTATTTATATATTATTTTAGGTTTGTGAGTTTAAACTGTTCGTTTAATTTATGTTTGAGGATATAAACGCATATACATGAATCGATTTGTTTTGCTCTTTTTATAATATTCTTGTAACAGTTATGAAAATTGTCACAATTAGTTTTTTTTTAAATTCAATTATAAAGTTGTTCAACAAGTTGTCTTCAAAATTGATTTGCAAAAAGTCAGAAAAATTAAAAGTATTCTCTGGGAAACCTGGAAAAGTTATGGAAATTGGTTATATTATATTATTATACTCGCCAGCGTGTATAAATGGAACTTTAATTATTTACTAAATTACACTTATATGAGTATATTAAAGTATATTTATCGAATGTGGAAATTTTGTTTAAACAAAAGTACTTCAATCACGAAATTCACATTATGTGTTGGAAAATAAACAGTAAGTGACATAGGTGGGCTAAGTTAATCTGAAATTTAACTTCGTTAACTGCCATCCCGTAATCGTTAGTGATTTAGTTTGTTGTTCAAAATTAAACGGTAGTTAAAGTTAATTGAATATTTTAAATGTTAAATTAGTCTAATGGTGAGATTTTTTAAAGTTAACGAGCAATAGTTTATTGTAACATCGGTATAATGTAGGCTAGGGTGGCTAGAGAAGGTAAAGAAAACATGTCATTCTTATTATGTTTCAGTATTTGAAGTAGCAAGAAAAGTTTCATTATCGTATTAGAACTAGCAAGAAAATATATTCCTCATGTAAGATCACCATGCTTTTTTCCCCTTCATGAACATTAAAATATTAAAATTTTCATCTGTGAGGGACAACATTTACCCTGCAAAAAATATTTTCTAGTGGAAAATGTATTATAGCATTTCCTTACACGTAAAATGCGGTGTAAAAATAAAGGCAAGTACACGAAGACCGTCAACAAAATAATAGTTTTTTTTATATACAGGTTCGTTCATTCTACATTTTCAATTATAGATTTGGAGCAAAACCCCAAAAAAACACTCAAGTAGCTATGGAAGTGGAAAGTAACTTGATTTTATTAATTAAAGATTTTAAGTTGGAGGACCACATGGATTACCATTATTTTATATCAAAACAAACAATAAATCAATGGACATACATTATTAATTGTTTTACAAAGAAATGACACAAGAAAACGTTCCCTAATAATCTCACCAAAAATCTAACCTAAAAACACAAGAAATCAATGGACATACACGTAAAATATCTAATAACAAAACTTACAACTAAACACGTGACATTAATTTGAAGATAAAGGATTCATGATTATGTACGACAAGGTTCACTTAAGTATTATTGAATTCGTCAATGAAGGTAGATTAAATTGATCATGAAAGATCATACTGTTCGTTAGATTTTCACTGGCCAGTGAATGGTATGTGAGTTCACAGTTACGTTCTTGTAGCGATTGCCGACACTCAATTGGCATACAGCGTCCCAAGCAGTTGGAAGATGCAGGAGGCAGCGACGGTGTGTGGATCCATCAATAGTACTTAAAGTTTATATGATCACACTGTTTCCATGATCACAATAAAACCATATTCACGACACTTCCAGATGGTCGCATTACATGGTTAAATGAAATGTATAATTTTACCTCACGCATAACACGCTTCACAAAATGTTGGAATGACGGAAACAGTTATGGCCCGATGTTGACTCGACGAAGTCTGAAGAGAGAGTGATGCTTGAGTTAGTGGCCACGGAGTCTTCCTATATTAACTCGAGGAA
This sequence comes from Laupala kohalensis, assembly GCA_002313205.1. Classification (NCBI taxonomy): domain Eukaryota; kingdom Metazoa; phylum Arthropoda; class Insecta; order Orthoptera; family Trigonidiidae; genus Laupala; species Laupala kohalensis. The sequence continues at coordinate 160,424 of NNCF01130303.1, read as the reverse complement.
AAACACTCCCGCGGAAATATATTATTACTGAATTGTTCCTGTGTAAATTAAAGAATTTGATACAAATGATAAATTGATTCAATGTTACATGAGAATTAGAAAATTGACATTCAGATTTTATGTGGCGATTTTCCATGAAATGAATAAATAATTATACACATTTTATCATGAAATGTCTGGGTGTAAATAGAGATCTCTAGTGGAAGATTGACGTACTTTAGCCTTTTAGATCTATTAATAGTATTAGATAATATTATTAGCTTCTGGTGGAGATGCACCAAGATTCATCCACGAGTCCGAGAGATGAAGCAGAAGTGGAGTGAGAGAGGAAGCAGTCTAGTCACTGTATTTTTTACTTCCTTTCCAGCAATCGCGAATCGGAAAGCGTGATCCTAGAGGGGATTTAATTACATGACCATGGCTCGTATCATCCCCTACGAGTGAACCATGTTCCGTTTTCCAATGTTCTTTCATATGCCCTTGAGGACTGTCGTTTTTTAAATTTTAAACGCATAGAGTGGGAATCTTAGACCGTACTGGGGTATTGAGCCCGAAACACTCATTCAAGGTAAAAGCATATGATGATCGAGTATTTACCGACATTTCACGGGAAAGGATAATCTTAGTTACAAAAGTAATTATTAAAACTAATGGAATCATTCTAGCTTACGTAATAATACGCGATGCTTTTCGCATAGCGTGTGCTTATTTGAACGACCGTCACGATTAGCCATCATCACACGGCTTATTTAAAAATTCCGGATGGTGAAAAGAAACACGCTCGAACGCTCTTCAGAATAAAACAAATCCGGAGAAACCCGGACGAATAGTAACTCTAGCTATAAGAATTTTGTTCATGGTGAATTGTATTTTGTCAAAAATACATACAGCGTTCTCGTTCGCGTAGTAGCTGAGTTTTATGCGTTCCACAATCCCGCACGAACTGTTGTCCTTGAGTAAGTGAGTCCCAGTCGCTTGTAGCTGTCGGTTGGGTCAGTCACTGACATGCGGCATTTTGCTCATCACGTGACCGTCGATACATATACTTTTCACAATGCATGTTCCTTTAAAACGAAATTTGAAATAAAATTTTAAGTAATATTATCATGTTTTATTGTTGTTTTTATAATGGATATGATGAAGATTAATATCCTTAAATTATACATGGAAAAGTTTTTGATTTGTGTTCCCAGTGTTCTTTTTTTCCTAAGTGCCTGATTTTTGTAATACCGGCAATTTTATGTTTAAAAAATAAAGTTATAATTGTCTTGAACTCATAATAAAAGTTTTGATTATTTAAATATAAGTATTCCATTAGAAAAACTGAAGCATACCAATTTATAAGGATTAGATATATTCTAGACTGCTTGAGAGTGATAAAAAGGTTCAGGACGCGAAACGTAGCGTAACTTTCAAGGGCGCGAATTCTCCCGGGTTCATAAGATCATTACCATACGAGCAAAAGTACATCATCAGAGAAACGAGATTATCATATCCAAACCCCGTACCCAGCCTCTCCCATCACAAACATATGTACGGTAATTTTGTACAACCAAACTTAAATTTTGTGCAGGTCGCGGTCGTAATCAACAATCGATATTTTAAGTCTTTTATAACTAATGACCGCGACTTGTACAAAAATTTAAATTTGTTCGTTCGTTTTGCTGTTCTCATTCGCACTGTTAGCGTTACATGTTGGTTTATTTCCATAATTTTTTTCTTCAATTATTATAATTTGTTCCATTCCATCCATTTTATACATACACCTCACGACTTTTGTATTCGTATTTCTCGTTGGTCTACTGTCCCGTACTCTCCGTCTTACTCCGTACACTTCCCTTGAGGACTGTCGAAATGCCTATTTTAAATTATTTCTTTGTAGGTTTTCTGTTTTTTAAATTTTAATTCATATTTTCCTTCCAATTCCTTTTCATTTGCCTTTAAACAGTCGTCCGAATACCGTTTGTTTGATTCAATTTCCTCCATCCGTATAGGACTTATATCCGTTTTACGGAAAATGTACGTATCTCTCGCACGTGTATTCCGTCAACTACTTGAGCCCTACTGGCAGTATCCATACCAAATTTGGTAGTAAGGTGTTGGTTACTGCCTTTCACCCTCCTATCAAATTATAGCCTGATCCCCCCCCCCCACATTAATGGCCGAGGGGCAGACGTGTCCGTGTATAGCTCCGCTGTACTTATAAGCAGCGCCAATACCGTCCTCTGTATTTAAACTCTATGGTATTGTTGAACAAATTATACTAGTATATGGTGGGCTCCTCTGTGCATCACGGAATAAAGAATAGTGTGTTTATTTGTATTCCGTTCTTATGATGACCTATCCTTTAACCTCACGCATTTAGCTAAATGTGAGTCAGTGCGACTTATTTAGCAGGATTTTTTCATAAAGCAGCTTCAATTCATTTGTTGGCATCTTAACCTGAAGTCTGTTTGCTGCAGGATGTGTAATTTCCTTATATTTTGCGTTTACTTCTGCTTACATGTGAGTCAGAATTATTAATTCATCGTGTCTCCATATCCACTGACAGCGTCGTCTTGAAATCTTCCCAAGATGTTTGAAAATATGTATGGTTATTAATTATTTATCCACTTACCTCACTATTTGCAGTTTTCAGTGGAAACTTAGTCATCAAAGTACAAAATTATTTTTTGATTCGCGAAATGGGGCGAAATGCACAGATTATCGCTTGCGAGCGCTTCTTCGTCATGGCTATCGTTAGCCATAGAAACCTTAATTGAGAGAGAAGCATCAGGGAAAAAAATATAATGACGAATTGCTAATATTACCGGTAAAAACTACGCGCAGTTTCTCATACAGGCATCAATCAGATGTTGTTGGTCACCTAATTGTGTCGCCTTTGTATGAAAGATAAAATGGTAATCGGATACTTTCTCCCTACTATACCAATTAAGATAGTACCGAGTCACAATTGACACCAAAGGGGCTATGAGAATTTGTGCGTTGTAAATATATTTGTTATGAGAAATTACGTGCTTTAAATTTTTGGACACGGGTGACGGTTCTCTTACGATTAAGAGCTCTAGTTAAGGCTGGCGGCGAGGACGAACTGGTACAAGGGAAACGAAGGTAGATATGTCCCCACCGTAGGCCGCAGCTGCCCAGGCTCGCTCTGCAAGTCGGAAGCACTCGGAGCCGTTCATCAACAAGTTGAACTGCTGCCCCTGAGGGCTCTTGGGAGAGTTCCAAGCGGAAAACGCAGAAATAAAGGATGGGAAATGAAACCTGAAAGATAGAAGTGGGAAGCTGCAAATGCTTCGACAGAACAGACACCAGATGCTTCGTGTGAATCAAAAGTTCTCAATGGATTTCACTTTCAAGGACGGTTTTGGGAAACGTAGCTGTGTTTAAAGATTTCAATGACTTGCATGGATAATTTTGTACTAGAGATTTTCATACCACAGATGAGAGGTGTGGTTAGTGCAAACGCTTCGAACTTCTATCTTTTTGGTGAAACATGGTGAGAAAACAGGTGTAATTCTGAACTCATCTTAATTAACATATATATTTTCAAGAAAATAATTTTTTCATAAAATAATACTTTAAAAATAAAACATTACAATCAATCAACACACAAGTAGCACATCAAATACTGTATCAAAAGAGGCAAAATAGGATAAAAAATTCTCTGTACCCACAAAATCCTATACATTAATGTATAAAATTTGATAATTATAAAAAAGAGAAAATGGAAAGTGAGACAATTACAAATGTTTAAACATTAGTTACTCGAAATACATTAGTAATTTCTATAATTATGCTGCATTGTTTTATAGATAATTTTAACTTTCTACGACACTTTAAAATTTTAATATTTATTCCCATTATCTATTACTAACTTTAGAAGTGACTGAATCATCATATTTGCACATTCATTCAAATTACATACAGAAAAAAAACTTTAATTTCACTTTTCGATTTATTTTCTAATATGCAGCTAAAAGGTGCTTATGGACACATGGAGAGCTAAAGCTAATTTACTTTCCGAAAGTAATCAAGAACCCATCGCATCAATTCCCACGCTCAACGCAAACAAGTAAACGTTTACCAACTTTGTACGAAGCACAGGAAACTGGAAAATGAACTGAACGTAGGTCTCGTACACTTGCAATAAATTGCTTTCTTATTGTAATATCACAAGTTTAAATAAGAAGTATATTAATAAAATCACTTACTATTTTAATAAAAGTATGTAAATACTCATAAAGTAAAAATAAATGGGAGTTAGAACTTAGTTCAAGACAAAACTTTTCACAACGCCAAAGAAATTTAAGTTATCCTCCCGCATAATTAGAAGTTACATTTCATAATTTTCAATTCTCTTTTATGAACTTGAGCCCGTATTTTATCTGCCAATTGAGATAAGAATTTAAATTACAAAAATGGAGAGGGTACCTCCTCTCAAGCAACATATTTCTCTCAACGAATGTTTTCTTGACGGTGCTGCATCGTAACTTTGTCTGATCTTCGTCGTTCTTTGCCCGGAAAGGATCGTGTTAAAGACTAAGACGTCTCCCTTAGGAAACTTCACTTAAACCCTTGTGATGCGTAATCGATGAGATCGGCGAATGCCCTGTCGACCTTCCCTCACTCTCCTAATGCGGAGGAAATCACATCTCCGTCAAAGTTTGTATCTAGGCTCATGTAATTAAAACATCTCACTCAAACCACTGCACTCGCGTAAATATTTGTACTTCATCAAGAAGTCTGAAGTGTATCTTATAAAGGGATAAAAAGAGATATAAGTAATGATATCATATTTAAGTTTTGCCGATTGATGAGAAAGAGAAATACACTGAGTAATGAAATATACAACACAATATAATATTATAACATGTTTGTGTTTGTGCTTTTTTGGAAACATTTTGTGTTTATAATTATATCATGTTCACTTGTCCTGTTGTTATGTTTATTGTTATAATTTGTTATTACTTGATCTCCTGACGACAACTTAAATCCAAGTCGAAACGTAGTGAGCTCTTCACAGAAAATATAATAATTATTTCTCGTCCATAAAAGGTAGTAAGTTTTTAATTATTTATTTCATTAGATTATATAATATACATTAATTGTAGTAGGAAAATGAAATACATTAATTACTCAAATCATAAATTTGTTTGCCCATAAATAATTATATACATGAATACTTATTTTTTTAAAGAAGTAATCAGCATAAACGTTATCGGGCACTATTCGTAGAACAGTGGAATGACAAAAGAGAATTTATTAATATTATTCGAGGACATTTTTACTATGTGACAAATCCCGTAAATATTATTGAAAAAGAGAAACGAGCCATCAAAATTTAGTTGTCTAAGATCTTCGAGTATGCTTTTTATACTGAGTTAAAGATATAAACTTTTCTTCTCAGGATTATTTTTCTTTCCCTAAAGTCAATATTGTATTTGATGGTGAATTTATAATGGGAATCATTGGTGAAAGGGAAATAAGTATTTCATTAGTGCAGTATTGACAATGACAAATATATTAATGTTTTTCGGTACATTACAAAAATGTAAAACGATAAATGAATAAAATTGGCAACAGTAGCATCATCCGTGTCTCAGTAATTTATCCAGTTATAAAATACCAGATGATAAAAGAAGAAAATTTAAGCCTCAAAGAAACAACCAAGTTACTTACCCCATAGAGCTGAGAATCGTAGATAGGCTGCCTCGGGAACTCTGAAACAGAATGAATTATACATAATATAATGTCTAATAAAAAATATTTGAATGGGAGTTAAAATAATGTACTTGAATAAACTTAAATAAATAAACAACGGTAAGACGACAAATATTTATGTGCTTTCTTAATTTATTAAATCCAGGAAAGAATATACAGTCTCAGCTCAAACAGAGAATTTGTTTCGAAAGTTCATCTCTTTGCACTCTTGACTTTCATCTTCTTTTAAAGAACCTTGTACTTTGAAGTCAAACACAACGATTCCTCAATTAAAGTCAAAACTCACCGACAGTAACCGAACGAATGGATCTTAGCTTATAAAAAGCTGTCAAGGGGAATTCACGACCAGATTGTAATTAAGAAGACTCCTGAAGATATTTCATTACTTTCTTCCTTTCAGCCCTTTTCCACGGTGGAGACAATGTCCTCGGCGTATAAAAGTGTCATTCTCTTATGCTGGCACTTCACTTGGCGTCGCGGTATTTGACTAAATATTCGACGTACTCACAAATATCACCAACATGCCGTCCTCACATAACTCAACACGCAAATAATTCAAAAATGCCACAAATGTTTTCTTATACTAATGATTGACGGGGTGAATTTGATATAATTCAAGAATTATTTATACTGTTTCGTTTTCCCAGCCCATATAAATGTTCCAGTCCACATTAAAGGAATTGTAGAATAAGAATATTCAAAATATAGCTTAAAGAACCAGAATATCAACAAATATCACGCGCGTTTTACTGGACGAAACATGGCAAACGCTTCACGCAAATATTTGCCTTACTTGAGTCTTTGATGTGCAACCAAAAACCGACAAGAGCACGGATTCGCGTATGTGTATTTGCTACATTAGAGCACATACATCGAATACAGACAAATAGCTCATCTACACTTAACCGTGTTAGCAAATATACAAATGTGTATCGGCATTGGAGCATACGGCATATCAGGGAGGGTGGTGCGCTCTCCACTTCTCTCTCTTTAACTATTATATCTCTACACCTAACTAGACAAGGTCTTGCACTCCGTGTATGATCTTGTAAACTCCTCAAACAAGTGGTGGTGAGAGTAAGGCAACGGGATGATGAAGAGGTAAAGTTTAAAACATATTTATTAAATAAATAAATAAAGTATTTAACAATTCAAAATACTTGTCATATGTTCGTACAAATTTAACAAATTTCTAAAGTTAGACAATCTTGAAGATATTTTATCCCAATCCAATTTTGATTCAAAAATATTCTACTCACGCCTCTGGTTCAGTTGTATTCACTGCCAACTAAGAACATACTATTTTTGAGAACTTATTACCATGATGCATGTTTAAACAGCCCCACAACCTATCCCCATTTTTTGTTACAACACGCATTCGATAGTGTTACATTTTCTTAATTTCATCTAAGATATGCTCAGGCTTCTAAATTTAAAAAAATCAGAGAAAACATGGCCTGAAAATGGAAGTTCAGGATTAGCCGCAAATTTTAATTTATTTTCTCATTTCTTTTTTTTTCTGTAAAAATTGCTTAGACTATGTGTAGGAAATTGAACTTCTGTACGGTGCTGAGGGTAGCGAACAACATTTTTATCAATCAGATGAAGCTAAGGAAAGGTACCAGAGATCCTACCAGATAAGATTATAAAGATTAAGCACACAACTTGCACGAAATAGCTCGTGGTACAATTACGTATTATAACATTTTGGAGGTAAAAATTAGTTAAAAATTAATAACACACACTCTAAATAGAGTGCTATCTTTTATCAATTATTATTTTAAAAAAGTATACATATTACCATTGATAATGCAAACAATAATACATTATATTATTATTATTTAACCCGTATGCGGTAACGCGTGAAGATATATCGCAAACGTTGCGCGGGATGTTAGTGCTGTTGAACACAAATTTCAATTCTTAACTTATGAAAAAAGTAATGAAATTACTAATGATTCTAAAGATCGAAATTTTTGGGAAAAGTGATAAATAACAAACACCTTATCTGCTTTCATAATCACATAGATATTTAAAATTCGACTCGATAGAAGAGACTCTTCAATGTGCCATAGTCGGTCGTGTTCACATCCTAATGTAAATGTTTGTGCGAAATGTCAGTTACATCCCTATTCAAAATATGAGTTTAATGGCTTGGATAATGTGGTAACCACCGAAATATCTATTTGTAGTGGAAAGATGAATACATGTTCATAATGCTTATCTGATTATATAGTTATATCGTTTCGTCTGGAAGCGTACAAACACTACCACAATACTCGACGGGGACACTATCTGACTGTCCAGTGCTAATGAAACCAATTTCCAGGAAATTTGGTGCAAGAATCTTAGTCTGGGTGCAGTTGGATCGTTTCAGCAAATCTTCCGGGAAAGTAAGGAAGCACAACTATGAAACCATTTTTTTTAAACAGACGAATTTCCAACGCAGAAGTTTTGTCACAATCCCGTGTCTTTTTTTTGTGGGGCTTTACGGCTCGTCGACATCGAGGTCATTAGAGTCCTAAAAACTTTTACAGGTAGGGAAAATGCAGTTACGCACTAAGGAGAGCCAACATGACTCTCCCCGCGTATGGGATTCGCCGAATGACTCGACCATACTCACCACTCCTGAATTCCAACTCAAATATCAACAAATCTCAAAACATCTCAATATATAAAAAAAAGAGCAAGAAAGAGGAAAATGAAAGATACCCTAGCCCTAATAGCGTCGGGATAGAAAAGAACAAGAGGTGACCAAGGGAGGTCAGGAAAGAGAAAGAAAGGAGTCTAGCACAAGTAAGTGGAAGTAATGCCAGGATCAGCTCGGAGCCCCGTGTTTGCCAAACACGTACTTACTAGACGTAAGTCCCCTGGGAAGAAAATGAAAGATACCCTAGCGTCGGGATCAAAAAGAACAGGAGGTGACCAAAGAAGTTCAGGAAAGAGAAAGGAAGGAGCCTTGTACAAGTGGAAGTAATGCCAGACTCAGTTCGGGGCCCCGTGTTTGCCAAACACGTACTTACAATATGTAAGTCCCCTGGGGGGCCCGTGTGTCGTTATAAGGTTTTTAATTCATATAAAATATAGGGAAAAGTTTTTGCCATTTGATGAGATTCACGTAGAATTCCATCATCGCAATAAAAAGTGAATTTTGCCCGGGAGTACAAGGTTCCAATCGAAACAGTAAAAAAACTGCTGGAAACTTCACGGAGTTCGGCCGAGTGGGACTAACCGGCTTTTGAGTAAACGCATTCTTCGGGTACTTACTGCACTGATTTGCTCCGTATATATTACAAAGCAACGACCTGATTCTGAACCAAGGAGAACTGTTTGTCGTTAGAAGTAAAGGAAGTGGTGTTAAGTATCCTTTTAATGGGACGTGAAAGAAAGAATTTTTGTGTGTTCACTTTTAAAAACAAGTGCATGGATCTAACCCTGTCGTGTAAGGGACTGGTATTTTCGAGTCGATAGTCACTAATGACACCAATATCACAGACTCAGAAACTGACTCCGCTTAAAACGGGAATGAAGTACATTAAATCACTCGGTAAATTTGTTTAGCTAACATAGGTGTAAACATTACATCATATAATTTATGCCATATGTTATTCGATTCTTACAAGTAGCAAGTAAAACAAATTTCATATTGCTATGTTCTTGTATTTTGTGAGACAATAGAAATCAAATTGCAAATATTAAAGAAATATCATATAGCTATTTTTTTAAATGTTGCCAATTTTTTTTGGAGGGAACGATTTTCTTTTGAGGTTGATCTGACTACATTGACTTCCAAACTTTCTAAGTCTTTTACGGAAAGCATGATTCCCCCAAAATGCAAAACCTATATGCCATCACCCATTTAAAATTTAAGAAAAAATCTATTAAAACTACAATTGGAAAAGGTTTCAGCTTATTAATATTGATGAACACTTCGTGTGTCCCTACATTCCATTCATTCCGTGTGTCACTACATTGCATCCTAGGTCATTAGCGACACATGGGCCCTCAACCCCGCCAACGTAATAAATATGTAAATATTGAATTTATTTTTGAGGTATATGTAAATAAACTCCATTTTGATTTTGATATTTCATTCGCTTCTCATCAAATTCATGAGGAAGACGGTAATAATGATTTTAATGCAACCTGTAGTGTTTCTATTGCTTTTTACGAACACAACACGATGAAAACCCGGAAATTGTGAACTGAATACTGACTGAGGTACTATTTGGTCAGAAATGGAAACTTAGAGTGAGAGACGTAGTCCATCAATTCCAATCAAACGCCAGTTCCCGTGGCGTAGAGCGTGACCATGTTTGACAGCCACGCTTCCTCCGCAGCCCTTGAGTCGAGAACTTGTGACATTAGTGAGAGGTTGCCTGCGCAACCGCCCTTAATTAACAGGACTGACCCTCAGAAACGCCCACGTTAAGGCAGATCCTACTTCACGTAAATCTGACTGACAAGCCAGGGTTAAAGGGAAACTACTCGATAACATCCCATGAGAGTGCTTCAAGTGTTTCGAGGGTAAGTGTACGCATATGTACTAAGATTGAATGATAAAAGGAAAATAATGAATTCAATAATGTAATACTAACAGATTTTATTTACCCTTCTCGTGTCTTTTTATCAAAGGTGAAAGAGCTACAACGAACAATTGAAAATACGAAGGGTAGAGTTTGACAATTCGTTAGAACAAAAAAGGGGCTGCTTTTTCTTCCCCTCAAGGGATTTAAAGATGCGATATGCACACAAACACATACTCAGTGAGCTTGGGGGATGTTCTTCGGGTGAATGTATAATTACATGAACCAAATATCCGTGTGCAAATGCCGTTCTTACAATACGCGTAACGCCTTTGAGATAATTTTGTTGCGTAAAATGTAATCAGTCAGGATTAGTTATTCCGACCCTCACTAATTGTCTTTAGTGATATCTGCTTCTGTATGTCACTCTGAGTAACACTTACGACACAGCAGGAGTTGTTGCACATTAATTGAGGGAATTGAGTTCATACAAGACAGGTACAGTATTAATTTCCTATGGAAAGTGAGAAGTTTTTAAATAGCAAAAAATATCTAACAATAGAATTTATATCTCAAAAGATAATTAATTGAAAAATGAGGAAAAATGTCTTGTTAACTCAGCGAGAGAATCTGGGACTGCAAAAGCGCAGGAGTTTCTTAATGAGCTCTCTCCTAGACCTCTTTGTACTTACTTCACAGTCAAATAAAGAATCATGAAAAATTATCACTATATGCAAAACCCCATTTTAACACATACTAACTTCTTAGCTTTGACGACAAACTGTAATATTTTTAAGGAAGTTGAAATGAGGTAAAATAGTCCTGCAATGATTTTTGTTTTAACATGAGTTCTTCACTCATTGTTGGTCTCCTAGTCATTAAAAAAAGATTATGTCATAAATGTTGTGACTACTATGACAAGCGGAAATTAACACGAGCCGTTTGAAATAATGCCCAACGTTTAAATTATTTCAGTGTTCAATCAGAGAATAAAATGAAAGGGGAGAGTCACGCGCGTCATTTTGAAATTTAGCTTCCATCCATCACATATTGATTGGCGTTTGCACCACAAGGTAAATTTTGTTTGAAAACCCACATCCATCATCAATTCTGGCGAATGGAAAACGACAAATTCTCCGACACAAAATGAAATGTAAAACGTTCCAGACACATTAAGAGAGGAAATTGTGAATTTTACTGACCGCGGTGGCTGAGTTGTTACGTTCACAGCCGTGGATTTGAGGGTTTGTGAGATACGAGTGCCGGATATGGCAGATATTCACCGTCTTGATACGAGTCAAAATAGAAAGTCGGCAACTCAAAACAGGATTTCAGCCGTTTCCTGGTCTTCACAGAACGAAGAATATTCTATTAAAAACGTAGTACTACGACATCATTTCGATATCACATTTCGAAATCAACCATTTCAGAACTGCGTTCTCATGTAATTTTTACATTAGAATAAAGTATTTATCATTTTATGTATGAAATTCCATTCTCACGAAAAGGAAGAACTCCGAGGACGGACTACAGAAAAATGTTACGAAGAATATATCAATACAATTAAAGAAGAGTTGATTTCTGAGTGTAGCACAGAAGACTATAACAATTTAATTAAAATATGTTTCCGAGTTCTTTAAAATGAAGTTCGACGATATTTGAGAAACATAACTGATTTTGAAAAGAAAAACATTAACAGTCTATTTCATCCTGTCCTGAATTACGAGAAATACAATTTCCTTGAAAAAAAAATTAGAAGCGATAATTGAATCAAGATTACAGAAAACATATCAGTCTATAATTAAATTAACTAAACACGAATTGTAAGAGAAAATCATAAAAGTAATTTAAAAATGTAAAGACAAACATTATTTTAAAAAGTTCCATTGACGTGTTGTTACATTCCTTCATAACAACAGAACGATTTTAACATTTGCTTTTGTACTATGATATTTGAATACGATATCATACATTTTTTATAGTTCTGTGGAATTTTGTGGCAGAATATTCATCTCGAAAACACATTAAAACAAATATTATCTCTTCAACTCCACACAGAATTTCTACACGTTATTAAACAGGCTTGTACAATTGTTTCCCTCCTGCGAATATTTCCGTTATTTTCTGTAATGGAAACAAGCAATAATGTCATATCTACATACTCTGGAAAAATGTTTTTAGAAGAGTCAATGAACAATCTATTTTAGTGAGCAAAAGCAATTTAGCAAGTTTAATTATGTTTTTGTATTTTTAACAAAAGGAAACAGTATCTATGTATTGCCACTAGCAAATGCAAAAAAGTAGAACAATCGGGAGGAGGATCAGGAAATATTAACAACGCAAAACGTCTAAAACGTACTATATCATACAGTGCATACGCCAGTTTGGTCGAAACTTATGAGTTAGTCTATTTCTACTTAATTTCACGTTTTGTGTACGAGTGTTATGCCATTTATTACCCATGTACGGGATGTACTATTGTGGACTCGAGCGAATGGATATTGGAACCGTTACGAGGGAAAAAATTATGTCCCTTCCAAGGCTTGGAAGATTTGTGTGGGAGACAACCAACTGAAAATGAAGTAAACCATATATAACTATCGGAACTCAGTATGAGGGAAATGCCATCAAATCCTTAAATGCTAACGACGATAAGACTATGATGCCTTTGCTAGTAGTAAAACATTCTCCAGATAGAGAAACGTTTCCTGTACCTGCGCACTTTGCATGTTGAAAGTTATTCTCGAAATAATTATTAATGCATGGCACGTGCAACGTTGTCTCCTAAAATCTTTGCTATTCTCATCGGGTCGAATATAAAGAAATATTATCAAGTATCACAAGACCTCTACGAGAACATAACAAAGAAAGTATTTGCCTATCTTCACAAAGCTTTGATTACGTGAATGATACTATTTCCAATATCAACCGAAGAATTATAATATTAAATGGGCACCATGACTCTGTTCTCATTTTCTTTTGGAAACACGGGGTAACGCATCTTGCAAAACATAAAACTGTATAATGCGGTATGAGTATATGAAATTGATGTCTACCGTCTTCTGATAAAAGTGGCATTTCTCAAATATTAAATGAGACGCAAGTAGTGTTCTTTATTGTAAAATATTTATTACAAAATGAGAAATTTGTAAAATAATATTTCAATAATAGAAGAACAATTTAACTTTTGTAACACGGACATTTTAATTTATTAACATCAATTGTTTCTTTCAAACTCTGTAACATTATTATTATAAAGTAAACTTATTTCCAAAGCTCAGATTGATATGAACTAAAACATCAGAAAATATGCACTAAAATGTTCAAAATATGCACATAAAATGTGCTAAAAATTCCAAAGTATACTCTAAAAATTCAATTGAATGAACTAAAAAGTTCGAAATGAGCACTTAAGAAAAATGGACATATTCAGAACACTTCAGGAATGATATACACATTTATAAACAACAATAAAAAGAACGACATTGATCCTGATCAATATTTCATTTTACCATCAATCAAAGCAAAGTTTGCCATATCCGTAACAAACTCAGCCTTCAATCAGCTTTGAAGATGATTTTGTCCTTATGTTTACCTACAACGATTTTCTTGGATATCCGTGCGATTTCCACTATGACACTGTACTGGTCTATTGGAAATGGTGTACCCACAACAATATGGTTCTCTGATAACCACTAGATGATACACGGGAAAAATACGAGTATATGGTTTTCTTGCTCGAAATTTTGTGTCGACCTACACCAAATTGATTGCTAATTGTCACTTCATATATTTTGTGCGTTTTCAGTACACATTCGGAACACACGTTTCGACGCGTGGTTTGAGTCGGCGTGGAATTTTTACACCTGGTGACGATTCAAAAACGAATCGAAACTTCATGTTCTCAAGTGAAAACGCACAAAACATATCATAATCGTCCATAACAAGGTTGTAAATTGTAATTTATTCATCTTCAATATTTGAAAGTTAAAAAAAATGTGTAACCTTATGATTTCGCTCGCTTCTGCTGAAATTGGTGGGAATGAATGGCGGAAACTATTTTTCATGACAGGTATAATCGATAAAACAATTCTCGTTAGGAGGCAATCGGATCGTCGAAAAGGTTGTCGATATTACATTAGATTTCTTCAGACGCAAAGCGATTTCCTATCAATCTGTTCCTCACATGGAAACCTCTTCCACAATCCCATCTGGGACTCTAATCCATTTTCTTCCCTTAAGCAACCACTGGTACGATCCGAACATTAAAGAGGATAGAATTCAAATAAGTCTAGACATAAGTTTAAAAAAATAAAATATAAAGTCTGACATCAATAATTCAATATTTTATTACAAAATTTGTAAATGAGGATTCTCCACATAACAATGTTAAAAATATAAAATTCGTTATTTGTTGCCATACACCCAGAATAATTATTTCGTGAATAAACGGCCCTACGACAGACATTCAAAATTTCTCTTGAACTAATTTGTCTGGTTTCTCAAATGTATCCTGTGAATGTAAGTTTGATTCTTTTTGACAGAAATCAATATCAATTTAAATTGAACAAAAGTGTAACGCCAGCGCGCAATGCTTGAAGTCCTGGGATCGATACTCGGTCACGTGTCCAACTTTCATTGAACGTAACGTAATGAATATATCATTCATAAAACTAACAACAAAGTAATTTAAACATAAATACGGAAGATAATTACACATTTACATAGTGTGACTCTCATTACCTGGTAGAACTATAATAATGAGATTCGGCAAAAATTAAAGTGAAAAAAGTGACTTTTCTAAAGGAAGTAACTGGAATTAACAGTCATAACTGAAATATATGTTCGAATCTTGAGATGACATAGGAATCTGATAAATTTGTTCATACACTTCTAAATCGACAGTTCTCCTTTAGAGCGCGAGGGTGATAGCAAGGCTCGTTTCGTATTGGTGTAGTGGAGAGGACGGATACACAGGGATGATGCGAATCCGCGATGCTAGAGGGTTCAAAGAGATCCCCTGCCAAACCCATGTCGTGTCCACGTCGAGAATGGCCATCGCCAGGATTTGAAACGACGATTTTGAGATGTGTTAATCCACAGGAGCATTAGGTTTGCCTTCCCATATGGCAAAGTTCACGAGTGAAGAGGATGTTGGAGGTTATGCCATGTAAGGCCGGGAATGCAGATATATAAAAAATCACATACGGAATATTTTTTGTTTAAACTGAATTTTACTATCGATTTGGCACATACCATTCAAATACCTGTTTCAATTAAGGAAGTATGATAACACTAAATAATAAAGATATTATTAAGCTCGTAGATGTTTATGGGATATTGTGCAAGGCGTCGTGTTTCCCCCATACTCGCTATCAGCGATTTTAGGGAACCAGAATGTCAGGTTGATCACGGAGGCACGAGAGTAGATAAATGATGAATGTTTTGAGGGGTGGATGATGATAGTGTTAAATAAATGTTGATGTAAAATGAAGGTAGGGAATACGGGAGAACCCAGAGAAAACCTACCGCAGACCCGTTTTGTCTACTATCATAAATTCTATTTCGACCGTCCGGGATTTGAACCAGCGTCACCATAGGTAGAAAGTACGTATCATAACAACTACTCCGTGTGTCAGTCATTTAATAAAATAGTATTAGAAGTGAATGTTTTTCATATGCTGAGAAATTATTCATCACATTCCGAAGTAATAAAAATAAATAATAATAATAATAACTGTATGTAAAAAATGATATGCTACAACCACGCTTCTAAACCAGTAACTATAATTCTACATAAATGTATTTTGTACGACAAGCTGATACTCACTGTTTGTGCAATCGCGGTTAATAAACCAAATGCTTTAGTGCATGCTAGAGTAAGTCATACCTTTCAATTGACGTGGAATAACCAAATGACGCGAATGTCATACCCAAGCAGGCTGAGACAAAATTAAAATATAAGAATCTCACTATTGTCTGCGAGTTGTGTAATGTAAACACGAGAATAATATAGAAGAGTAAAATACATATTAAAGTTTTCGATCTATAAGATGGAAAAATGTGTCACGTGTTTGGGTTCATTTTAAAAGTAATTTGGTCTAAATTTCTCATGTTATAAAATCATTTGCCTAAAATAAAATTGTGAAAAGATTTTGTCAACAGTGCCTAGTAGTGAGTCATTAGTGACAGGTAGGTCGGAACGAGTCAGTGAGGAAAAATGTTCGTTTTGACGTCAAGGATCTGTTAAGTTTCCAAGGTGCAGTAGCTACTGGACACACTATAAAACATAAGATACGTAAGCTTCCGAAGCGAAAATAATACGTATTTCCAGTAGCTCTGGGCATGAGGATATTCCCAACGGTCATAACTGCGATGAAAAATTTATGTTGTGAAGACGTCGAAAACAAATAAATCTCTGACTGAAGGTCATCAATTCTTCAACGAAAAACATTCTTTAATATTTTGAAGGTGTCATTCCAGATATTACGAGATTTCCTGCGCTATTCATCAACTAAAATCTTACTTTTTATATGACGGGAACCTTCTTTTTATGCATTCTATGTTCTTTTATTTTTCTCTAAGAATGATTTTTATGATGAAACAATAGTTACTTCAGCATGCTCTGATATATCATATAACGATGAACTTAAATTATTATCGTTGGATTCGTATGAAATGCAGAATAAATTGTTTTTACTGGCCCCGATTTTTCTTTATAACTTTTATTTTCCAAATAGTATATACCTTTTTCCTCGNTAGCGTCGGGATCGAAAAGAACAAGAGGTGACCAAGGAAGGTCAGAAAAGAGAAAGGAAGGAGCATGGCACAAGCAAGTGGAAGCAATGCCAGACTCAGCTCGGGGCCCCGTGTTTGCCAAACACGTACTTACTAGATGTTAGTCCCCTGGGGCGAGGCAGGAAAATGAAAGATACCCTAGCCCTAATGGCGTCGGGATCGAAAAGAACAAGAGGTGACCAAGGGAGAAGAATGATATTGATGATGAAACAATAGTTACTTCAGCATGCTCTGATATATCATATAACGATGAACTTAAATTATTATCGTTGGATTCGTATGAAATGCAGAATAAATTGTTTTTACTGGCCCCGATTTTTCTTTATAACTTTTATTTTCCAAATAGTATATACCTTTTTCCTCGTGTGACCGGAGGATAAGCTTATCTCTTGCGACTCTAGGCGGTATAAGTGACCACCGTGCGGTTATCTTAGAAGTCCACTGGGCTACATTTCAAATTTCTAAACCACAGGAAAGAATGGTTTATCAATATAATAAAACAAATGTGCCAGATTTCCAGTCTTTTCTACGTCAAAATTACGCGAGATGGGTCGGGCCGGGAAGCTTCGAGGATGAAATTTGGTTAAACTTTAAGAATATAATATTTAAGAGCATTGAAAAATTTGTTCCCCATAAAAAATTAAAAAAACAATCCCGAACCTGAATATTATAATAGTTACATTAGACATTTGAAAGCGAAAGTAAAAAATGCGTATAAAAATCGAAAAAAAGGGACCGAATATTTAAAAAAATTACAAATTTCTCTCTAGTTATTAATAGCGAAGAAAAATGCTTTTTACAGAAAATTTTTCAAAATAAAAACAACAGTCACAATTTTATAAGTACCTGAAAAGAAGGAAAGAGAATAAAGAAAGTGCACCAGCGAATAAGAAGAATGGTGTATTCTACACAGAACCACAGTATAAGGCTAATGTTTTTTTAACACATATTATTCGTCGGTTTTTAGCATTTCCTCTAGCAACGGCAGTCTAAATTTGACAAATAATTCCCATATAAATACTTTTGTTCTAAATACTAGGATGCTGTCATCGAACTTCTAATATAAAGAATAAAAAAATAGATTGGTCTCGATAAAATTCCAGGGGATTTACTTAAACTCGGTGAGATACCCATGATTCCGTACCTAGCCAAGTTTTTTGATGTTACATTAAATAATTCTTCATTACCATGCGACAGGAAAAAGGCTATCGTGATACCAACTCACAAAGGAGGTGATCGCTCATTAGTTAGCAATTATCGACCAATTAGCTTAACTTTCGTAGTATGTAAACAGATGAAACACATCATTGCAGATTATTTGAAGAATAATTGGGAAAAAATAATTTTCTACATCCCGCACAACAAGGTATTAGATCCGAGATATATCATGTGAAAGCCAACTTATTTCCGTTTACCAGGACTTAGCTGAATCACTTGACGAGGTAGGGAGAACTGATGCAATAGTTATTGATCTATCAAAAGCATTGGATTTAATACCACATGATCGACTTCTTGCAAAAATCGCGAAGTCAGAAATTGATTCGTGTGTTGTCAAATGGATTAGTGAATTTCTCCGGGATCGCACACAACAAGTTAGAATAGATGGGTGCTTCTCTAAAGAAACCGCGGTGACGTCGGGAGTACCTCAGGGAAACGTTTTGGGTCCACTTCTTTTTCTTGCATATATTAACGACATATCAGAGCATATCAATTCGGTAGTGCGCTTATTTGCAGATGACTGTATTATATATCGGAATATTAAAGACGATATAGACTGTTATATGTTATAGTGCGATCTAAATGAATTGTGGAAATGGGCTGAGACGAATAAAATGAAAATAAACCCTCTAAAAAATAGATCTTTATGTTTTTCAAGATCAAAAATAAGACCTGCTCTGAACTATTCATTAAATTATCATATAATTCCTGAAGTTTCAAGTTGTAAATACTTAGGTGTTATAATTTCTCGTGACTTAAATTAGGCAGTAACTTAAATTAGGCAGAACATGTAAAATACACTACAAAGAAAGCTTGGAGAACGCTGAACTTCGTGAGACGTGTACTTAGAAAAGGGAACTCGAAATCTACAAGCTTGGCGTACACTTCATTAGTCCAACCTATACTGGAGTACAGTGCCGTTTGCTGGGATCCGTGTAGGGATGGTCAGATCAATGAATCAGATCGGATACAAAGAAAGGCTGCAAAATTTGTTAGGGGCAGCACACGTATTATTAATTTAGAGTGGAGCACACTTCCAAACGAAGGAGCATCATTGTGCTTTCTATAAAGCCTACATGGGAGAGAGCCTGCATGGAAATCAGTGAACGCTAGGCTCCACCAACCGAACTACAGTAGTCGCGGCGACCACAAGCGTAAAATAAAATGTAGGAAAGAGATATTGGGAAATACTCCTTTGTGAATAGAACCATTGTAGACTGGAATAACATACCTGAAACAACACTTACGAACTTACCAAAATGATTCATTATGTTATGTTGAATGAAAATGGGAGACGGGACCGGGGTTCGAACCCGAGACCTCGCGTTCAGCGCGCTCATGCGCTTACCGACTGCGCCATCCCGTTCGCCTCCCGGGCCCGTCTTCCATCTTCATTCAACTTGCGAGACCCAAAGACCTCTGAGGTGGTCTCGTAGAGACTAAACTCCTCATATGAGGCGACTCCCTTAGGAAGTACTTTTGTTTTGGGTAGTATTTTTCCATTTCTGGTTCACAAACATAGAAATCTCTTAGATTGCGGTGAATCTCACCGCCAGGTTCACCGCAATCTAAGAGATTTCTATGTTTGTTACCAAAAAGAGTAAAATGTTTCCGCAACCGTCTTCTTGCTTCTTTGAAATAGGGGCACATGCGAAGTGCAGTGTCGTGAGGTGAATGGAGACAAAGGGTATAGAAAATGCTCAGAGCGAATAGAATTGTAGTATAGTATAGCGTAGTGATGTGAAGTGTGCGTGACTGTTCACAGCAATCCGGTTTTGGCGTTAAATTTATAGTTATTAATTCCTTTTAATTATATTATAGCAATTATTTTTACATGAAGCTTATAGGAGGAGTAATGGTATTAATGGTATATGTGTGTATATTGAACCGTGCTTGTACGAATGAGTGTGTGTGTGTGTCTGTTTGTAAGCGAAAAGTGTTTCTGCATGTATGTAATATACACACATATGGACCTAATTAATTTTTTATAAGTTCTTAGGTGTATTATCCTTCTCGCTTATTGTGTACTAATTTTCTAAGCATTTTATTCCGTGTGTGTGTATTTTATAGATATTATACATGTTTTCCATCTGCCACCGAGCATTGCTCACTTGCAGATTAATAAATTATTATTATTATTATTAAGAAATACTACAATAAATAAGATAAATAGCTCGATAATATTACGAATATCTGATGTATTTTCTTGGTAATACAAAATTGTTGGTATTCTATTAATATTATAACATACGAACTGAACATATAACGTACCGAGCTATATTTATTCTTATCTTAGGAGTGTGTTGAATGTTAAATCCGCCTCTGACTTAGCGCCCTTTATCGGAATTGATGGGATGATCCCTTCTTGCTTATATTATATTATATTATATTATATTATATTATATTATATTATATTATATTATATTATATTATATTATATTATATTATATTATATTATATTATATTATATTATATTATATTATATTATATTATATTATATTATATTATATTATATTATATTATATTATATTATATTATATTATATTATATTATATTATATTATATTATATTATATTATATTATATTATATTATATTATATTATATTATATTATATTATATTATATTATATTATATTATATTATATTATATTATATTATATTATATTATATTATATTATATTATATTATATTATATTATATTATATTATATTATATTATATTATATTATATTATATTATATTATATTATATTATATTATATTATATTATATTATATTATATTATATTATATTATATTATATTATATTATATTATATTATATTATATTATATTATATTATATTATATTATATTATATTATATTATATTATATTATATTATATTATATTATATTATATTATATTATATTATATTATATTATATTATATTATATTATATTATATTATATTATATTATATTATATTATATTATATTATATTATATTATATTATATTATATTATATTATATTATATTATATTATATTATATTATATTATATTATATTATATTATATTATATTATATTATATTATATTATATTATATTATATTATATTATATTATATTATATTATATTATATTATATTATATTATATTATATTATATTATATTATATTATATTATATTATATTATATTATATTATATTATATTATTATTATTATTATTATTATTATTATTATTATTATTATTATTACTGCACGGAATATCAACATGCTCCGAAATATTTAAAATATAAGATAATGATAGCATGCTATTTTCGTTGAACTTATTGTACTCGTATAATGTGTGAATGGAATCACTAGCAAAACGAACGGAGTTTCAGTACATACACTGAAAGGTAATCAGGAGTTCAATGAAGTCCAATTTCAAATAAACTGCAAATTAAACATGCTAATGTAATTAAAGTACGTAAGCATACACTTTTACAAATTCCTGAAACAAGGGGAGTATCCGACAGTATCCGCCAATGCTAGTTCTCACAACTGTTGCAAGGTAAAACGGTTTCATGAGTATACCTAGTAACATGAGTACCATAGGAATACCTAGTAATATATTCTAGTCACGACATATATAGCTCAATGTTATAGAAATTGGGACTGAATTATTTTAATTTTGATTTTTGCGCGCGGAAACAGTTATTCAGTCAAAATACAGTCAACGCGTCTATTCCTGTTTTTTGAGTCACTAGTTGATATTAGTATTTCCTTTATCTATATTCTCTGAGTACACACTAGCCGGTCAAACATTTCCAACATCTTATGCACTATGCAACACGGACGTTTATATACTCGTTCTGTTCATATTGCACTGGCCACAAATTATTAATTTGAATCAAAATCACCTTATGTCTTTTCAGAATGAAATGGCTGGAAGTATTTTAGAAATGAAAGGAAAGCGTAATGAGAAAAGCATGAAAATGGTGGCGAGTGTTGTAGTTTTGACTAAAATGATTACAATGCAAGCAGCTGAGACCTTCCATGCTTCACGAAGTACATACGGAGACTCAGAGACAGGAGACAGCTTAGACTGAATGAAGCTTTTAATATGTCTCCTAAATTGGAAAGGTTAAAGATGTTTGGTGGCATGATATATACCTATTTTATACATGACCGATACAGATATCAAACTCTTACCTCTCAACAAGGAATAATTTTTGAAGTTTTCGTTCCATTGGCAGAGTATTTGAAGATACTTCACCAGTTTTCAAATTGCCGGTAAACAATTATAACTTCAGGTACGACATCCCGAGCTCTTTCTTTAAAAGTTAGGAGAGTATCAACATCAGACAGCTTCAACACGTTACTTTGGGGTTTTCTGTAGCTAAATGATTTCGTATAAAGTATTGATGAGAATATCAACATTTAAGATCATGTAGCATAAATATGTTATAAAAACTTGTGACTGGTCAGTACAGAAAGAACATTTCTTGACTGAGTGAAAATTTAATTCTCAGTTATTGTAAATAAAACTTTGAATAAAAAATAGAAATTAGAATAGAATATAGAAATTGTAAGCTTAGTTTTTGAAGTATTATCTGAAGAAGGAGATAAATGTTTTCTTATTTCAATTATCTTATTTTACGTGTGTTATAAGCTAAAATTAAAAGACGGTTGGTAGTGTACGACTGTCCTTTGTATAATATAATACCAAAATAACTAAAATAAAACATTAATTTAGTTATTGCAGAAAAAATAATACAAAAATACTGAAAACGAGGGGTTTAATGTTTTCTTTATGTGTTTGTCAACAAAAACTCTAGGACTCTAATGACATAGACTTTGGTAAGCCCTAAAGCCCAAATTCTGAAAAGAGAAAAACAATTAAAAAAAAGAAAATAAAAAAAACTAATTACAAATGTTCAACGGGTGTACGCAATGAGGGCATTACTGATTAACGAAGTGACCAAAAGTAATTGAAAATCCAAGACAACAAAGTGTATACGCATTCGCTAAAATGAATGGACAAATATACAAATTAAATAGCTTTCCACGTTGTTAAGTAATTCAAAATTAATTCAAAGCTAAAAATTAAAGGGGTAATGTTGACATTGACTGGAGCAAACATAAATTTTAAATTACATTCACAGCTTCAATGAGTTACTGAATTTTAATTTCACATCATCATGTTTGCCCTAGTATGAAAATACGTTTACTAACCAACTACTAGTTACTCTCTCAAATTCTTTCTTACTGCTCTTGATTCATTGTTTTTTTAATTAAATTAAATTACTTCCAGCATTTATAACATTTTTGAAGAATAAGCAATTTTGCATGCTTTTGTTTATTCTTTAGCTATCGCTTTTTTCATTATTTACCATAATGATTAATGTCAGGCTTTCGTCATAAAAGAATATAAACCACAAATAATACAGTGTTAAAAATTTCAAAAATTGAATCATTAATTTTGTATTAAAATTGACTTCTCGCAAAAGAGAAGACTCGTCATTTACAATGTCTTGAAATTTCATGTTTCATTCTAGCAATAATTTGTAGAAGAAATTAATTTATCAAATTGTCACTAAAATTCACCCGTTCCTAAAATAATAATAGAAGTAGGCGGACGATGACTAGACAATCAGAAATCAAATCTACACAACATGATACAATGAGAAAAAATTATTCAAGATAGAACCTGCCTCATTCGTTATCAAAGCTTGTGAAACTGACCCACTCAACGTGTATGAAACAATATTGTGCAAAAATTTAAAAAAATATAAAGAGTAAATTCTGCTTGGTTCTAAGCCAGCCTTCGTAAAAGATGATGGTAGTGGCGTTCATACATTAAGGGATAAGGACGATTAATCCCCCCCATTTAGGATAAAGATATTTCTATGTAAATTTAGTGAAATAATATTTTTTACCGTAGATAGAATAAAAATATATGTTATAACACATAACTTCATCCGTTAAAAGTAGTGTTTACCTCTTACTGGAAGCTATACGGGAACGAGAGTTGAGTCAGCTTAACTGGTCAGAGTCCTATTATGAATTAGTCCGTTGTCCATCATAGCAGTAAATTAACATGGTCTACCTCGGATTCGATGATCAGTCTAGTTCATATATGCACATTCGAAATCAAGTATTTAATATAAGCACAAATATACAAATTTCCCTGAAAGTTTCCTAATTTTATAAATATTTCAGTACATAAGTTACTTATAAGCAATGTATTAAAGATAATAAAGTTTGTGTAGAGTAAAAAAACTGATTTGTCATCTCATTTCCTTTACTCTCTATTTTTGACGAGAGATTTTCGATCGAACATTGGATATTCTCAGACCCTGAATAAAAATTACACAGTATATAAAGATGTGACCTCCGTTAACATGTTACCACAAGTAGTAAATAGTTCATTTAACTATTACTTTATATTCCAACTACAGATGCACAAAGACCTTGTGTTCCCTTGCTAATATATAAGTCCCTGCTCCTCACAAGTAACTCTACTTATGCCACTGATAACCAAGGAATATCACCCTCGCGCCCCAACCGATTTACAGTCTCCGATTGGAGAACGCCACGCTTCCGCTCCAATAGAAGCAGAGACAGTCCATTACTTTCGGTCTATTGCTTCTATGCCCTTCCACTGTTTGCGCTACATGAGGGACGACCATGGCGGAAGGAGAAGGAATAGAAGAAGTGATCGCTTGAAATCCACCGTTGACATCTATTCAGATAAGAATACGTTCCTCTTCTCGAGAAGGGGAGAAATACTGAATTTAATACCCTTCAAAGAAGATGAAACAGAACTATCAAATTGGTTTCTAAATATTTCTTTAATATATTTGTATTAAACAAATTTCTCACAAAACTTACACGAATCTCTATTTATTTCATATTTCATGAGTCATTATATAATATATATGAATAATGTGTATAAGTTGGAATTTAAAGTTTTGATTCATATGAAACAAATTGTTCAAACAAATAAATAATTAAAAACCTCCATAACAATTATTGCTCCTTTAAGTTCACATACTTCGGGATCAATATTAGAAATACAAAATTAGTAGAAACTAGGCGCATGGCACATTGCATGCTAAATGTTCGATAGATAATTACTGGCATGACCACGATGAGGATATGCTTTCTGCAATAACCATGACTTAGACACACGCAGATAAAAACACGTCATATTTTTTAAAAATAAATACAGTGATAGAGAGACACTGATTCAAGACTTTATTGAGAATTCGCTCAGATCTCAGGGGTTGCACGCTTGGCTCCCTCAATTTCTGCAATAATTCCAGTGTCAAATCAAATAACTGGAGAATAATGATATAATTTCTTAAATGATATATTCTTCTTCAAAATCGGTATATTTTTTTAAAGTTTTTAATGCAACACATATTCGTCATTTAATATTGCATCTTGATGTTCTATTTATAACTGAAATATTGTATTCATGTTGTGCTGAGAAGATTTTAAAACTTACAGCTTGCATGCCACTTCTTTGGCTTTTTAGATCTACGATTTACATAAAAGTTTTATGTAAACAAATATAAAAGGATAGATCAAACATTGATGGCAAAAACGACATTCATTCTATGAATTCTACAAGATAATTACCAGCTTCCTCCAAGAGCAGCATTTTGTTTCATATCTCGGCATATTATCATATATGAAATCTCTCTTGCAGGAGAACCCCGAAGGTAGCCCATTATCGCCAATACTGTTTCCCGTCATATAAATGATATTCAAAGTCCATCGTCAATAGAAATAGATATATTCGCTCGTGACATCTCTATTTCTGTTAGAATATAGGACTCCAAAGTATCGTTTCTTTTTTACAGAATGCTATGGAGACTGGTGCGAGGAGACCGGTTTGACTACAAATCAAGAAAAATTCCTGCCAACAACGTTCTCATGATAAACATCAAATTAAAAGTTTCTTTATTCCTTGCACAGACAGTTTCAAATACCTTGAAATCGTCTTGGACAAGAAAATAAGCCGACGTAATCACACCTCAATGACAAAAAAATGATCTATAGATTATCGCCATTAACACCAAATCTAAAACAACCGAAAATAAATACCAACTCCTATCTACTTATACATACTTTTGCACAAAAAATATCTCGTTGTATCGGTGTGAAGTCTGGAATGCAACCCATGAACATAAACTTCAAGGTTTACAAACTCAGAAAACAGAGCAATGAGAATGATAGCGCAAGCAACGTATTCAACCCTAATTGAGATTCATGTCAAACTAAGAATTGCGATAATTTATCAATAATCCAGTTATTACTTTTGAGCCCTCCATCAAATACCTCGATATAATTTAATAGATATTAAAGTATTATTTACAGACATCCTAACGATCGATTAATCATCGTAGTTATAAGACAGCCAGTTATCTGTCTAGTTGTGATATTGTAAAAACAAAACCAATCTATAAATAATTCAAGAATTACGAATTTATGATGGACGAAAACCATATTTTTCTGAATTATATCTGATATTAAAATTTAAATTATGATAATGGATAGACATATAAGTATTGTTTTCATAGTCTGTTCAGTCGTTGTTCGTTTATAAGTTGGAACTCTGTGAGTAGTAAACAGGTTAACAGAAACATTGTTATCATTTGAGTGATTTTCTAATTAAAATCGTTCCAAAGCAGTCAATTTAATGAAATTTCCCGGTTTAGCCATGGAAACCCATGTATCCATATCATACATTCCCATATATCTTATATGTGTATCGTCTTCATCAGTTGAAAATTTGGTTGGAAATTTCTGATAGGTTCTTATGACAAAAAATGCAATGATTTATACTTTTTAAGTAATGTAATGTGTTTAATATGAGAAGTTTTGAAATTTTGTTTTTTCCTTGTAAGTATCCCAATATCTATTACTGCTTCTTCAATGGAAAAGATTTGGATCCAAAGATAATGAAGAGAAGAATTCAGTAAAAATCATAATAAATAAATATGTTCCAATAACGAGAAAACTGTCAACAATTACAATTTATGAGAGTGCATGTTAAAATAATTTTATGATTGGAAAATCAGATGATTATCACAGAAAATATCATTAACCAAAAATAAATCCTAAAATTCGAAAGATGAATTCGTGTATTTTAATACTAAAGAATAAAATTCAAGAGACCATCTCAATCTTTTCCAACATTAAAATAATTGGCAATAAAGACATTTTAATAATGTATAACGATTATTCAAATATGCAGTATATATTAATAATTTTGTATGGAAAGGTCTAACAGTATTTACCATGAAATGAGTTGAAATAGAATATATATGAAGTCGTGAGATAGATTATACATATTTTAAGGTTGAAGCGAATTATAATTTAAAATATTACATAATTCTTCACGAAATTTTTCAATGAGCACGATTTCTTTACCGAAAAAGGAAAAAGGTTATTTTAACGTGTCGTTCCTCCGCTTTTAGTGAAATTGAGTACGCAGTTTATCCATGCGAAACCATAATTCACTGGAATCTCTAAACCTCAAAGCCAATTCGCATAGAGTAATATTGCATGCTCATTCCAATGGAATAGCATATAATATTACTAAAACCAATGATACTGCAGTGTCCTCTAGTCACTCGCTCAGCTTTCAAGTACAACACTACAACCGTGTATTTTATTATGTACGAACGAGCGCATTGTTGTTTTTAATGAAAAATACCAATACTAAAGTACACGGAATAAATCAAGCAACGCAGCATCATTTAAGAACATAGCGATAATACGTCATATAAAAATGGACGAATAATTTAAGTGCAAAACTGTATTAATATTAAAAAATGTAGAATAAATAATTCTTAAACAATTTATTTTCCCTCAAAATTTATTCATAAAAGTATAAATATGCTTTATAAATAAATATGCCCCCCCCCAATTGACTTACATCTAGTAAGTACGTGTTTGGCAAACACGTGGCCCCGAGCTGAGTCTGGCATTACTTCCACTTACTTGTGCCAAGCTCCTTCCTTGCTCTTCCCTGACCTCCTTTGGTCACCTCCTGTTCTTTTCGATTCCGACTCTATTAGGGCTAGGGTATCTTTCATTTTCCTCTTGATATATTGTAATTCAGGAGGGTTTTTAGTGGGTATGGTTGAGTCATTCGGCGAGTCTCACAAGCGGGGAGTGTCATGTTGACTCTCCTTAGTGCGTACCTGCATTTATATACATCACGCTTGTAATTGTATAAATACTGATCCTGTTTTATTACTTTCATAAAATAAAGAAAACAACACCATCATGTCATATTAAACTTTCCCCGATTTTTTGTCCTTGGTTGTAAAACTCTATTGAAAATGTTATCTCCATATTGTTATGGCGAAATACGTATGTAAACGGAGATGTGAATAAAAATTCTATTTGCGTTGATACTTAGCTAAATACTTTCAATGATACTCAGATATGTCTAAATAAAAAGAGGTTCATTGCAGACATTATTAAATAGGTTTTTTTTCTGAACAGCATGAAACCTTAAACTTGTTTGGCATGCTGATATCTACGAGCGATGGCAGAGCACTTATTAGCAATTTTAATAAAACTTATGCTCAACCGATTTTCCATAGTACCAAGAAAGAAAATATTAATATGAAACATTGAGGTATCGTGGCCTTAACGTCAGTGAAATCTTCTCTTGTTATATTCATCAATTTGGACATCAATACAGATGATGTCATTGATCCGATTGAACATACATAATCCTGTGACGTATCCCCTGTGACCCGAGCAGCAGTATCCGTTTTCGTCACAACCGCCAATGCGGTGAGAAACTCCGGGGCGCACGGGAATCTACAGAACATATCGATCTCACTCGAACCTTTAGATCAGAAGTGGCCAGTCATCTGAATTTTAACGAAAACTACGGGCAACTGTGTGCAACTGTGCTACAACTGTGCTGAGTAGTAGATCAGGTAATTGAGAACAGAACCTATGAAAGAGTCGAAAAGATATTAAGACGGTAGGGAGTAGTTTTATCGTGTAAAATACGAAAATCTAAGTCTCTCCACGTATTTTGAAATATTCTAAAGGTGGTCAATATTTTGCAATACACTTTCAAAGTGCGAAATTTGAAACTTTTCACGTTTCTTGAGGTATTGATTCTAGACAAATCACGACTCATTTTATAGATTTTATAACTCTATACCTACTACCTAAAACCTCTAAACCTACTACTCACTTATTGACGTAAGTTCAAGTACGTTTATTAAAAATAGCAAAAATATCAGAAAAACATATTTTGATTTTTCCTAAAACTATTTCAAAAAGCAATTTTTCATCTTCCTGGTTTTAAAATATCTCGCAATAACAAAAACAACAATATAAGAATGCACATTATGTATGGTAATTAGATGCTGAGATACGTTTAGTTATTTATCCCGTCATTTTTCAAAAATTGGTGCTTTATGGCTCGCCAACGTCAAGGTCATTAGAACCCTTCCCGATATTTTTCTTAATGATTGTTGCATTACTCCGAAAATTGTTGTAATGACCTAAATTAAAGTGGAATTTGTTTTTAAGGTCCTCTAAGTTATATAAATTTATAATTTTTTAATTAAAAATTTATTGTCAAAAAACAGTACTGATTGCGTATGACCACGTGGAGGACAATAAACTAATTTACTCTCCGGAAGCAAGCAAGGAACCATCCCATCAATTCCGATCAAGGGCCCTAAGGCAGAGGCGGATTCAAAAATTTCAGCAAAAGTTCCTAGATAAGATAAAATGTTAGCTGCGAGTTATAATACATATATAATGTCAATATGTTTGTGATTTAACGCAAATATGTTTGTAAATTTACATGTACAAGTTCTTATCGAACTATAGGTTATTCTGAGTATAGTGTTTAAAAATCATAAGAGTTGAAAAAACACTAAATTCAGGATTTATTGTTACAATAAACACGTCCCTAGACAAAGCCTCGAGAACCTGTATAACAAATCCGCCTCTACCCGAAGGAAAAACGGAGAAAAACCCGGGCCAGGATGGGGCTACAGCATTAATGTACACAACCGTGCCAAAGTTGAGTACACATAAAACTAAATTAATATGAGCCATACGGCAACACAACCATGCAAGAAAATAGTTTTTGAAATTGTTATAAGTTANGTGATAAAGCACAAGACGAATTTAACTTTTGTTAAAATCAATAAATTCTTTTACAGTGTAGAAGCACTGGTGCAGGAGGTAGTTTTTAACCGCGGATTTGAAGATATTCAATTTCATAATGTCTTTTATATTCTTGGGCAGGGAATTATATAGAACGATTCCCGAATAATGCGGTCCTTTTTGGCAAAGAGTGGTTGACACTTTAGGCAGATGAATATTATTACTATTGCGAGTATTGTGTTCGTGAACGAGACTGTTTCGTATAAAGCAAGGGTGGCACTACAGTAATTAGGTCCTAACAAACAAGACCGTTTCATAAATATAAATGCAGGGAAGTGTTAAGATATTTAATTCCTTGAATAAAGGTTTACAAGAGTTT
>NNCF01130303.1:116492-127227 GCA_002313205.1 Laupala kohalensis | reverse complement strand
TGTGAGGCATAGCAAATCGAATCGACTTTCGTGTACCAGAATTTCAATGTCTGTCAATTTGTTTGAAAGGGATTGGACATTACGATGAAATATAATTATTTTATTTTCGCAAAAAGTTTGTGACTCACGAGAAATGGAACCGATNCAGCTTCTAGTTCCGGATCAAGCTCGCACACTGCACCTGAACGCGATTGTCATCTTCGAGTACCACATCGTACTCCTATAGTTACTATGGTTTATTTGCACAGGACCGTTTGATAATAACAACCCTATTCTTTCAAAACAAAGGGTATTTTTCGGCACTAAACAATTAAACTCGATAATCCGCAATTAATTGTGTATACTTGTAATTTTAACAGCTTTAAGCCTGGCACATTACACAATTTTACAAGAAACGAAAATTATCCTACGATCAATATGATTCGAGTAAGCAATTTGTTTAAAAAAAACACTGAACCTTTGGTTATTTCAAGTAGGAAATTATTTACAAGAAGGTGGTGTATTTTCCGGTGTGAGAAAGGGACTTCCTCTCCTTGATATAAAAGAAAGGGGCCAGTATCGAACTGATACATGAGAATTTCGGTACGTAGCTGACTTAACCGTTACAGATTAACTCATCTGAAAGTGTAAGAGATAGTTTCGAGGTACAACAGAACTTAGAGAAATTAAAACAAGTAAAAATGAGCAAATACATGGTATCAGTACACGATATGTTATTACGTGGTTTATTAATGCTACAAAGATTTTTAGACTGAATAACATAATGCCTTCCCTACAGCACCACAACTTCATTACCACTACACGGATATGCACGTAATTTTTCGCCGTGTTCTCTGAATATAAGATCTCTATAAAGTAGTAGGTTTTGTGCTTCTTCAATTGATGTTTTCATTGAAATTTAAATATGTTTAGTTGTATTGTTATTATGTTCAACGTGTACTAAACGTACAGTAAAAATGTGCAAGTTTTTTAGTTAAAATGTGATGTGTGTTTCACTATCATTCGTTTTTGGTATCCTTCAGTCACGAAATACTTTTCAAATATTAACTGACGTTCTACTACAATTAACGTCCATTATGTAATCAAAATAAATCAATACGAAAACACTTACGATCTTGTGATGGACTAATACCACTTATTTTGTGGTAAGTACACAACGTTTCGATTTTATGTCGAAGTCGTCGTCACGAGTTACAAATTATTTCATGAAGTCGAAACGTTGTGTTCTTAATGTCACAAAATTTACACCATTTGTCCATCATAAGATCGTAAGTCCTTAACTATTTTTTAACTGACGTTATTAAATTATAAGTATTCTAAAGAAGTATCTCAAGTATACCAGTATTATTGTATTTACTTGTGTCCGTAAATTGAATAAATGATACATTCTAATTGAAAGGATAAGAGTAATGGTTTTCAACAAAAATATACCCAAATGAAAAGATGTTATCGAACCGCTAAAATAATGTAAGAGAAAAAATAAAAATGCATATATACACTGAACTCACGTAAACTGCAGTAAACCGCATCGGATATTACGACGTAATGGAAAAGAATGGTGGAACAGTTTCGTGGTGATATTACTGTGTTTATTACTTAAATCAGAACTGGTAACTATTTGCGAGTTTAATACTTTGCGAGAATATTACCTATGAAGGTTGTTGAAGTAATCCAGAGCTCCTCTTTCTCATACCATAACGTCACAGAGGGCTGGTTGGCGAACACCTGCCTCGACCCTCTGCAGTAGCCACGGAAGGATAATCATCTCTTTTCACTTCAGCGATAAGAAACTGTGATCACAGCATTACACACTCGCACCTGTACTATTCTTCATTGTTTAAAATTGTATCGGAAACGAAGTCTCCATCGACAGAACATTTCCACTCACAATAGCGATGGAGTATAGTAAAGTTGTCCATTTTGAACTAATTTATGATACAATAATTTGTGATAAATAAAAGGAACATAATCGAGTTATAAAACCACTTATTGCGTTTGCAGGTATTTTCAATGCACACTTGAGTATAACCTCGCGAAACTAAACGCGTTGAAATATTTTCTTGGGAGGATAAAATATGACCACGCGATCGGGGAAAATGATAACGTACACGCGACACGTCATAACAGTCCACGTACCTAAACGAAAATGAGGGAAATGAACTACTAACATACATAATTGTTTCAGTGAAAATATCTCATTCAGTATAGCACTCTGCATGACATACAAAGTACTACACCGGAAAGCAAGGATAACAAAAGTCAGATCTAATGATATAGAATTTGCAGGATGGTTAGCACTTTATCTTCACCATTAAGGGTACTGAATAACATGAAGATGTCGTTTCAAAACTAATAACTGTTAAAAAATTATTGCGCAGAATATGGTCTGAATATTGTGAATTTCAATTAGACAATCTCAAGTATTCATGAATTCCGTCATGAATAGGAATATTCATGATTTATTTCCAAATACAAAACGCTTATTGTTCTTTACTGGATTATAAATCTAAAACTAATTGATGAAACTTTTAAAACTATAGGTATCCAATTTTCATAGAGACTGAATATGAGAAAAAAATATACAAACGTATAGAATTTCAGTTAAAATCACTTCGTAGCAATTGGAGCATATTTTCTCCCGTATTAGACATCATTTTCCTTTCTGATTGCCAAAACTCTTTGAGTATACCTCGAAGAAAGATTTGAAAAAAGAATGAACAATTGCAAAACAAACATCAACATTGGAATCGAAAAAAGAGTTTTTTACGGAAGCTGTTACTAAGAATTCTTCCGGGTTCAGTCATGTATGGTTACCAATTATTCGGTACATACCACACGTTTATTGGTAATTTGCTTTTAGCATTCTCTGTGTCAAAACAAAAAAATATTTTATATTTCGATACTATTTTTATTACATAATTTAATAAACCATTCGGCTATTAACTTACTGAAAATCGACAATGCATACAAGAGCCTCGATGACTGAAATTTGCAATTACATTGACGATCTTTGAGAACTCAGGAGATACGCTTCTAACGTAGACCCTGAGGCAGCGACCGAAATTTACGTATGATATGTAAACACTGAGGATTCTTCTAAGAAGCACTAAACGAACATTGAGTTGTACGCTTCTACGAGGTGTTTGTTCGGGGAATGCAATTCTGATCTATTGAAATTAATCCCTAATTAAGAGCTACTTTAATAGGAACGGTATATAAACAATATTTTCCGAACAATCAATGGTTTGATAATATGTACTTCTGAAATAAATTTGTTATATTAATTTGTTGGTATTTTGTTGATATAATAACACGTAGTGAACAACTTTTATTCTTACGTGCGTGGTGAAATGTTAAATCCATATCTCCTAGGGGTCTTTGATCGGAATTGATGGGATGGACCTTTGCTTGCTTTCGGAGAGTAAATTAGTTTACTGTCCTCCACGTGGTCAAATAAAAAATAAATTTATTATTATTACTATAATTATACACGCCTTATTTGAAGTGGAGCATGTTGTAATTCATGAATTTAAAAAAAATTGAAATTCGAAAGAAGTTACGGTTTAGATGACATTTTATACTAAATTTCTCAAATATTCTCGTTAACCACTGATATGGCACACTGTATGACTGATATTTCGGTCCTAATAAACAATGTTTGGAATTTATAAAAGCAATAGCTGAGTATTCGTGGTGAATTTTGTAATTATCTTCTACTTTTTTCTTTGGCACATTTCTATTGAAATCCAACAACAATGTTACGCATTAATGTTGGTGGTTTAATAGTATTGGTGTATAATAGAATTGATAGTATTCGTCTCTGGTATCTGTCACTTTAAATAATATTTTCATGGTGTCCGTTGCCCTACAGGCTCTGGGGTGTATAGGATGTCCATGTCCCCAGCCCTCGTAACGCGAATCGAAAAAGAATTATACAGGAATTTTGTACACGCAAACTTGAATTTGGTACATGTCGCGGTCATTAGTTATTAACTATCGAACCCCCACCCCCCAACACGAATTCAGAAACTGAACACTGCTATCATATTCTTTAAATTCTGTACAATTTTGTATAACAATCGAAAATGTTGTTAATCTATTGTTAATAAAATATTGAGGAAAATATCACCAATGACCCCCCTTCCCTATACACGGTTTCAAAACTTGAACGGTTTTATTAAAAAGTAATATAAGCCCTAGTAATCTCTGAAGCGCGATAGCTCCGACTGCATAATAATACAAAAATTGACATGTATTAGAAAAGAGATTAAAAGAAATGAAAAAAACCTATTATATGAAAAACAGGTCGGAAGGAAGTAGAAGAGATCTGCAACTTGAAACGTCTAAGAGACTCGTGAGTTTTCGAAGCTCAAGCACAATGAAGTGAATGGAGAACTTCAAGACAGAACAAAGTGAACACGTAAGGGAAGGACAAACCAATTTATTCCGTGTTAAGTAATTGCCCGACCTAGCTTTCATGACGGAACAAGAGCTTAAAGTACCAGAAGCACAGGAATGTGGTTTCAGTGGTTCTCGATTTTCTGGAAGTTAAGTTCTCTTATCTCTGAATGACGACATTCGCCTTCACGGAAGAACTTTGGAACTTCGAGTTCCCAGTTCTTGTTGAACAGACCTAAAGCGCTCCCGGTCAACATTTTCAGTGAATTAACTACCTCTCTACATATGTCATACTATGGTAACATGCTCACGTAATGATTTTAATACTTTCTGATGCTGGAATGAATGTTTTGATTGGTTGATGACTATAGAGACCAACTTTCAGTACGCTACCTTATTGGAAGTAATAATTGACCAACACAAATTTTTGAGAGTCGATTTTGGTGTGATACATTATTCTCGTTAATTTAATGACACAAAAAATAAATTGAGAATAATTGATCGGGTTGTTACAAAATTACTGTGAAATGTATTATTTTATCATTATCTACTATATAATAACAAAAGAACTCTTTAGTCGTTTCGATTTTCATCAATCACTCTATCAATAGTTCAAGTTTTATCTATTCAGTGACGAGTTATATTTTATGTAATTATATAAGAAATTACATAATATACAACTTCCCTTATATAATTACTTGAAACCTCTTTCAGAAAAATTCCAACTTCTCGGAGAACAGGAGAATTTTTTTGACTGGATATTTGCACAACCTCGTACTTAAATTATTTTCTGCGATCGAGTAATTAAAAAACCTCTTAAATAAAAAAAAGTTATAATAAGTATTTAAGGTGCTTATTTTTTACGATTAAATATATTTTTCCACAACAAAACCATTTGGTCTGACCGACCTCGTTATTACAACTAGAATAAAAGGCCATCACACACATGACTTTAAATTAATATAAGTAGTTATGGCACACCGTATCCACTACTATGCTCGTATTATTTTTATTGTAACGATAATACTGGATCTTCGAATATAATGTTTAGAGATTTATAGCATGATAGAAAATTTACAATACATAATTAAATGATTTAAACTAAAAATGTGTCTAGAGATAAACATTTGCAAAGAAGATAACTGAATGGTATTTGTTTAACACAAAACACAAAATATCTGCAAGAAGACAGCAAAGGTCCACACAGCACCCGAAGCAGCCTCCTAAAAAGGTTTTTTCAACAAGAATGAATATCAAGAATATCACTTCAAATAAAAAACACACCTATTGTTGAAGCAGAATTAATCTCATTGGAACTTATAAAAAATAAGATTTCATTGTCGTGAAGTGTTTTATTGCTATGCCAATAATAAGTTGAAATCAAGAAATAATTCACACTATTTATAATGTGAATTTTAAATAAATGTTTCAATATGAAAAAATGAGCAAATAACGAATTTTATAGATACAACACGTATTTTCATCCTCGAGCTCGTTTCTCGTAAAAAAAACCAGCCTTAAAAAAGATGAACTTCCATCGTCATTCGACTGTCAAGGGCTAGCGACAGCCGCGCGCTCTGATGCAGGAATTCTGAAACTATTTTGCCTGCCTTTCGCGATCTCGGTTGCTGGAGCTATCTGGTGGGGTAATTTTAAACTACCCTTTTGCGAGGGCGTTGTAGCTTGGATAATTTCGCTGTTTACACAACGGCCTCCAGCCAGTTACTGAAGAATATACTATATCTTCAAGGCGTGAATGTTAATTTTGCAGAACTACGCTTGCGCAGAACCCACCTGCAAACTAGAGTTGACTGATCGCTTCAAGTGCTTTCAATCCGCTACCTGTACGATCATTTCGAAACAGTATTAAATTTTACGTTTGAGTGTAGAAAAACGAAGCTAAAACAAGATTTACTATCAAAAATATCATTATTGTCAATTTTACGTAATTATTCATTTCCAACCAAACGATTGTAATTTAAAAATCAAAATGTCAATTACAAGATTTTAAAATCAATGTGTGGGATGAACCGTTCATGAGAGTTCCGTACTTAAAACTCGAGTTTACTTCCTATTACTCTGATACTACCAATACGTTCACAAAAAGTATCGATGGAATAAATATCAAGTTAATGCATAAAACTTGACAGGTTTTTATTGAAAATTACATGATCAAGCGCTGTGTAGAACAAAGATCAATTTGATCTGAAATCCTCGTCTTCCTACTTTCTCCAAAGTTTCATTTTTCTTTCACTTATCATATCTACTTACACAAAAAAATGGTTGCTTTCCTACCAAAGAGAGCAGAATCATCTAGTTTAAATTCATCCTTCAAAGATAACCTCATTAAAAGAAAGATATTTATACAAAATTCAAGGAAAAGGAATTGAGATTTTACTCGACTCCGTTTGCCCGTTTCTCGGATTGCGTCATAAAAGAAAGTGGCCAGCAGTGAAACATCACTTAAAGTTTCACCGCTTGCCGTTTAAGCGTTGATGTTCCCTCCGCGTCGGTTGTAAACGCGCATTCTTGTAAACACGCTACCAGAGGTCGTTAAGTGACAGAAACCATCTATCGATTGCAGGAGTTAAACTACTGCTGCGGGTTGCTTGTGGTTCAATTTCGAAACTTACCAATAATTTCCCTTGAGTCCAGTTTGTAAAGAAATTGAATATGTAATCAGTTTCTTCAACGCACGTGACTTTTCAATAAGAGAAAAATTGCCTAAAAGAAAATTACGTCACAGATTTTAAATTCTTGTTCATCTTTTGAGACGAGACTTACAAGCGTCACATAATGTTTCAAATACTTCAGTAACTAATGCAAATATGATAGAATTAAATTATTTTTTTATTAGAGTGATTTTATTGAAACTTATTTTACTGAATTAAAAAACTATGCTCAATTAAAGGTGAGACACAATTTAAAATATTTCACACACACATTCATGTACACGATTCATTATCCATACGTAGCCTTGAAAATTATAAGATAGGTTTTACATAACTCTTAAAATGTCGACTTCTACAAACAATTAACTCGCTATATTTAATACTGAATAATAATAATACATGAATTGTTTTTTAAAATTATTTCTAATTTTTTAGAGTATTTTTATGGCATTAACTAAACTCTTCAATAAATGATACTTTCAACATTAATTTGTCCAAAATTACTTATAGCTCGTCATCGGATTTTCATGCAAATACATACTGGTGGATATGTAGAATTATGTATTTCTGATATAATGAAATCACTCAACAATGCCCATTTTAAAACTTGCCTGTATAACTGCCAAAATAAATATATTTTTTGTATTAATACAAAGTAATTACTCACATATTCCAGGTAAACCCATTTTTTGGGTTACAGCGCGTTTGTAACGCAGAGAACCTATGTTCCGTCTAGAGAATTGATACAATCCCAAAAGTGATACAGAACTTTATTGTAATTGCTTATTTTTAATTTCTAGCACTGGTTTTTCTTCGGTTTTCCTTCCGGTTACGGCAGATTAACGTATAGGTCCATTTATGATGTTAAGATTCTAGTCATAGTAATTAATATTAAGGCCCACGACGCTCTGCCCCACGGGCGCCAGCGTCATTTATGATAATTATAATAATATGTACCTCAAAGTTTGAGTTGTCTTACGAGACACGATTTATCATGTACTTTTTCGGAAGAATTCAAAGATTTGATATTGGATCTTATTTGTAAATGACTGTTATTTAATTGTCTAAAGAATTATTTATTTATATAGCATTTATTCTAATGAATAAACTTCTATGTAGATCCTATTAATATTCTTAACAAAACAATAAGATTAATCCGCTGCCCTTAAACTATGAATTGATGATGCACTGATATAAAAATTAAGTTTTATGGATTACTAACAGAGTACCCGCAGCTTTGCTCGCGTGCATTCTGTAATATGTCTCCAGCTTTATTCTTTCTCATAGGGGTGATAAGATTCATCACAGCGACACCGAAAATTCTGAACTCGTCATACCCTCCATAACTCGTCATATCACAGCAGACGGGCTGCAAACCCAGACTACTGGTGGATCGCGGTATGTTCATGTAGCATACAGAGCGTCTGTACATGTTTCGCAACACAGATACTGTTTCTATAAGAAAAGCATGATACTATTCCCTGAGACACTCGGTGTTAACAGCCAACCAGGTTGAACCAGTACCACTTGCGATTTCGAGTACCTTGGGAACACCGCACTCCGTACAGTCACATAGGCTGTACCTAAGGGGGCAGCTTATTATTATTATTATTATTATCATCATCATCATCTCCATAATTTTTTCAACTTGTTTTGGTTTTTCTCTCAGCAGTGGATTATTAAATCAAGTTCTGCTGGGAGGAAAAATCTATTTCAGGTCCAAGAACTTTATGGTAATGTGGGTTGACGACAGAAGGACGCTGTGTTGCAGTCAACTTACTATATTGCTGTTGACTTCGAGTTTTTCAATGAAATCAAACAGCAAATGGGGTACTAGTCCTATGGTAGATAAAATGATGAGAACTATGATCACTTCTTGAAAATTGAGTTTTTTTACTTCTAAGACTAGATGTTGGTATTTTGATATTTTTTTGCTCTTTGTTTTTTCTAGATTGTTGTAATTTACGGCAGCAAAATCGATGATATACACTTTTGATACTTTTCTTTTCCAAAGGATGACATCAGGTCTGTTGTGAATTGTTGTTAGGTCTGTTGAGAATGATTCTGTCCCAGTACAAAATATTTTACATCAAATCATCTTGTAGGATTGGTTGAGATTTATACTGATGGTCTGGTGG
The DNA here is from genome assembly GCA_002313205.1 of Laupala kohalensis. Classification (NCBI taxonomy): domain Eukaryota; kingdom Metazoa; phylum Arthropoda; class Insecta; order Orthoptera; family Trigonidiidae; genus Laupala; species Laupala kohalensis. The sequence goes on along the minus strand of NNCF01130303.1, from coordinate 118,019 downwards.
TAATGCAGTTCAGTGTTTTTGCAATTTCCAGATGAATTATGTTCCCCTTCTTGACGTGTCTGGTTTTGCAATTATTTTGGCCAACTGAGTGCAAACTTCTACGATATGCAAGAGAGTTTCTTTAATTTGGTTACATCGGCGACAAGAATCTGTAACTCCAGAATCTTTTAGAATTATTTTCCTGTAGTTTCTGGTTGGTGTGATACCGTCTTGCATTGATATTATGAAACCTTGTGTTCCTTGGAAAAATTTGCCGTTTATTAACCACTTAACAGATTCGACTTTATTTATTTTCCTGTTGATCAGTTGGTTGGGGGAAGTTCGCGTATATTGGTCTATCTTGCCAGGGTGTCGTTCTATTGTCTTGCATTGGTTGTGGTATATACTCTTTCAGGTGACATGGTGTATAGTAATTATTACGGGTTGTAATTGCTTGATGTAGTGATGAGGTATATGCTTTTTTTTCGAAAGAAACCTATTTAGGATGTACTTTTGTCTTTCATGGATGTCTTTGGTCGATATGATGCCTCGTCCGCCGTGGTAACGTGGGATGAAATTTTCCAGATCTGTAGACCATTTTATTATCCCAAATGAGTAGGACAGTACAGGGATGACTAATGAGTTTATTGAATTTAAATAAGTTTTTGTTGTTATTTCCATCCTTCTCATGGATTTGTAGTGGTGTGTTCTTTGATTATTATATGTTATGTTCTTTTTGTTTGCATTATACCCTAGTATTTGTTCAGTTCATTATGTTCTAGTTGTTCTATATCTTGATCTCTTACTGAAATGCAGTGTTGTCTTTTTAACTTTTCTATGAACATTGTTTTGTAATTTACATTTATCTATACCAAATTCCGTCCTGATGTCACTGCTAAATTGTTGTATGATTTTCTAGATATTTTTCAGATTTTTCCGCCATCCAATTTTAATGCCATCCATGTACATCAAATATGTGACACTGTATTCGAAATTTCTATTCTTGATATTGAATCCTAACCTCTTCCCATGTTGTTTGAGAATAGTGGATAAAGAATTTAATGCTAAACAAAAAAGTAATCCACTGATTGAATCTCCATGAAATATTCTTCTGTTGATGCGTATTTTGATTTTAGTTATATTAAAGGTCATGCTATTGGTTCGGATGCTTTCTCCGCTTCAGCCATTGTCATTGGTAACTATGAGTCTGGTGCTTCATTTTGTCGTTTTTTCTTGGCTTGTTTCAGATCTGGTTTGTGTATATTGTAGGTCGACTTCGTGTTTGATCTGATCTGTAAGAGTTTGTAGCACGTGTCGTTGCTGTATTCTTTCATTAAGAGTGTAACAACTCAAGTATATTTCGGTCACAATACGTACCAATTACATCCCCCCACGGTCAACGCCTTTAAGTCGCCCTCGCGCGCAATCACAACAAACGCACTCCATCTTGTCTTCTTCTTCACATCACGGCCACGGCCCTCTGCATAAGAGCCAAGGCCTACAGTAGCAAAGAATAGCGAGCAAACAAGGAACCTACAAACCATGTGT
>NNCF01130303.1:92479-111547 GCA_002313205.1 Laupala kohalensis | reverse complement strand
TTTGTAGGTTCCTTGTTTGCTCGCTATTCTTTGCTACTGTAGGCCTTGGCTCTTATGCAGAGGGCCGTGGCCGTGATGTGAAGAAGAAGACAAGATGGAGTGCGTTTGTTGTGATTGCGCGCGAGGGTGACGTAAAGGCGTTGACCGTGGGGGGATGTAATTGGTACGTATTGTGACCGAAATATACTTGAGTTGTTAAAAGAGTATAGTTTTTCCTATTTACGGTGTTTTGATTTTTGTTGTACTTATGGATGGAACAAGTTCTAAGTGCTTCGGCGTAACCACTTGTGTTATGAATTTCTTTCAAAACTCGGAAATAGTTTATGACAATGAATTCAGTCATGCCATTGGTCCATTTAATTCTCCAACGTGGTTCTGCGGAGGTGTACCCAGGATTATTGTCCTGGGAAGCACAATCAGCAGTTACAGCCCTTCGGGATGTATTGTGGCCGTTTGCTGAGCTTCTGATTGTTCATTCGATGGGGGATCACCACCTGATCTCGGTCCCAAAGGAAGCTGTCCCCTTTTCACACCAACTGCANCGTAATCAACATGACGCAATTAAGTTACACGTCGTAATTACATGATAGTACATCATGGCATCATTCACATGACGTTTCTGCCATCATCCAACAAGAATTAATATGAATATCAACGTTCACTTGTCGCCGCTCAAAGTTATCACCATGATACGAAATAACAAGCATTAATGCTATATGTCTGGTGGAGTACAAGTCGCAGCTCTCGCTCACTGATTAATTGCTATCACTTGCATGAGTTCAGACGCATCAACTACGCTCGTTGACTTGAAATAATTGTGAAGTAATCCTGCCGCTCAAAAGCCACTTTTGAAGAGCACTTCCCTTCCAATTGCATTCTGAACAAATCGCAGCAAGCAAGCTTCATCCCGCCGGAATATTCTGAGCCCGACGAGATTTCCACGGCACGGCACTTCCCACTTGGAGCCCGCCGAAGAACCAAGCCGTCGCGGGACGCGACGACGCCTGCTCAAGTTACCCGGACCAGCCACGCTCGGAATCCCACTTCCTGCGGAGATTTCCACACTGCTACTCCGAGGTCCACGCTACAAGTTACGCACCAAAAAAGCAAGTTTGACGGATACACGTCTGTCACACGGCTTTTAATAGTCGTTAATTCACATTTTGTACTGCTTATTCGTTTCAACTATTTGTTCTTGTATTACCAGCTTGCTTAACTTCAAATCAATTATTCACCATGAATAAGAAAACTAGTCAACGCTAATAAAAGCATTTCTGAGATCGAATACAATTTATTTATTTGGCTGAACAAATGGGAATATTTGAACGGAGTTGCATCAAATATTCCCTTTTGTTCAGCCAAATAANATTCGATGGGGGATCACCACCTGATCTCGGTCCCAAAGGAAGCTGTCCCCTTTTCACACCAACTGCAGCCTCAGGGACAGGTGTGTCCGAGGCATGACTTCTAGTTCTGGGTGTCTATGTCACTGCTCAAGGGGGAGTAAAACCCAAATGCTGCTGTTAATTTTGGTTCGCCCCAGGTATTTTATTTCCTTCGTATTCTCTATTTCTAGTGAGTGTTCCGACATCCACCACCTTCGGAGGTGTCTGGTAGAAGATTAGCAACTCCCCCAAATTATTATTAATTATTATTATCATCATAATAATTATTATACAATTTCTTCTCAGGGATTATTCACCCGGAATTTAAAAAGGTTTAAGTGGCTCTCAAGCATGCCTTAATCCTGGCTTGGTAAGTTAAGCATGGTGCGAACAATTCGGCAAATTTCCAAGATAACATATTTTTGGATCTTGGAAATAAATTTTTGGGGATGCAAATTTAGTTTTTCCAAATTATTTTTCAGGTTTTTATTTATGAGGCCATTTTCTGTAACAACGATTGGTAGAATTTCTATAGTTTCGAGTTTTTAAATGTCATTATATTCTATATTATTTTGAAATCTTATCCATTTCTGCTTTGTTAATGTTATGATCTGCTGAATGGGTGACATCTATAATGAATGCTTTTTGCTCCCCGATATTATGTAGCTGGGACTGTTTTTTCTGTGTGTATTGGTAGGTCATATTGTAGTTAAAAATCTTATTCTTTTGTAGGTCTTGCTTGGTATTCATTATAGAAAGTGATCATTTCAGCTTCTTCTGTTAAAAGTCTGAATCTTGTTCCAAAAGATTGGTGTAAAATATTAGCAATCAGATTATGCCGGTGCAGATACTGTGTGTTAACTAAATTTGTACATCCAGTTATAATGATATCTATTGTTTCTGACAACTGGTTACAGATTCTACATTTCTCGTTAACATCTTTTTTTCAATGCACCTTTATATTTGTTACTTGCGGTGACCGGATCCNTAAATTGTATTCGATCTCAGAAATGCTTTTATTAGCGTTGACTAGTTTTCTTATTCATGGTGAATAATTGATTTGAAGTTAAGCAAGCTGGTAATACAAGAACAAATAGTTGAAACGAATAAGCAGTACAAAATGTGAATTAACGACTATTTAAAAGCCGTGTGACAGACGTGTATCCGTCAAACTTGCTTTTTTGGTGCGTAACTTGTAGCGTGGACCTCGGAGTAGCAGTGTGGAAATCTCCGCAGGAAGAGGGATTCCGAGCGTGGCTGGTCCGGGTAACTTGAGCAGGCGTCGTCGCGTCCCGCGACGGCTTGGTTCTTCGGCGGGCTCCAAGTGGGAAGTGCCGTGCCGTGGAAATCTCGTCGGGCTCAGAATATTCCGGCGGGATGAAGCTTGCTTGCTGCGATTTGTTCAGAATGCAATTGGAAGGGAAGTGCTCTTCAAAAGTGGCTTTTGAGCGGCAGGATTACTTCACAATTATTTCAAGTCAACGAGCGTAGTTGATGCGTCTGAACTCATGCAAGTGATAGCAATTAATCAGTGAGCGAGAGCTGCGACTTGTACTCCACCAGACATATAGCATTAATGCTTGTTATTTCGTATCATGGTGATAACTTTGAGCGGCGACAAGTGAACGTTGATATTCATATTAATTCTTGTTGGATGATGGCAGAAACGTCATGTGAATGATGCCATGATGTACTATCATGTAATTACGACGTGTAACTTAATTGCGTCATGTTGATTACGCTGCAATTACTTGTGGACATTGCGTCCATTGACACATGGTTTGTAGGTTCCTTGTTTGCTCGCTATTCTTTGCTACTGTAGGCCTTGGCTCTTATGCAGAGGGCCGTGGCCGTGATGTGAAGAAGAAGACAAGATGGAGTGCGTTTGTTGTGATTGCGCGCGAGGGTGACGTAAAGGCGTTGACCGTGGGGGGATGTAATTGGTACGTATTGTGACCGAAATATACTTGAGTTGTTAAAAGAGTATAGTTTTTCCTATTTACGGTGTTTTGATTTTTGTTGTACTTATGGATGGAACAAGTTCTAAGTGCTTCGGCGTAACCACTTGTGTTATGAATTTCTTTCAAAACTCGGAAATAGTTTATGACAATGAATTCAGTCATGCCATTGGTCCATTTAATTCTCCAACGTGGTTCTGCGGAGGTGTACCCAGGATTATTGTCCTGGGAAGCACAATCAGCAGTTACAGCCCTTCGGGATGTATTGTGGCCGTTTGCTGAGCTTCTGATTGTTCATTCGATGGGGGATCACCACCTGATCTCGGTCCCAAAGGAAGCTGTCCCCTTTTCACACCAACTGCAGCCTCAGGGACAGGTGTGTCCGAGGCATGACTTCTAGTTCTGGGTGTCTATGTCACTGCTCAAGGGGGAGTAAAACCCAAATGCTGCTGTTAATTTTGGTTCGCCCCAGGTATTTTATTTCCTTCGTATTCTCTATTTCTAGTGAGTGTTCCGACATCCACCACCTTCGGAGGTGTCTGGTAGAAGATTAGCAACTCCCCCAAATTATTATTAATTATTATTATCATCATAATAATTATTATACAATTTCTTCTCAGGGATTATTCACCCGGAATTTAAAAAGGTTTAAGTGGCTCTCAAGCATGCCTTAATCCTGGCTTGGTAAGTTAAGCATGGTGCGAACAATTCGGCAAATTTCCAAGATAACATATTTTTGGATCTTGGAAATAAATTTTTGGGGATGCAAATTTAGTTTTTCCAAATTATTTTTCAGGTTTTTATTTATGAGGCCATTTTCTGTAACAACGATTGGTAGAATTTCTATAGTTTCGAGTTTTTAAATGTCATTATATTCTATATTATTTTGAAATCTTATCCATTTCTGCTTTGTTAATGTTATGATCTGCTGAATGGGTGACATCTATAATGAATGCTTTTTGCTCCCCGATATTATGTAGCTGGGACTGTTTTTTCTGTGTGTATTGGTAGGTCATATTGTAGTTAAAAATCTTATTCTTTTGTAGGTCTTGCTTGGTATTCATTATAGAAAGTGATCATTTCAGCTTCTTCTGTTAAAAGTCTGAATCTTGTTCCAAAAGATTGGTGTAAAATATTAGCAATCAGATTATGCCGGTGCAGATACTGTGTGTTAACTAAATTTGTACATCCAGTTATAATGATATCTATTGTTTCTGACAACTGGTTACAGATTCTACATTTCTCGTTAACATCTTTTTTTCAATGCACCTTTATATTTGTTACTTGCGGTGACCGGATCCTGGATTGCTTGCACGAATCCCTCCGTCTCTCCAAATAGAACCCCATCTCTGAGCCATTGCGCAGAGTCATCGTGATCGACATCTTCAAGAGCATGAAAAAATCTGCCATAGTGAGGTTTGTTCTTCCACGCCTTCAGCCTGTCCTTGAATGTGGTCATAGTAGGGTACTTTACACTGTTACAAATGTTCACTTGAGTGTAACCTTTGTCATTAAATACTACTGCTTTGTGTAGTGGAGACATTTCAGATTTTTTCAGAAAAGTACTTGACGATTACACAACACTTTCAGGTCCAACACACCACGACAACCTGCTTTCCTAGGTATGTAAAGGCGTTCAACTACGGTTTTAGGGTGGCGCATTCTGTATTTTGTGAGAGTTGTACGTACCATCCTGTTTTAATTTTCAAGATCTCTTTGTGACCTATAAACTATCAACAAAAAAATGTTAGAACTAGAATGCACCAAGAATTAATAGCTTTAATTCTGTTTTTTTTAATTGTCTCCAGAATTTTGTTGAGGTGTTTCCTAAATAAGCTTTCTAGTTGTTGTTTCCTGTGATTGTTGTTTATAAGTATACTTTGGTTGAAACGCAGATATTTATAACTGTTATGAGAATTCAATGCATCTATTTCACAGGACATTACTTGTACTTTTAATGGAACTGACAATTCTTCAGTTCTATCTCTTTTAACAATCAATATACCTCATTTTTCGGATCCAAAGTTCATTAATATATCTTTAATAAATTGTGCAGTGATGTCCAGAAGTCTACTTAGCTCATCTTTATCTTTAGCAAATAAATTTTAGTCATCCATATAAAACAAGTGGCTAATGTTATGAATCCTTTTCTTTCTATCAAAAAGTTTAAATCTCAAACCCGATTCATTCAACATATCCGACAAAGGGTTGAGTCCGTGGCAAAACCAAACTGGACTGGATGTATCGCCCTGGAAAATGCCACGTCGTATGGGTATTTTGTTTGATCCTATTGTTTTATTGTCATTATTCAGTTCTAATTGTGTACACCAGCCGTTCATGAGGGTTTTAAGTAAACTGATTACTTTAGGATGAATTTTGTTGATGGCCAAGATTTTCAAAAGCCAAGTATGTGGGACAGAATCGTTAGCTTTTAGAGAGTCGATCCAGCTAACAACTAAATTTCTATTCTATATTTGCTTAGCTCGCTACAACCATATCACTAACAGTTGTTCCTTGCATCCATGAGACCCTTTTCTACACCTTTTTTGCTCTTCTGTAAGTATATTTTCGGTCCCTTTATGTTGGGTTACTTGATTATTGAATAAAGGATTTCTACATTGTATGCAGACAGGTTATATGTCTATAATTATTTTTGGATTACGCGTTTCAGGGTTTTTAGGCTTCCAATAGGTGATTGTTTGGCACATGAATCTTGGTATTTGATTTGGATGGTCAATAACTTTATTGATGACCTTTACTAAAGAAGTATTCAGGGCTGTTACGTACTTCCACCAAAAATTGTGTATTCCATCTGGTCCTGATGATTTCAAATTATACAGTTTTCTGAAAACTTCTTTTACATCCTCTAAAGAATCAGTAGGTTACCCCATTTCTTCACTAGGTCTGAATAATTTATTTTCCAACCAAAGGGCTTTGGTGTTGTGCTGTACAGGATGAGACCCCTGGGTACTCCAGAATTCTTCAACTAACTTCCTTGCCGGTGGTTCATTTTTAGTTAAATTTGTAGATAGATTCTGATAAAACTGTTTCTGATTCAAGGTGAAATTTCTATTTTCTAATTTTCCCTTTTTTTAAGATATCGTAACCATGCAGTCGTTTTCCTATAGTGGCAATTTTTTGTTTTAAAGTGTTGATAAATGCATCTGATTTGTTCTCAAAATCTGCATCCAGCACAAAAATCTTCTGACCTCTAAGAATTCTATTTACCTTGTCTTTAAGGCGCTCTTTACACCGGTCGATCTTATCATTCCAAACTATCACTTCACATAAATCACTTCTAAATTGCTTGATTTTGTTTTACAGATGTGTTGTTAGAACCTCTAGTCTTTTAAGGCTGAGGCAAACTAATTGATGGTAACGCGGCATCTGTGTTCCGATGTTTGGAACGAGTTATTCCAGTAGCCAATTCAAGATATCTCGCAGGAGTCGCTCGTCTCTCCGAAACTCCCACACTGGTGGTCCGCTCGCTGTCACACTAAGCACCGGCTCCAATTGCGCCCTGGCGCTCCCCAGACAGTGACATCTTATCCGAGGCCTTACGACACTACTTGTCTCCATCAGAAATAGATGTGCCTTTTATACCAACAGCCAGGTAATACTGCTCAAGTATTAGGTGTAGAAGCACCTTTCTACATATACAACGAAACACGTACCTTAAATACGTATATGATGAACTCCCTCGTGTATCTAACATATGAAAAGATGCATGTTGCCACGCCAAACCAAATAGCGCCATTCTGTTTACGCCGTCGTCATGACAAAGTATCACATACTCAAGATCCAAAACTTGCGAGATACACCGCAGAGTCTCTACATACGACGAAAAGTGTCCCTAAATAGTACACATTAGAAGACTCCATGAGACTCCGAGCCACGCGCACCACCAAGTGTATGTCGTCTATATTGTTAAGAAAATTCGAGAATAACAATAGACGAACCTCGAATTAGTGTTACGACGCCAATGTCGTCAGTTGTCAAAGTTTAGCTTATGGCAACAGCACCACGGTCAGGTCAGTACGACGGAATTTCTGGCCGAGTGAACATCGAGACCGTTATAACCTCAAACCAGAAACCCACCTCTGCGAATAATTCTATGTCCAAACTCAGCTCTGCGAAATAATTCTATGTTCAAGAAACTGTCTTCGACCTGTGACTGAATTATTTCTATCATAGAAACGTCTATAATTCTATGTCGAAGAAGCCTCGTCAGATCGGTGACTGAATTATTTCCATCATACAAACGTCGAAATAATACTATGTTCAAGAAGCTGCCTTCCATCTGTGACTGAATTATTTCCATCATACAAACGTCGAAATAATTCTATGTCAAGAAACTGCCTTCAACCTGTGACTGAATTATTTCCATCATCATCACGAGAGAAGCCGAAATAATGTTGAAGAATATAATAATGAAATCTATGTCGAAGAAGCCTCGTCAGATCTGTGACTGAATTATTTTCCATCTCCAAGAATCAAAAGGCTCTATCTCGCGGCAGGCAGCAGAGTTAACTTGACCTTCAAAGTACGCCCTCGTACGACCAGCGGTGGAACTAACTCCATCATTCAAGGATACGAGGTGCCGTCACGCGCCGAGAGGCCGTACTACCATGCTAGCATCTATCTATTTCAGGATTGACCACCAGCGACACCATCTCGTGACGAAGAAGAGAACTTCTTCAACGACAACCTGCTTACCCGCAGCCGTGAGTCAGACGAGATAAAGGCGTCATTTACAGAGCTTTCTAACGCTTGTAGTTGTCAACCTGCTATCATTTATTGTTTACGATTAAATCACTTGTTCATAACGATCCTGCATAATAAATCTGGTTCTGTTCAACCTGTGAGTATTTATTTTGAAGAGGAAGAGCCTTATTGCAAAGCAACCTTAGCATTGAGATTTGTGAAGCAATAAAAAATCTTCCCCGACATAGGGAAGGGCGTGGATGGAAATATATTTTTTTGTTGACGGTAGACTCCGAGCTACTCAATCCACCCTTTGTTTCCTATGGGGCTATGAGAGTAAAAGTAGTGATGGATGCGTTTGTGCAGGGTAGAAAAGCGGTCAGCTGCTCCGATTAGTCGCCTCTAATGACAAGGTATTTTCAAGGTACATATCGAATCATTAAAAATTGATAAATGAATTAGAATGAATGAATAAATGAATTTCTTTATTTATCCATTTAAGTAGTTAATCCAATAACAATTTTGCACATAACAACCGGTAAATAAATGTGTGGAAAATTCACCAAAATAATTTTAGGAACATTTGTTTTGATATTTATTATTTTATGTATATACAATAAAATGGTAAATCATTGAAAAAATTAAAATTACGAGGTAAATTTTTTTTGTATTGAATTCAGACTAAAAACATGCAAATTATGACTGCTCATAAATAGGAAATAGAATTTAAAATGAGAAAATGAGGTACAATTCTCAGTTTAAAAATTTTGATATATTAAGCCACAGAAATTCACTATCTAAAGAATTAGATAATGTTATTTTAAAGCATGAATTGAGGACTTGTTAGACATACAATGTATAAAAACTGACGAAGAAAGGGCGGGGATAGATGAAAACTAATTAGGAGGATGAAAGAGCAGCTAATTGGATCTTGTGAAACATGATCGCTTGAGGCAAAATCCTTGCAAGGAAAAGAAAACTGGGATAAATAATCGAGAACATCATATTTAAGTTTCCCTCGAGGCGTTGCATGTAGCTCATTTCAAGGACGAACAAAATGAGGATCTCATGTTGAAGAGTCATCGAGGATGGGAGAAAGCACATAATTTGTGACTTAGGTGTCATGTAACAGTTTTTTAATACCTCTTTTCTACCAGGCGTAATATTAGAACGCAATTAGTTACATACTTGTCAAGAACAGTCAGTCGTATTCTTAAGATTTCTCCCCCAGAATATAACAATTGTTGAATTATTATTATTACTATTACTTGGGACTTATTTATCAGCATAGCTGGTGAGTATTTCGGAACACGTCCAAGGAAGTTCCACTTTCCTTAGACTGCGTGCCCTTGAAAAATTCTTAGGTGCACACTTTTCGGATAATATGAGCCGTCCCCAGAATGGCAAGTTTTGGAACTCAGATAGATAAGTCTTTCCAGAAATTTTCTGAAGATTGTCTTCTATATATTTGTTCACTGTTCCAATTGTTCCGATAATAATAGGGCAGACTTTTGTCTTCATTCCCCACATTCTTTGGCATTCAATAGCCAGGTCTTTATATTTGAGCAGTTTCTGCCTCTTTGCTCACAACATTCATGTCGTTGGGAACATAAACATAAATAAGAAGACATTCCTTATTCTAATTATCCTTCAGGACAATGTCAGGTCTATTTACATTGATTGTCCTGTCAGTATTTATTGGTTGGTCATAAATGATTGTGGCTTTCTCATTGCAGTTCACAGAACTAGGGTCGTGTTCACACCAGTTTTCGCTCACAGTGAACCCGAATGTTTTACATGTATGCGAATGTATAAATGAACAAACTCTGTTATGGCTTACCAAATACTCGTTCTTAGCCAAAATGGGGCATTCTGAAACTAGATGGTCGATTGTTTCTTACTTCTCTCTACATAGTCGGAATAGGCCATCTGTGTCCTGATGTAATATCATTTTTTCGTAGTTCCTGGTCCTTATTGTTTGGTCTGCAATAGCAGTCGCCAGATCTTCCGTTTCTTCATTCAGGTTACAATTTCGTAGGTATTAAAATAAGGCTCCTTCATTAATACCTTCAGCGGTAATCTTTTTGGTAAATTGGCCATGAAGATTCCTTTTCTGCCATGTGTGCTTGAGTTGTTGATTGCATAGTTCTTTGCCTTGTATAGTGTAGTGACAGTTTTTCGGTCTTGTGAGTATTCATTGCTGAAAATTTCTTCTTGATACGATTTTCCTAGTCTACATAAGGATTTACTGGGTGCTTTGTTTTTATCACATTTTTCGACGATTTTCATATAGTTGGAATGAGGTTTTCCTTTCATTTGCATGCGCAGTCTCATGACCGTAATCTTGAATGTATTTACAAGTTGGATTAGGTCTCACCCTCCATCTTTTCTTCGAACGTACAATCGATCCACATCCGCTCGAGGGTGCATCGTCTTTTGCATAGTGAGGAGTTTTCAAGTTTTTGAAATCAGCCGCGGACCAATCAAGTATCCCTATATCTTACTACTGGGAAAGCCAAGGTGTTAATGAGCCGTATTTTATTATTTGATGTTAATTCAGTGCATAACACTTCTCAGACTCGTCTTATGTACTCTCTCCTCACTTTTTCTTTCATGGTAGCATGTTGAATATCTCCTCGTTCGTCGATTCCTAAATATTTACTGCAAATACCTGGTTCTAAACTTCTGATCTCATCTTGATTTGAAACATTAATACTATCTTTCTTAACAACTTTATATCGTATTATTATTATTATTATTATTATTATTACTACATCGCCAAGAACTAGGTCATTAGAGCCCTCTATAATTTGAGTTTTGTTTCATACATGGACATTTCTCGTGAAAATATTATGCATCATGAATATAACAGGACTTTTAAAATATTAATTTTAGTATGATATCAATGTGTTAAGAAGGGTGAAGAGTCATAAGCGTCTTTTTTGTATTAAAAATTAACGATCTAAATACAAGTTAGGAATGTCACTAATACGTGCTATCCAACAAATAAATTACCTCAAATGTAGTTACCTTTTCATTTGAAAATGAAGCATCCATTGAGTCTCGAAACATTACTTTTGCGACTATTTTTATGGAGTAACAAATGAGCAATAAGTTTATGTAGGTTCCGGTTTGTCGCTTTGAAGGGTATGTTCCTGCTTAATAGACAAGCCGCAAGGCAAAGAATGGCAACAATATATACATGTCTGTAATGCGGGATAGCATACATGACATAGAACGTTCTTCAGTGTATTGAATATTAGCAACATCAATATGTAGCAGAATCAATAAATAATATTGACATTAATAAAAGAAATATATCAATAATAATTTAACATCATCTTGGATTGAACTTCACGAGATGAAATTCACCTAAATAGTTCACATTTTTTCAGTTTGTTGCCTAATTGGAACAAGCAAATTAAAATAGAAAATATTTAAAAAATTGAATGCAAAAATTTAATTTTGAGAAAATAACACCGAAAATTTCGTAGAGAACAGTTGAATTAAAAAAAAATGCTATTATAAAGTTTTGTATCTTTATTGGATATAACTTTATTAAAGATCTAACTTACAATTATTTTTATTTAATGTTAAGTAAACGGGAATATAATTCTCAGGTTCATAGAGAATCATCTCGGTTACTAATTTCAGTTCTTCTTGAAATCATTTCGCTTTAGAACACAACAATATAAGCATGTGATAAAAGGTACATAGTTTTCTATTATCATTAAATGCGATATGTATAACGTATTCTCCATAGAGTGTACAGAAAGCTAGGTCGAAAAATCGATGATGATAATAATCTTCTTTTTTCGTACGTGTTCCACACTCCTGGTTGAGTGATTGAGACAATTTCATTCATATTTTGCATCTCAATAACAGTAATTGTATCTTGTCAATACACAATGTTTCAAATTCTACATAAAATTATTTACAAGATATTTTGTATGAAGATAAAAGTGCGTTTTTCAGTTATTTCTAAAAATAGTCCGCAGGGGTTTTTTTTGCATTTAGTGGGCAGATAGTTCTACTTTTTCACATACAAGTTAATTGCTAGTACAAAGAAGTACTGAAATAGGAAAATATTTATTTCATTATTTTACATCTAAACGCTTTAGATAACCTTTCATATTACGTACACACTCATAAGAGAGCACACCCTCAATGCGTCCTAAGAAAATACGTTTCTTCATTAATTCTCTACCGCACTTTACTGTCGACAGAAATTTATACAATTAAGTAAGTGCAATAGTTTTGCATCTCATATCTATGTTTACTTGTGTTTTATTCGAAGCATATATGCAAAAGTTCTTAATTTTTTGGAATTGTTATTTCCTTTCTATACTGGTATTATCCAATGCTTTCAGAGCGCTCAGGTCTTACAACTACTTAATACAGAAGGATTAATGACTGTGTTAAATTTTGCGCTAGTAAACGACTTATACAATTTACAACGGGATAGTTATATCCAGGTAGTTGAACCCAAAAGTAGAATGAATGTACAGTGTCACGTATATTACATTCTCGATGTAAACTCTTATAGCGTAGAAAAGGTTATTTTTGTATCCTAATGATAGCATACTAAATTTGGACGGATGTTAACATTTTTGTGGCACACGAATTGCATTTTGAGTAACATTTTTCAAATCGGAATTTGCAGGAAGAGAAGTATGTTTACATAAACGGATTTCTACAATCCACAAATGTACATATGTCATTGAAAGAGTCAAGTATAATGAGTATTTCAATCAGAATCAAACTCTTTGCATTCCGAGTCCAGATCATGAAACGAATTTATGAAATAATAAATTAATCGTGTTTCCCGTTGTAAAGATTCGTGTTAATAAAGTGTGGAATTTTGAAGTATTTATTCTGAAACACCAGACATTGACTGGAATTGCTATTCTCTCTCCATCTTTTCTTGGATGCTTTCCTTAGTCACACAATCTTTTCCTTAGTCTTATTAACCGATCCGATCCAGTGACCAGAACACGTCTATGAGATTCATCACCTAATATCTTCTTCAATGCTCCATGAATTCAGTTAGTTGATTCTTACAGTGTATCCGCTGCAATAAAATTCAAAATCATCTCAACCCTCATTGTCCACAACATCTGGTGTTGTTTCTAAAATATAGTAACCGGTTGTTACCTAATCGATCCCCTACACGAAGTTGGGACTATCAGGGAATTTTAAAGTACAAGACTGACATTAATCTGGGGTAGGCAAGATAAACTTTTACTGTTTTATCACATAAGAATTGAATTCGATACCAATTCCTCGCCGCATAATTGAAATGTAATGAGAAGGTAAATGTAAACAAAAAAGATAAATGTAATAGTAAATACAGTCAAGCAACGAAGCCAAGACACAATATTGCAATATGAAAAGATAAAGTCAGAAATAGAAGATACCGAAACATATGACAGACATCAAAAGAGAGTAGAGGATATGAAACAGGAGTCATATTCGAAAAGGTATGTTTCCTAATCAAATCGTCTCTGGGATAAACGAGAATATTTCACCCCATGCCTCATCCCAGCGCATCCGATAGCTCTCGTTTCGTCGGAAGCGAATGCCCGTCGTCTCGAACTCCAAAAGCCGCTGCCACCGCTGCTACGCGGACCGAATCTTGTTTGTTCAAGTGGCGAGTAGAGGGTGGGCTGCAGAGTCATGTTGATATTCGCGAGGTCGGATCCTCGCTTTTCCTCCTGAGCACCGCGACGCGCCGCCGCCAAGATCACGGAACGTACGATTCGCAAACGCGACCTGTGTTTACAAAGCGATCGATCATGTGACAAGGAAGCGGTGTATCTCTCCACCTAATGACGGAACACTAGTGTTTCCAATCAAATATTCTGCAGAACATGAATAGGTAAATCGTCCTCACTTTATTTTAACTACCCGGGTTTTCTCCGGTTTTCCTTCAAGTAGAGACTTAATTTTTTTACAGACTCCCTAGGCTCTTGTCTGTGGGTAGCATCTACTGAAATAATAAATCTCGAACTCAATGTTTAATAGTTACGATTTATTATCAAAACTTTACGGATAATCTATAGTTTGATAACAACACGTACTTGTGAAATTAATTTCTTGCGTTGTATTAAATATAAATTCGTTGGTATTATGTTAATATCATAACACGTACCGAACAATATTTATTTTTAGGAGTGTGTTGAAATGTAAAATCCGACTTTGTCTTAGGGTCCTTGATCGGAATTAATGGAATGGTTTCTTACTTGCTTCCGGAGAGTAAATTAGTTTATTGTTTTCCACGTGGTCATACGCAGTTTGTAACTGCTTTTTTGACAATAAAGTTTATAATTAACAGAGCCCATCACTCTTAATCACCTTTTTCTAGAAATCTTTCTCCATCAACGTGAGTTTTAGGGGTCAGTAAAACCTATTTAAAAATTTAAAACACATAGTGTTGTTCGAAAGAAAATTGCCAATAAACCTGGTTTCATTACCTCCTGCAATTACATATTATTAAGAGGCACCAACCTCAGGTACCAACTTCGGGTTTGGCAATATCGAGGTCGCCCAAGCCAACTTGGGACTTTGCCAAAGTCAACCTTCACGCGTGGGTGTCCCAACCAATACTTGGCCAATATTCGAGCTGATTTCCTATTTTTAATGCAGTAAATTCGTCGTGTATAAATAATAGCATAATTGTTGATATGCTTCATTTATAATGAACATAATTGAGCCAAAATTTAAACAGTGTAAAAATGTTTATTATAGCTTGAGTTACGATCTCTAAATTTTACCTAAAAATTAGTAGATTTCTGTTTTATAACATTGATGATTGACGATTCGAAGGATCGTATTGGTATATTTATTCTAGTCGCAACTATCTATCCTGGTTTTTTCTTATTGTATTTCAAATGTTTATATCCGACTTCTGGCTTTGCCAGCATCTATGCTTGGACCGGAGTGTTCCGGGTCTCAGGGTTAGGACGCAAATTATGTACTTATCTTGTAATGATATGCCACGTGATAGGGTATCCGTATAAGTATAAGACGATGGACAAAGTTCACAGAAATAGCAACAAAAATGAATTAAATAGACAATTTTGTATCCAGAGATTGAATGATGCAATCTTAGGGTCAGTAAATGGAGTAAGTTATACAACCTCGTCAGTGACATTACGGTGAATCTGGACAACTTAATACATAAGTAATGGCAGGTAAACAGATTATAAGGTTCAGTTCAATTTCGGGAATTATGCCTTCTTTCGCAAAAAAGGTATTTACTCTAAACTGTTAATGCAAATACCTCGTGAGACCACTTTTTAGAAAAGAAAATTCAATTTTATTGGAAGTATTGGAAGGAAAAAATAGATATAGCATTTGCATGTCACAATTTCAAAATAAAGAAAGCGAATATTCGCTTACGGAATGAAAGCACTTCACCAAAATGATCAAACAATTTATTACATCTAAAACTGAGCGTAATTTGTTAAATTAATTAGCGTCAATTCTAACATTAATTATTCGCTGTAATAAATTGGACATCTCATGAATTTTTGATGCTTGTGATTTATAATATCATCACGATTACGAATTAATTTTTCATTTCAATATGTTCCCCAATAATATTGCATATCACATAAATAAACAAGGAAATCGCATAAAGCACTTTATGTTGAAACGTATATTCCGAACACAACTGCATTGAAATCATGCAATTACTTTATCTCGTAATTATATCCATCGTGATGTGAATACATACAAAGAAATTAATAATCTAAAATATTTCATATGTAATATAGAGAGAAATGTTGTATTCTCAATATTTACAATATGCATGCTTGCTCCCGAACCTAGTGGGTCTGTATATGAATTTACCTCTAACTGAAGGAAATCCGGAGAAAACACTCCAGGATACCCTACATAGATAATGTACTCAGCCATGTCAAAGTTGCAGATAAAAATATGTTATAATGAATAATAAGAAACAATAACAGCTAGCGTGAAAAAATATTGTATTTTAATCGTCTTCATGTCTTATACTCGAATGTTCGTATGTTGAAATAAAAAATATCAATTATTTGAATTTGGATTAACATATATTTAAACCAATGAAGTAATAATAAAAACAATTACATTAAACAAACCTAATGTCATAGCTTTGATGCTGCAACACATCGGAACCCTTTAAATGATGATGGTTGCAATGCGATCAAAAGGCCTTCGGCAGAAATGAATAAAATTGACAGATTGTGTATATCATGAGTCATCCACTGGTGATTTACTAATCACGAAATCGCTTACTAGGAAGTTGGTGGCACCATGCCAAGTCTCCGTGGGTGGTTTAAGTAATCGTTGCTTTCATTTTTTACGAATAAATCGAAAGTGGAAGGACATTAAATTATTTCATGCAATGAAGTTTGTTTTATTTTCAGTCAGTGAGCTTGAATAGATTGTTTTTGATTAATTTTTATTTTCACACCAATTGCACATTTTTTAAAACCAGAATTACATTCATTTAACTATACTAACATATTTAGAAACAAACAAAAATAATTTTTCTCACAATCCAACATACATTTTATTTTATATACAACACAAAACTACTGGGGCAACCGCAGATAAAAAATTAAAATTATAAGCAATCAATCCAAAACCTAAGAAAGACAGTACCCAGTGAGTAAATACTGATTGTCTTAGATAAAACACTCGAGGATGGTAAATAAATTGATTATCATTTGTCTAGCTAATTGTATTTAACTGAATGTGTAGTGTAGAGAACATATCTTCTAATTAAGGAGGTAAACAGAAGACAAGTACACTACACTTCTATCACGACCGATCGAAAACAACTGCTTAATAATATTATATTTTTATTCTTTCATATGAATTTTTAAAAAAATCAGTCGTAACTTCGTTGAATTGCACTATCAGTGTAAGGGTAATTCCAGAAATTGAATGACTTAAATTCCATGAATTGCTCAACTAGGAATGTTCAAAGCGTTTAACAGCAACATGGAATTTCCCGAAGTGTTTCAATATGAAATCTGTTTTAGTTCACTAGCTAGATATAGTAGTTGCTTTTCCACAATATTACAGAGTACATTTAGTGTGCAAAAGAATTTGATTCAATTTGTATCTCCAAATTGTCTCACAGACGTAAAAATAATTATTAAAGCTAGTTTTTTTCATTTTAATTAGAAATGAAATTGAATGATCTTGATTTAAAACATAACGCATAGATGAAGATATTTTCTCTCGAATATTTAAATTATGTATGCGTTTAATGCTGTTACTAACAAATACGATTTATGTTGTATTAATACAAAATATTAAGTACACAAGTGCATGAAAAATTCTATTATGAGAGGTTTATTCAGTTCAGGAACAAATATTGAATTCATGAACATCTATTCATACTTGGTATACAAGTGTTACATCGGATATTGTTGTAATATTTTCACAGACGTCGAAAAATAACATTATAACGACTGTTGCTTCTTTTTAAGGTCACGAATTTCTGATTCATAGGCAGTTTAATTTTACAACGCACATAAAACTTTGTGTAGGCATTATAATCATTCGTGTAGTTTTCATAATGTGTGTATAACGTGCTAACTCTATGTTTTTTAACTTCATTAGAGACACGTGTTGTTTACCTCACAAAAACAAATACACCGAATCAAAAAAAAAGAGACTGAATTCATTTCCATAGCGTTTGCATCATTTCTCTCTCTCTATTATTGACTCATTTTTTATACAGCTGAGAAACTCTCAATTCTACCAACAAACATGGAAATTAACTGAATATAAATTTAGCAATCTATCAACAGGCAATGAGATTCACTCAGTGCAAAGGTCAAACATCTTATGTAATAAACCACTGAAAAATGGATGTAGCAAAATATGATTTTTTGCTGATATAAGAGAGCAGAAAAAACAAGTATAAATCACATCTCATTCAACACTCAATATATTTCATACAATTAATTTAATTGTAAAAACACAAGAAAACTTTTTTTCTGAAATATTATTTAAATTGCGGCGATTCTTGCGTGAAACCTACGGACTTCTTGTTAAATTATTTTACTTCTGTCGTGTCCAAAACGTGTTCAGCGAAACAGTTTTTAAATGTTGCAATGAAAATAATGAATAAATTTGTCTCAACATGGGATGTCAAGCTGTTAATTCAAACGTCTCGTGGAGCTGGGAGATCCAGAATTCAAATGGCTGATATGGAAGAGAGAAAATTACCTCACGAATAGGATGCTTAATCTGAATCCACTTATTCTTCTTTCTAGTTTTTTCGAACTACATATAATTATCATCTATGCAAATCGCCGCTTTTCACATATTTCTTACACCAAATCGGACGAACATCCTTTAGGATACTTGTGATAATTTGATACTAAACAGATGTTCGTCGTTTATCTATTCCCTAGTAGAACCATACGGCGTAGCCCGGGATTTAAAGAGAAA
The DNA here is from genome assembly GCA_002313205.1 of Laupala kohalensis. NCBI lineage: Eukaryota > Metazoa > Arthropoda > Insecta > Orthoptera > Trigonidiidae > Laupala > Laupala kohalensis. Next base: position 93,045 of record NNCF01130303.1, on the reverse strand, counting down.
CAATCATTACTGGACATTCTGGTATGAAAGAACCGTTGAACAGGTGTGGATAATTTTAGCTTACGTATGGTTTAGACTTGGGGTTTGGAAACTAAGAAAATCGAGAATAATATTTGCCCACTCTGCAAAGAACATGAAGACTGGATACATATCTGGTTACTGTGCATTGTAACTGAACGATCTAGGAAACTTGGGCTACGGGAGGGAAACATTGGGGATAGACCGCGAGATGTAAAGTTAGGTAAAGAAGTCATGAGGGATAATCGATCACCGGTAGTGCAACTCCTTGGAAATTTCTTCAGTACAGTTAGAGGAAAGAGAGATAAAATAAACCCTAAATTCTGGCAAGCTTCTCTGAATGTCTCACATATTTCTCCGTTTACCGTTCTTAATTCTGCAAATGAGCGAGGTCCTCTAATGGTATGTAGAAGCATTCTTAAAAAATAACATTCGGCGTTGTTAGGATGGACTGTGTAGACTCGGCCCAATGCGTCACATGAATAAATATTATGCTCAGGATCAAAGTTGCCCATTTTTCTTCTACAAAAGACTTTCCTTGATGTATT
>NNCF01130303.1:0-80298 GCA_002313205.1 Laupala kohalensis | reverse complement strand
ATTAAGATTGTCAATGTGACAATTCCATTTGAGGTTGTCTTGAATATGGAGACCTAAGAATTTTGTATTTGTAACAGTTTTTAATTGTGTTCCGTTTAAAGAAAGGTTTGATTACAAAAAAGTTATAAAATCTATTATTTGAAAAAATCAAAGGAGCAGCGACGAGGACACATGTTCAGAGGCAGACAAGTTTGAACTTGAAAAAGGAATCTTTAGAAAAACGAGCATCGAAATTCAGTACAAAAGATAGCACCGAAAAAGAGCGGATGTCAGGGAGTATTATTTCCCAAAGCAACGTGGGTGAACGTTTGCAACAAACGACGAGAAGGCTCACGGCACATGTCTCTTGGGTCACGGATCGCCAAGGGTAGAAAAGATATTGAAATGTGAAATTTTGGGGCAATGGGTTCAGCAAAAACACACGAGGGCGAAATTCAAAAGGAACAAATAAAAAAATTTGGGTTCAAGAGGAGTGCCGACGGTCGGAACAAGGTGTACCAAAAATGGGGTGATGTCAAACGGAGAGGGTACCACGCCGCCTAGCCATAAAACCATAAAAGATGGGATCTAAGAAGCATGCCGCACAGAGCAGCTGTGCAGAGATCGAATAACGAAGGGTATTGTTAGAGAATAACAAAATGGCCGGCAGACTTTCATCTAGCTGCAGAAGTCTTTGAAGTACATAGAGTGGGAACAACCAATAGAAAAACACGGGGGGCGGAGCTAAATCGTGTGATTGGTAACATGAAAAAGCAACTAACATCTTATCGGAAACTTCCAATTAAAATTAAGGGGGGGGAAAGAACCAAAGGGCTTGTAGTAGAAGGAAGGAATGATAGGAAGGGGAATGTCACATGACGCGAATTATCTATTAAAAGNATCCAGACGGGGAAAAATTTTCGAGAGTTTATTTGTTGATCCAGACGGGGAAAAATTTTCGAGAGTTTATTTGTTGGGCGAGACGGTGAAAAATTCTCTAGAGTTTATATTTTTTTTGATGAGACAGTGAAAAATTTCGTGAGTTTTCTTTTTGATAAACTGACTGAAAATTTTGGTGGAAAGACGCGTTAGTGATCGCACGCAGAAATTTGTGATGAACGCGAGTTCGTAGTGAGAGCAGTGTGGTGATAGTAAGAAAAACGAATCAGTTTTAGATTAAATCAAACATTTTGAATTGTTGAATTTTGGGATTTGTTCATTAGTTGTGATAGCACAAGTGAGGCTTTCCGAAAAGAATCAGGAAACAATCACTACTGATACTCGATGCAATTAATGCATAGATCAGAGCGTGAAAAGTGCGAACATTAATAGCAACTAATAAGCCCATGAACACAATCGCGTACATGAAGTTGTCTTGGGTGCAGGAGAGAATCGTGTGATTAAAAAGGACAATTGGGAACTCGTGCAGTGAAAAAGTTCGAACAGACAAGTAAGGGACTCGAACAGGTTCAGTAATTAGCGTTTTATGAGTTAATGAGCCGTCAACGGTCACTTCAGCAAATTAGTAAGTCAGAGAAGGCATCGTCGTTGCATAGATATTAGAAAATAAGTTACACTGTTATCAGTCAGAGGACATGCTAAGCACATTAATACAGTAAACAAATAATAACAGTAAATGTTGCAAAGGACGAAATAACAAATTAGTACGAAGTGAGTCGGGAAACTCTGAAACGCGACAGACAATGGAAGTTAATGGAATGGGGAAAATCGCTTAGGCAAAAGAGATAGAGAACGAACATTAACGAGGCACGAGGAACTGGAGTCCATAAAAGGAACACGAAAGTGGCCATGTCTTCATCCAGTCCGACATCACGAGACGTCTTGTGTATTGTGTAATAGCATAGAGGGAATTTGATAATGTTATTTTGGCCTTGTAAACCATAAATTGTTAAATAAATGTCAGTAGGCAGAGTGCAAGAGCTAAAGTGTTTAATTGTACGGAGAGAGTAATGAACAGAAAGCCCAAAATCAAGATGATATTGGTGAGTACTATGTAAAAAGACTTTCAATAAGACATTCCAAGAGCGCAGTAGGCGAAGCAATGTGTAGCATGGTGACCATTTACCAGTGTCCTGTATATCAATTAATTTAGAGTCATTATGAATAATAAAGTGTTTTGTTTGTTGCTCGAACACCAGAGTGCAGTGTTTTTATTGTAAGTGGCTCCAATAGGAGTGAGTACTTGAGTCCCTCCCCTTTGGATTTAGTGAGAATAATACATTTTCGGTAATTTCTTTTTCTCTAAAAAAATTTTTTGAAATTTTTTTTGTTTATAACAATTAATTTTTTTAATTTGTTTATAACAACCCGTAAAGTCACAATATCTTATTTCAACTTAAATTCCCATTTCCAATTACCTCACCTTCACCTTTGCACTCCATGTTTATGTTTTAACGTGTCCCAAATCCTTGGAACCGTTCGTGATTTTGTTCTGCTCCCGTGAACTTGTCCTTTCCTTTCTTTATTACGTCATTGATAATTACCCTCTTAAAGAACTGCATTGTTATAGTCATACACACTACGAATATACGAACAGATTTTATGCAAACCACATAGTGAGGGGAGCTCAATATGGATTTATCTTTAAAAAATCTCGCTCAAAATTATGAAAAGTAAATTTCACCTTACTAATATTGTTCAAACTAAAATATAAAAGAAGGAAGCAGCCATTAATAAATGTAGTACAAGGAGAAAAAAATAAGGTTGACGTAAGAGTTGCAACACAACAGAATACTGATGGGAGTGATGAACGCAGATATAATACAGAAAAATAACACCTGATGCAAATGAAAGATAATGAAGAAAAGTGTAAAGTAACGGTGTGATCTCACGTTGGAATGCAAGAGCACGAGGTATGCCGCAACATATCGGAACCTGCTGTCGTCGAGAGCTGAAGAGAATTTATGCGTTTTACAAGGACACGAAGAACCGCAGACAAAGCACTTGGAATGCGAGGAAAGTTCGTGTTAAACGCGAGAAGAGCAGATCGGTCACAGAGTATGCGACACTTGAAGGTCTTTCGGGAGAGAATGAAGGAGGGAGTGGAGGGAAACACGGAAGACAATTAACGAGATCCTTGTCATGATTTTCCGAACAGAGACATTACACGAGGTTACTGGATGATACTAGCGGAAAGAACCCGGCGTTTCCCGGGAGCATGAATTCATCGTACATCTGTTGTTTACATATTATCAAAATACTTCTGTTTCCAATTATCTCTCGTTATTCAAATTCAATCAGAGTATTGTACACAATTGTAATGTAACCACACGCTTCTACTCTGAATCTTATTCACCTCACCTCAAAGCTTAGGGTTCGGATAGGTGAGATGACTGAAATTAAGACGCAGCATTGTGTCTTACACCGCCGCCGCCAAACACTTGCACCTACATAGTACATCTAATGCTCGACACCCAAATTTAGCGATTAGGGTATCCGAGGTTGGACACTACATTGCATTGAACAATAACATTTGGAACACTACATTTCCAGATAGTTCCACGGACTTAAATAATCTTTTTGACTGCACTTGAGCTCAAATACCATCGAGATCCTCACCAATTATCTTGACATCACTTCACCCTTAAGAGTATTAGGGTGTCTCACCCTTTCCCAGATTAATGATGAACTTGCACTTAGACGGCTTCATGCCANAACAAGTATATATATATATATATATATATATATATATATATATATATATATATATATATATATATACAAATATTAAAATAGAAATATCAAAGTAAATTAAAATATATGATGCTCCCTTAATATACAGTTAATGCGGAAACAAGAATGAACCATACAATGAACCGAAACCTCATATTGCAAAAGAGACCCATTCTCAAGTCTCCTTATGTATAATTTTAAGATAAAAAAGAACAATGTAGGAGACAAAATTATACCTAAAGGAATAAAGAAATACGCTATGGATAACTGATAGAAATGCTTTACATATTCCTGAACATGGTACGTATAACTGAAGGCAAAATCAAGGTGACATTTACGAATATTAGGCGTTATTATGCGTCTTACGTATTTTAACAATGTTCTAACAACTGCTTCAAACGGTGGTGTTAAAACGTGTTTAGGGCTTGAGACTAATCCGGGCCATGTCGTCTCAACCACTGACTTTTTAGTACATATCCACGTCGTCAACAGCAAGACCTTTAGGGTCGCAATTTGGAGTGTTCTCGAGATAGAAGCAACAAACCGCCATCGCCGGCTGCGCTTAGTTGGTAACACACAGACCAAGGAGAAACAATAACGACCATCGTAGCAATACAGGACTGAATGAGGTCCATCTCTTCGTGGCATCGTTGGGAAAGTGGTTGGAGTGGAGGATTAGGAAGCGTGGTGAGGGAGGGGAAGAGAGGGAATTATCGATCTCCCAGGCTACTCTACCACCCTCAACCCCTCACTGTGAAACCAGACGCGTGACACGACCACGTGACTTTGTTAGAGCAGCTGTAAGATTAATTATGTTAAGTTGAATTAAAATGGGGTAATTCAAACTCAGGACCCTCTGCTTTGCACACTGATGCACTCCATACTATTCCATCCTGTTCGCTTATGGTCCCAGACCTCAGAGAACGGGTTTTCCCAGTAGGTAGCGCATTAGCGCGCGAAGCTGAAGGTCCAGAGATAGAATCTAGGTCAGTCTCCCATTTTCATTCAAAATAGCATAATTAATATGTTACCTTGCAACGTGGTTCATCGCAATTTAACAGATTTCTGTAAGCTAAGAGTATTACGATATTGTCATGTCGATAACGTAACTTATTATTTTAATTTGTATTTCACCAATGTGTTTACGGCTGTAAATCAGCAACGAATTGCTTGATACTCTTTGATAAAGTTATCATTGGTCTACAATTATCTATCAAGGCGAATCATTGACTAGAGCAAACAAAGCAGAGAAATAGGTAATACCGAAGTTCGATTTCGAAGAAAAAAACCAAAGACACAAAAAATCTCGTTTATGAAGGTGTCAAAAGATACGATAAATTGCCTAACGAATTTAAAGTATTTCAATCATTAACTTTGTTTAAACGTCTCTTGAAAAGATTTGTCAAGTCACGCGTCTCTTGAAAGGACAGTCAAGTAGTTGACGCTACCGTCACCGCGAGCGTCGTAGTAATTCTAACACTAGTTGAACCGCGGCACTCGGCTGTGAAACTATGAGTCTATACAAGACAGATTATTTCCTAACATTGAATAGTATTTAAATAACTAATTAATTTAGGTTAATATTAGACCTTTCATCAAGAAGAATAAGTATAAAAATAAGAAAAATATTATTTATAATTTTGCTTTTTTTATATTTTATAATTTCTTATTGCAGTCTACATTTTTTACCTTGTGGTTTAGTTTATATTTTGTATTTTTATAAGAGAAAATCTTCGAGAAGGTTAAATAAATAATCAATCAATATTTTCTTTAATTTAGAGGACCACGATTTGTATACGCTTGTATAAAATTTCACATATCAAAGTAGCGAAATCCCAATAAGATAATTCATCCAAATATTTGCTTCCAATTTTATACATAAAGTGTTAAAAAATATAAATAGTTCGAAGTATGCTTTTAACTTCTCTTTCCCACTTTTCATTAACTAACTATTATAATTTTGGATTGCATAAATCTTGAGCGAGGAAGTTCATATAAACGGATCTTCTACAGTGATATAGCAATTCTAATCTACCAAATTTCTACTCGTGCATAGAAACAGAATGGAATTGCTTAAATTTTAAGATTTATTCTAAAAAGTAAAAAAATAGAAAACATTGAATGCTACTGCAAAATCACTTTTCATATTTTGCCATTTTAATTCAGAATGCAGCGCCCGTTGTCATATCCACCTCGTTATTTCACAATTCACGAATCCATTGACGCGAGGGAAACAGAAAGCCAGATCAAATACCATATTTAAATTGCAAATTGTAAAACAATTTCCATAAAACTTTAAATTCATAACTCAGTTCGAATAATTCCGCATCGCACTTTCATTTCAAAGATATCAATTAACGCTTTTAGAACAAGAATTAACATCAAACTGCCATAAAAGAAAAAAAAATATGGCGCTAATTATAAAACAGTGCACAAAAAGAAATAAACAGAACGTAGGATTAAAGAAAACACTGAAGAACGTTTTTTATGTAATTGTGACGGTTTTTGTTTTGTACTTTAAAGTATTAGATAGATTATTTAAAAAGGATTACGATAATAGGATTAAACTAGCTGATTACCCAGCGTTGCCTTGGATTTTGATTAGACTTATCTACTTTTGTTCAGGAAAAAATAATATCTAACGGCATACTTGTAGTAATTTCAAAATATTCTCACTTAATTGGTTTTAAAAACTTATGAACAACATCCTAATTTTACAAATTCAAAAATAATAATTCAAATTTAATACAAATTTGACTGTACGAGTATACACTATCTCGATGGAACCGCTTCGGTCAAATTTCCGCTTCCGAGGTGTGACGCGGTTGCATCATTTCATTAAAATTCTTGTAAAGTCTAAACTATTCGTCGAAATTTTACGATTTAAAGATGATTTCTATCTTCGATAAATGCAAAAAAAAGTAACAAATTAAATTTGATTATGATTGATATTTTCCTTGTTAAATTACTCCCTTAAATTGCAGTATTTTAACACTTCTATTTTTAATAACGTTCAATCGATAATTTAGGTTAATTTTTGTAGATAGGCATATGCTCTTACGGATTTTTTTGTTGATCTCTCTGAGGTAAACAATATCGCCATCGCCATTCATAGTTGTCACTTCAAACCGTTTAGGCAGTATTTCTTACCGCAGATTTTTTGAAAGTAACCAATGTTCATCCTGAACATTTGAATTATTTCCTTACCAATTTCATCACTATTGTTCCAGTTGTTTAGTCGTGATCAAACAGAGAGACTCATTTTCGCGTTACGCATTATTGATATGGAATATGTATTAGTATTATTAGTATATTATAGTAGTATGGAATATGGATTAGTATAATTTACATTATTGGCGAAAATATTGCCAACTGCACAGACAGTCAACTGTCTTTCTTCATTTGTCCAACTTGTTTCTATTTTGTTTCAGTTTTGTTTCTCATGGTTTGATTCAAAACTGTTTTGACAATTGAATATGACAAACATTTTCAATAGATATGAATTGGGATTCAAGAAATATTATTTATGTAACAGATTCACAACCTGATGCGAGGTAAGTCCCGAGAAATAAGCTAGTATATTTGTAAGGGTCAAGACTGAAATCAGAAATTTGTTCCATAATTATTTTTAACCATAGTTTGTTAAATAATTTTCGTGTTGTACCATAGCAATGAATTGATAAAGGGAATAATTCTGTGGTAGATGACGGAGCGTTTTAAAGAAGCTTCAACTAGCAAAAAACGTGACTTTAATATGTTAATATACATTGGCAAGAACGCATAGGACTTGGAAGTATGTTTAACAAAATAGTATCAAATAATGCTACCACATTAACCCATTTTTAAAAATTTAGGAAAAAATGGTATTTATAATTTTGAAGAAATCAGCACGTACGTAGGGATGGACATAAAATAAAGAATACAATAACACCTCATCTAAATTTGGACTATACATTAATTACATATTGAAACTAAAATTTTGGACCACCTGTTAACAAAAACTATTATTTTGTAATAAAAGTAAATTTAAAATATTTTGTAACTTAGAACAATTTAAATTATTTTTAATAATAACACAAACACGTTTTTTCTCCTTTTTCGTAAAACGTGTTTGAGAGAATGACCTAACTTTGTGTATGAAAAACGTATCAACAAGAGAAATGATAATGAAACTGTACAAATATAGTAGTTCAGTATTAAAATTAGTTGTGGTGTATGATGGTGGCATTATAATGACATAAGACTGTAGTCATTTTCTTGTATGAACGCTATACGCGCTTCAGGCTGAGTTACCCCCCGGCGTCTCACGTGATGAAGTGTTCACCTTTAGGCGGCGCAGAATCGCGTTGTCTCTGTTTGCGATAAACGCACCACGTCCTACTCCCCAACTCCCTTCCTAACCCCCGACTCATTCTCCTCCCCAGGCATTCAATTCTTTCTTCATTCCCTTTGAATATCTACGTGTTTCTCTCAAAGACGAAAAAGAAGATGCTATCCACAAACATTGTTCCCAGAATTAAATAAAAAAAGAACCTGATACACAAAATTGTATGAATTCGGGAAAGACCTATAATTTAATTTGACCAGACCTGGTTTGAAAAACCGTAGTACGTGTCTTACAGGATTATCAACACTTTATTAAAATGTTTGACTCATTTATTCAGTTTTGAGTAACAAACCTAAAAGCATAAGCTCAGTCATTGTTGCGTTGTAGAGTGTCACGAATTGGTAGGAAAAAGAACAATTTGAAATTACAGTCATATTTTCTATCTTTAAATGTCAAAATATTTTACAATTAACATAATATTTCAACATCTGTCAACCAAAATTAATGAATCAAACACATTTAATATCAATAAGTCAAAAAATAGTATTCCAAAGATTCATGAGCTCCAGATGATTAAGTTTCATGTCGCATTTTATTGTTGTTCTTTTACTCGCTTCGTCCCATGCAGTTCGCAGTTAGGTTTCACCACAGACGCTTCTTGAGTCTCCCCCATCCAAGCCTCAAGCGAGGGAATCTCCTATGCGTTTAACTTGGGAAAACTCGGAGTGATTTTCAGTTTTTAACGTAGTACAGTTATAAAAAAGCGAGTATAAAATTTTTGCTGATTGTGCACAAACTGAATCAAGATCTAAAGGTGAAACAAATTTTATTGCAGTTTTAGATAATTCAACACTTTGATAGTTCATCACTGAACGAGGCGCTCGCTGATTTACAATGATGATTACAAGTTTATTCAGTTCTTTGGGTTATGCGAGATACGATTATTTGCTTCCTAACTTTATAAACACCTTCGTACTCATTTTACCAAAGGGAAGAGTTACTTCGTCCTATAAAACTCATACTCATTTACTCCCCAAAGAGAATCGCATTTATCAGAATTTTCTTTTGTAAAATCTTTCTTTCATATTTAGAGAGCGCACACTTCACCCCACATCCTTTGTTTCTATCAGCATCGCTTCTCAGAGCGTTGGCCCTTTCGACCTAACTGCACCCTCGCCTGTTCGCACCTTTTTACAACTTTGGCAACGCGCCTCTTTCATTTTGCTCAGAAAAGATTCTCTCCTCGATTTCGCGTTTCCTGTTTTTTTCCTTCCTATTTTTCGCGCGGGTGAAGACCGAAGCATTCATTACAGTCGCAAACTTTCTGTAGTTCGTTTCTTCTCTTACGGAAGCAGCAGACGAGGTTCATGACAAGAGCTATTTATTCCACTCTTTAACTACTGTATGCATCAACAAGTATTTTCTTGTGCGTGAGTATTGTCATTTGGGACGCCGTGTGTGATAAAGACAGGGAAGTGAGTTTTAAAGAGCGCTTGCCATAAATATGAGTCATCTCATTGCGGTGAGCGCTGTCAGATAGCGCTCAATATTGCCTGCAGTATTTTAGAAGATGAAGTACGAAATAAAAAAATATTTATTCTATTGCATTGGAAATGTAATAGAAAACTACTTTTCTAAAAAAAGAGTTTCGGGATTCAAACTATTTAGTTCATTTAAGAAGGCGCTTCGTTATTTAATACGAATTGTTATGTATTTGAGAAATTGGAAATGTATATGGGACTCCGTCAAGTAACTACGGAAAATATATAAAACTCTATGATTATGAAAAGAGTCATGTGTAATTTTCAGAATTTGCGTTAGTATTTGAATAACTGTGGCAGCGCATTAGTTAAATGTTAAAATTATGAATGGTTTTGTAGATCCCATTCGAAAATTTCCACGATGAAGAATTAGCCTACGCCACAGACTTGTCATTTGCGATTCGCAAATCGTCATCAAAGGACATTTTAATTTTCATCACCGTTTAATATTGGATCGATGCTGGCTCTTCTCGACCCTTTTGGTGACACACGTTCAGTAATAAAGTTATACAAGTGTATAGTCAAGACACTTGTATAATTAATACAAGTTAAGTTGTAATTTACAGTTATATTAAACAATTTTCGTTGAAAGGCAGAAAAACATTCAATATTTTATCATATGAATAGCACATTTAGTTGACAATTATTTTTTTTATGTTACATTGCATGGAAATGGGCAACAGGACCTCCAAATTCTGATCTGGAGCTGGAGGTCCCAGGTTCAAAACCCGATCATGTGACCCATTTTAATTCAACATAACATGATTAATCTATTACCTGACGGCGTGGTTAACAGTAATTAAAAATATTAATGTACTTTGTGTTGATGTACTAATATATACTTATATAAATACATCAACAAAAAGTACATAAATCTGTCACTCTTTATTTTTTTACTTTTTGAATAATTTATTGTAGTCTATTCATACCAATTAATAAAACAGAGCCAGAAATTTAAAAAAAACGAAAAATAAAAGTCAACAATGAAGAAAAAATGAAAAGTCCAACTTGAAATTTTTCATACTTATGACTAGTACTGGTAGCAATAAAAACGATACAAATAGAAATTATTTACAAAATATTATGTTTTAAACAAGTGATATATCTGTGGAAATTTGCTGTATTAGTTTTGTGTCAAAAATTGTTTGTATAACTTTTTGTAGACCCACTGCCGAAAATGACGGTTGAAACTTTGAAAATATTTTTGAGAAAAATAAAACTGTCAACAGCATATAAACAATTGAGAACATAAATACACGGTACATGCGAGACTAGTAACTCAAATAACGGGCTAACGATCATTTCGTGCACAGAATGTGAGATACATAGAATACATACGAGTCATGATGTAACTGCGAAATGAAAAGGATCCCAGGTGAAAGTCCATACTACAAGTATTGTTGTGCTATAGATCATCTATCACAACCAGATTTGTCTCCCAGCGATTTTTATTCAGTTGATTGATTGTTTTGGGTACAAGCAATCGGCATTCCCATTCGTGTACCGAAAGCGTATAGACATTTAAACAAATGTAATCACCACAGCACATCGCCGTGCTACACAGCTCCATCACGAACAACCGTTTCTCTCGTTTCATCCCAACCATCTCAATCCAGCATCCCTCACGCAGCAGTGTGGAACCCGAGCGAGTGTGGCAGTGAGAAATTTATTCAGAGACACGTCCCGTAATTCGCGCGGAAGCAGTCGCCAAATAAAACAGATCCCCATAAATCACACTCGCTTCGCAGACGCTGTGAGCTGAAGCATCCCATACCGTTTATCTTATGTTTTCTCTACTAGTTTCCCTCTGTTTGCCGCATTTCCCCGCTTCAGCGATTCTTTATCGTGTTTTCCTTCTTCCGGTTCTCTAACCTTCAAACAATGAAGTACTGAAATGTATCAACTTATTCGGGATTTTTATTTTCTTCTCTACGTGACAAAAGTATTTTAAGGGAGTATCACCCAAAACATCGGGTAAGAAATGGTGTTTTTTTTATCTTAAAGTTAAATAATATTGAACGGTTTAGCATTTCAATTACCCTATGCTAACATAGACCGTGTCATTCGGTCTATGTTAGAAAGAAAGAAAGAAAGAAAAGAAAGAAAGAAAAGAAAGAAAAGAAAGAAAACAAAGAAAAGAAAGAAAACAAAGAAAAGAAAGAAAACAAAGAAAAGAAAGAAAACAAAGAAAAGAAAGAAAACAAAGAGTGAGAGAGGTTAGGTAAGAATAAGAGCTTTTTTATAATTTAGTTTCCATTCTCCATATGTTTTAGACATTGAAACTAGTGGTGATTCAAGACTTCTGAAGATCACAGATCCTTTAAAATATAGAAATAAGATGAAATTATCGTAAATAGAGAGTTTAATTAAATTTGAACATTTTAGGAAAAAATAGTCCATATGCATTTGTACGATGTGTCGAACTTTAACTACTTTCTGAAAATAATAATTCTAGAACTGACAAAACATATCACTCTAATGCTTCAATTCGTGTTTTATGTATTTTAACATGATTATGCAGAAATATGTATTAATATTTTCATATTTTATCATAGATATGAATAATAAATACATTTCATATTTAATAATTGAAGCAGTCTATAACAATAATTTGGCGAGGAAGTGTTATAAAGTGGGAAGAAGTCATATAAGTAATATAATGAGAACTGAAGAAGATATGAATTGTATAGAAGCACTGGCGAGAACATAACTGTTTATTCATAAACTAAAAGCAAAAATTGATTATTTCGTTATAAATACCGAGGACAAGAAAAGGTTGGATTATAAGTATTGTATTTGACCAATGTATATTATTTCCGTTACACTTGTGGAGAATTTTCACTTCAAAACTATTCTTCACACACTCACGTGAAGTAATCACGTGTTTTCATACTTGGAGACCATAGCATACCTCAATCGCTGCAAACACAAAGTTATTCTGATTCTTTTAGATAAGTATTTTTTAACAACGTTTCAAAAGTACCACTTGTATTACTACAGCTAGTGCATGAGTTGTGGTCGAGTTGGCCGACTCCCTACTAACCTCGTTCTCGAAAGGCGGCTGACCTCCATCGCACACGACGCCGTTTTTCCAGCCGTCATCACTACCTTAGTTTACAAACCAATAAGTATTATTAGAACTATTCTTCACTAAACCAATGTACTCACCGTTACCAAATAGGCAGAATACGTTTCCAAAAACATAATAAAATTGGTTTACTCGAGCTTTTGTGCTTCTGGATGTTAGTATGTAGTTACAATTTTGAAATATCTTTATCACGATAAAAGCTGTTTGTATGTTATGATATTAAATTTATGTAATTCTAGTAAATTTTCTTTAATTCTTTAAATCATTTGATGTATATTTCCATATATATCATTTCCTTAGACTTTTGCTTGTATACTTATCGTACTTTTTACTTTCCACTAAAACGTAAATGACTACAAATAGAATATAACTTAACAACGTTTTGGACGACCACAATACATATTTATTTTGCTTTAATAGTACGCTGCGTTTCGATACAAGATTATGTCTATGTACGTAAGTTAGAGTTCATTTATTGATCTAGATTATGCGATAGACGTAAATAGGTGAATTAAATACTGATATGTCCAAACACTAACGTTCGCCTGAGGATGGCAACAATTTACAGCTTAAACGTTGCGATACTAGAAATAAATGTCTATAAAAATGTCAATTTAATAATTCAATATAATTCAGGAGAATTAAATGACTGTAACTGATGAAGTAATATTTTAAACCTATTCCCTGCTTTTACTGCTATTGGGACGTATATTTATTCTTCAAGTGTATTATAAGTCAATTGTACTTAAATGTTTGAAACTGTGTGTTCCAATAATAATAAAAATACTAATTAAAATAATAATGGGCATGTTTAGAAATATTAACCATCCACCAACTCGGAATCATTCTCAGGAAAATAGGAATACAGATCCACGAAATTTCAGTTAACTATTTTTCTCGTCCAATTCTAATAAACAATTTAATTATTTCTATTCGGAGAATATTTCTATTGTGTTTCATGGTTCATTAAAATAAAATTGACACTAGAGTTCCATGTTTTAAATGAGCGTGAGTAGTTACCACATAAAATACAACTTAATTAAATATCAGATAAGTAGCACACAAATACATTTTTACAAATTTAAAAAATATTTCGAATTTTCTATAACATGATGAGTTTTTCTTTTACGATACATTCATCAGCATCGATATAATTATCATTTCCTGTTTTACAACAGCATAACGAACAGAAAGTTTCATAATCGTAAAAAATTAAAGACCGTGAGATTATCGCTCCGATATCCATTTTCGGACTCTCTCAACCGAGATTTATGTTTAAGGACGTCGACTGGTATGCGAAAATTTGTAACATATGTTTTACGAACCTAAAATACATTTTACGAAATTTATAGGAGTGACCAGACGAATTGTAGTGAATACCAACTGTAATAACGCATATGAGAAAGGATGTGTAATGGTTTTGTATGACTAGGTTTTGTTTATTTCATCGCTGTTTCGAATTCAAATCAAATAAACTTTTTTAAATTAATGAAATATCAGTTGTTGATTTATAATAGCATGTATAAATGAAATGACTGAGTATTTCAAACGAACCATCCTCCAGCCTTCAGAAAATAAATAGTCTTCTGCAAGACTTGATTTTAAAATATCCTGCCGCACAGTGTCGTAAAAAGCACAGAATGTCAGTTTACTGGAACTACAGAAAACATCTAAATTTAGAACTTACAAGAAAGCGTGCTTCTGAGGGACTACGGAACATTGATAAACTGTACAAAATTGTTATAAACATTTAGAAAAAGTTATAATTGGTTATAAAACTGATATATAGATTTGTTATTACTAGTTATAAACAGAAGTAAGAGACCACCCAGATCACCTTATTACTAAAATCGAAAGTTATTTTTAGTAATTTCCGTCAATAACACACTTACATTTATAGGAACTCTGCATGTCTTGTGTAAATAAAAATATAACTCAAAAATTGGTTCTGGTGATTCTATCATTAAGAAAATATTACAAGTAGACGAATAAACAGAATATCTGAAATATATTTTATAAACTCACGTTAATTTTAGGTAAATTAGAATACTAGCATTTTAATTAATAATAAAAAACACATCAGCAATAGAAAGCAAAGTAGTGTACTTTTATTATTTATTATAGCAACATACTACTACAAGGTAACTGACTCAAATCAGTTCTGGCAGCATTTCTTCCCATTGTCCCAATTACGTTAAACAGCTAAAAATGTTTGTCGAATGTCCGTCAACTACAGGGCACGTCTTAGGAATACTAATCATAATACAAAGAAAGAATAGAAGAAAACTTCTCATAAAATATATATTGCATTTTTAAATGAACACGTTAATATCAGAAAATGAAAGTATCATTTTCTCTTAGGATATGTTTATTTATTTGGGTTCATTTATATTTAAATAACTTAATTATTTTAAACCCATCCTACTGTAGGTAAATATCTGGAGGAATAAGTCGTGAAAGAATTAGTGCAACATAGCACTAATGTAATTAAGATGTCCAAGGATTATGATGCGAAAGTGAAAACAATCGCGAGATGTGCTTCTAGTAGTTTTCCTTGGACAAGACATGGCTTTACTTGAAATGAAGGACTACTACTGGACAGCTCCAGTAGATCTCTTCCGTTTAAAAAATTGAAATGATGAAAAATTAATATTTTAGTGCTTATTGATTTCTGTTACTGTGAGAACAAATTATCTAAACTCACTTTCGTCCGACGTAACGTTTACAAATTATATTGTGTTACTGTTTTTACGTTAAGACGATGTTTAGCCCGTTAATTTTACATGAATTATATTCAATTAAGGATCCTTTATTACTATTAACCATTGTTTCTGTTGTAAAGAAGAAGAATTAAGTAAAGAAATGGAAGATATTACAGAAATTTTGTTTCATAATGGTTAAAAATATATATTAATAAAATTTAATTAAAATAAAATTTAAAATTTTAATTCATAAAATTCAAGATAGAAATATAAGAACAATATTTCTGAAAGAAAAGAGAACACGCTACCCTTCCTGTAACAGAGACTCACACACACCCATGTGTGTCTAAAGAAATAGAATAGTCTGCAAAAAAAAGCGACAATGAATTGTTTTTTAGCAGTGCAGCAATACGCAAACGTCCATCAAAAGTGATTACTTAATTTATAAAGAAATGAAAATAATAAACATTTTGTTCCTAAGCAATGCCATCTTTGTTACTCTTTGTGTGTGTGCGTGTGTAAAGAAAGAGCGATTTGGGCACTAGGGGATTCGCTTGCAGCTATAGCAGTCAACGGAGTGTTATTCAACTCTCTCCACCAAGATCCGCTGGAACAGAGTAAAGAGACACTCCTCTCTCCATGGTCCAGTAGCGACAGGTAAATTGACACATTCACAGCAGCAGCGTACAGCGATTTCCGATCGCATCCCGCAATCATTTACTCTTTGATGCGCATACTCACATATGCGCCAGACGCCATTATTTTGCCATCTCAATCAATCAATGTAGTCCTGACGCAACTGCTCTCGCAACAAAGCCTTGCAATCATCAACTAGTCTCTTGATGTAGTCCCCACGGGTTTTCACGGACTGTTGCTGACAGTCCACACGGGTTTTCAGCGCCGGGAGCGTTCAAATTCCGGTGCAGGCGGATCCAATATTCTCTAAAACACTTTCCGAAGTAAAAATAATCAGTTTGTCGTCAAAATAATCGTGCCTTCATTGTTCTGCTACAAAATATTCGCATCTCCGATTATGTTACACTCAGTAAAAAATATTTTGAGGGACAACTGAGGGATATGCGACTAACACAAAGAGAATCTAAACTAATTCGTCGAAGAGCAGAATTTTCGAAATAACAGGAACATATCTCGTTCTGCAATATCAACATCAAGATGCGCGTGGTGACGAGGGGGAAATCGATCCCGGGATGTTCCGCTCTGATCACAAGAATCAAACGGACCGTTAAGCTACCCGGAAGACCAGTATGGATATGGCGTACACTGGTGAAAGACAAGCGGATGCGTAGTGGCCAACGCCTCCGCGATCAATAGATATATCCAAAATACAGTAATATTTTAGATAAGCATTTTTATATAAATTATTTGCACGATTTTTTCATAATTACTTCATTCGGAAGTCACACACTTAAAGTGAAGGTTTTGTACAAAATATAGATTTTTAAACTTTATCAAATTACTATTGATTAAACGTAGATTAATATATTATGTATCAATGTAAATAAAGGAAGCAGAAACGATATGATTACAGTATATTACATTTTTTTATTAAACGATTTTATGTATGCCTGGAAACGTGTTGTTGAAAGAATTGACATTCCCGGTTCATACTTTTCAGAGGAAAAATATTTACGTACAACAATAGAATATGTACTACCGCTACGCCTGTGGACGGTGGAAGTGTTTGCGTGATGTACCACAAGAACAAAGCACCGGTGTGCATGACATTCCACGTGATGCGGCTGTTACACGTGTTCACCGGCGATAGCAAACCATCACCAGCAAAATATCCCCGAGGCACTATGCGCCGACCTCGCATTTACATGCCAAGCGATGAACCTTGTGGCACGCCGGTTGCTAAACTCTCGGTGAAGCTTATGTTGTTTCATGGCACTCTGCGTCCCATGCGTCCAACAGACTAGTATTAAAAACAGCGAAATCTACTTGAAAATACTTTAAATTATCTCGATTGCTTAGTTCAGATAAATATCGGGATTTTCCCTAGATTGCTACCCCGGAGTAAAGTAAAGAATTTATTCTCCAATTATTATAGTTATAGTTATTCATGTCTGTTTCATGTGATATATATATGTGATGTATGTGTTGTAATTTATTGATTTGATGTAATGTGTTATAATTTTTTTAATTGTTTTATTATTAGTAGTAGCAGTAGTATTCGTTATGGTAATTACAATAAATGATTAAATAACAAATCATTAAGTCTAGAGATTTGGTAGCGTAAATACTGACTGTTCAAGTATATGCATGAAGTTAATTTTCACGTAAGACAAAACTATGCCTAAGTGGTTCCCGAGAATGCGTAGCGGTGGCCGAGGATGCCGCGATACATTTGCAACACTAAAAATTTAGCTCACTTTCATTATTCCAGTACCTAAGACTCATTTTCAAATGGAAATTTGTCTCTTCTTTATTAAAAATGACTTACATTCAAAGGTCTTCTCAAAATATCTATTATAAATTCAACAATTTTCTAGATACATTTTTCTCGAGTAAAACCATGTACACTCAAACATTTCCTATTGTTTGTTATACTAATATGTGTAAAATAAACCTAGTCTATATAAATAAAAATTAAATGTTGTTCGTTGGTAAGCACATCACTTGAGAACAGCTGAACCGATTTGGCTATTTTTTGTTAGAAAAAGTCAGAATAAGGTTTTTAGGGAAAGAAAAATTGGAAAAGTTGCCCGTAAAATTGGAAAATTCGGGGAAAACTGAAATTGCTTTTTTCTCTGAGATTTTTGTATGAACTCAAGACCATAACTCACGACTCGAACGTTGGATATACGGAATTCTTTTTTTGTTTTGTTTTGTTTTGTTTGTCCTGGAAAAATTTTCAGGAAAAAAAGCGGGACAACTCCAAAGGAAAGTCGGAAAATTCGGACAAACTGCAAAAATCATAATTTCCCATTGGCTTACTTCTGAATGTATTCCTCAAACTGAATATTCATGACCACAATCGTTAATAGATAGAATGATCACTCAGTATTACGTTTTTCTCATTTTTACTTTGTTTAAACATTTAAAATAGTTTTCCACAAATTCACAAAACAATTACAAACAAATTTATTGAAATTTGGACAGGACAACGTCTGTTGGGTCATCTAGTTATAAATATAATTAAAATTTTACATACTCTACAATAAATGGTTTACATTAAGAATGCAGTCGGAACTCAAACATATACCAAGTGAGTCGCGTATCTAAAATGTTTGCATAACTGTGCCTTATCATCCAATTTAACATTACGCTGTAACATATATGTGGGAATGACAACAACAAAATAATACGAAATCTATGGAATCGTGTAGTCTTCCATGTCAGACTATACATGTAACGACGAGACATTTTGTTGGCGTTTTAAGAACTAAATTAATGATCAAGAACATAATTTTCTCAATAAAGTTTGTTTTCACTTTGAAGATAGTCAACGTAATTTAATTACTATGTTGACAACATTCGATTTGAATTGTTTTTCTTACTATTGGACTAAGACTATCATAAAAGATAAACAAAGGTTTCAATTTCCTCGTATGTTTACCAACTAGATGTAAGACGTTACTAACTTCAAGAAGTTGACCAAATATTGAGGAAATGCCCCCCTCTTCAACCAGCAAGGAATTAGTTTAAGAAAAGCGTTATCTTCTAACTGTAAATTGCATTGATAACAGAAAATACAATTAATAAAATAATCTAAAATGACTCTACATTATTACTGTGTGGTTTTTTTTATGTTCTGGTTATTTATGAAATGATTCCCAATAAATATACATCCTTTGGTTACTCTAAATTCTTCACGAAGGTATTATCAATACTATGAAAAATACACTGACGAATCAGATGCATGTCATTGTTCAACGAAAATATTTTTCGTTGAACTACAAGCCACATTCAAACATTATCAAATGGATCTAGAATAGAAAGCAACGCAAAATAAATATTTGGTTTCACTGTTACACACAACAGAAATCTGTTAAATTACTCGTTAAGTATACTGAGTTCCAAAACGTTATCTTTCATATCACCACAATAAATTAAAATTTTCTGTCATTTCATTATGAACAGAATAATTTTAGTTTAGTAAATTATGTGTTGATTCCAGAAATACATTGGATCAAAACAATACCAACTTTATGATTCCGATTTTAAAGTTAATTATTCACATAACGTTAAGAGCAATGATATGCTTTTTAATCATAGAATATTCCCACTTTCCTAATGAAAGGTAAGAACCGAGAGAATATCACCTTCATAATGGAACAGCAGATCATGGGTTATTACTTCTAATGGGTTTTCAGAGATCAAGTAACGTGTTAAATTTGTTTTAAACTACACCTTCAAAATTTTAAGTCAAATAGAGCACTGCCAACTTCAAAATAAGATGTGAGACGAAAAACTACGTATTATTACAGAATTTAAAAATTTAGGTCAGTAAAATTTAAAAAAACGTGCAAATTACAACTGTAACATTTATTACTTTTGGGAGAGTATTTGAATATATTTGATTAACAAATCCACAAATTCAGTTGCAGCTGTTATAGTATCACGGTTTATTCGTAAAAGAGGAATATTGTTTAAGCCATCTGATCTCAGAAAATCAGGCCAATAGCAGAAGTACAGAAAACTATCCAAAACATGAAGTTTATTTGACGCTGTTGTTGAACGTATTATTTTAAATCGAAAAAAATGTAGGTAATTAAAAAAATGTGTCCAAATACTTGTTCCTGGGGAGAATATAGTGATTTTTATTTCAAACATTTTGTATTAAAAGTACCGGTGAGAAGAATCATAATCAGAATATGTTCTTAATAACAGAATGAGGTTGCATTTACCCACTGAATGGATATTTTAAGCGATTAAAATAGAAACAAAATATTATTTTATGCTCATTTAATTATTTTTATCACACGAAATGTTAAAATGAACTACTCGTAACACCAAATGATAGAGTACAGATGATAGAGTACTATATGAAACAACGGTATATATAGTCCGATACCTGAGCGAATATCATTGAGTCTCTTGCTACCTGCACATGCGACCCAATTTATCTTCTCCCACCCGCTGTGCCCCTTTACTACTATCGGATTTTCTATTATAGACCACTGACTTCTAATAGCTGTGGAGAGTACAACAAAAATCGCAGAAAAGTACAGTTACCATTAATACATTAAATTTGTAATTTTGTTTTGCATATACACAAGTTAAAAATTTGGTTTTATAAATGAATATTAATTTTTTGAAACCTGAAATGTTTCAAAAAGCGTGATATTTTTGTGGATTTGCAATACGTCTACTTTATTATTTTTATAAAATAAACTAATAGTGACAAAAAATTCTTATTCGGCGAATGATCACATCCTGACATTTATTAATTTCAAGCGTCTACATACAAAATATAATGAGTTATTAATTGTTTTCGAAAACACTGTTAAAAACGACCAGACACATTATTAAGGAACAAAAATTTATACTGTCGCACTCAGAAGAATGCCATGATACCATTACTATTAAATGCAAACGTTTAAAACTATTTATGTAACGTCCAGCAAGTGATAAATATAACCATGTTTTCAATTAGCGACCAGCGATGGATTTCAGTGACGCACTGTTGCCATGCATGTTATCACTCCATTGACTAGTATAGCTTTTAACAGGCTGGACCCCACATCTGACGACTGAATACGGCTTTTGCAGCACCGCGCGAGACTATAATGCACCGCTGATCGTTTATTCAAAACATGGTTTTATTTATCACTTGACGGAGGACGAGTAAATAGTTTTAAACGTTTGCATTTTATTGTAATGTGATCATGTCATTCTTCTGAGTGCGACAGTATAAATTTTATTCCTTAACAATGTGTAATTCCTTAATAAAAATGTTTCACTTGTGTGTAAGCAAAACAAAATTACAAATCCAATGATGGTAACTGTATTTTTCTGCGATTTTTGTTGTACTCAACAGCTATTAGAAGTTCAGAGTCTATAATACAAAATCAGACAGTAATCTAGTTGTCATATATGATTGAATAAAATGAAGTTACATATTTACAACTGAATAATATTCTGGTATTTTTGAAATATTACAAAACTGAATATTGTCCCACACGTGACGTTATTATATCAAACAATGAAAAAATTAAATTTGACCTATGTTTTCATTCACGTATATTCTTGTTTATTCACTTCCTGTTTAGAATCATTTTTCCTTATTTTTTATTTTACAACGTAGCCATAATGGGTTCCTTGAGGATTACAAGAGCACGTCAAGTAGGTAGTCAGGGACTCACCAATCTTCACTCACGTGTCAACACACTAAACGTGTCTTGCAGGGTGACCCAATAACCACGGAGGAGACGCTGCCTAGTGGCCTCCTTGAGAATCTCTAGGGAGGTGAGTGATAGTCAGTTGGTCGCGCGAAACGAGCCGAGCTCCTCGCAAAGTGGCGCGTTAATATTTCACAGTATGCCGCTTCCTCGCCATACTCGGTTAACTACTGCCACCCTAATGCTGTTCCTGTCACGAATAAATGACGTCTCGTCCCGAAACATCGCTCTCAGATTCCTCTAGAATTTCTTCTTTTAGACTGACAATTTTCCATTAGCATATAGACATATGGTAATGATGAGTTTACTAATATCAATATATAATAGCAAACTTACGACTTCGGGACGCAATTTTACCACAAAGCACGTAACCCTTGATTCAAAGGTTGCACAATCTCAAATTTATATCCGGCACGTTGAAAATAGGAAGTCACTCACATGCCCCATAAGAAAACATTGGATAGTACGAACCAACAATACATCGTTGTCGATGTCTCGGTGACAACCACGTTTGGAACCTATGATTTTTCTTTCACATTTTTCCCAGAAGCAGTCTTTTTAAGATTCGTTCAGAAGAAATTGTTACCAATTGAAGAACCGATGACTCTTAATCATGTGTTATTGGTGTCATCTCATAATATTGTTCTGAAAATTCATTTCATCAATAGGACTCATTGGAAGTCGTAATTCTGGTAATCCTGACCCTTGTTTTTTTTTCGATTTTCCTTCGGGTCGAGGTGAATTTCATGTATCGACTCCCTAGGCTCTCGCCTAGGGGTGGCGGTCCAATGAAATTATTAATTTTGAATTAAAATAACTTATTTAATAATTACGATTTATAAACAATATTTTCCGAACAACTTATAGTTTGATAATAATATGAACTTGTGCTTTTTAGTAATTTATTAATACACATTTGTTGGTATACTCCTAATATTATACCACATAGCGAACTAATTTTATTCTTATCCTAGGAGTGTGATGAAACGTAAAATTCATCTCTGCCTTACGGCCATTGATCGAAATTGTCCCTCGCTTGCTTCCTTCCGGAGATTAAATTAGTTTATTTGACTATGTTCTTAAATTTAATGTTCCTTTGTTAATCGTGTTCTGCCTGTAAAAGAATATTCTAGAATTCCAATGTATTTTTAGAGTTGTGTTAATCTCTGTTTGTGAGCACTTCTCGTCGCGAACAAATTGAGAAGATAAACCACATACTAACGAAGTTCGAAGGTTCAATGTGTGGGAAGATCCCGAGTTCCGTCCGCTTGAAGTGACGCGAGACGCCGTTAAAAATTTCATTACTTTCGGTGTGGTTTGTCCTTCTTCCCAAGACCTTTTCTGACCGCATTCCAGTTCTCGTTTTACACCTCTCATCGGTCTCGCAGGAGTTTCTTATACTTCTCCGATATCCGCCAACAAAGGTCTTTACGACCCGTTACCTTCTATTGATTGCAACTCTCTTCCTCCCAAAGAGAGTCTTACCTTAAAGGACAAACAACTCGTGCTCTGTTCGATAAAACATTACGATACTGTCTTGGAAACTCTAAAAAAGTAACATAAGAATAATTAATCAGCTCATATTTAATTTCACTACGTTTGATTTAACACGTGTTTTTTTATGCTTTACATTTAGTTATTACGTGATCTTTTTCAATGGATTAAGTAAATTTATAAAATAAAGTATTAAAATAACAATGAAACAAATACTATATAGAATGGGCGATAGCAAATGACTCATTTACCATCTCATGTAGAAATTTCTTCAGTTTAAAAATAAGTCAAACTTAAACACATTTTTTCAGCTACACACGTATTGTGAAAGAGTACTAAGAATTATTCCACTACAAAAAACAAAAACGGACTGTCGGGGAACTGGGATGGGGCAAGTCCGACGGGGAAACTACCGGTTTCTGGCACAGCATACACGTGCGCGTTGAGCGTACTCGAATCAACTTACGATCAAGCCCAATCCGACACAATGGTCAAACTTTTCTTTCATTTCATCAATTGAAGAAAAAGTACTACTGTAACCCTCACACTCAACCCGCATTCCCCCAACAGTTCCCCTTTCTATGACTCCTCCACCCTACGTGAAATTAGATAGAATCACCAACTCATGCTCCATTCTAGTGGATGATTTCTGCTAGATCCGCGCGGGGCTGGTCAAGCGAGAGGTGAATACGGGGAGACAGTTCAGGGTTCCTTTAATCTCTCTGGGGCCGCATCAGACGAAGGTTAGTATATATATTTCCTTGTAGTCTAATCTGTCAATGAATCTAAGATATATTTTGGTTAATAACTTCAAGATAATATGGCAATGTACATCATTGACATTGACAATCGAGGATCCACTCTGTTAGCTCGGGGCAACAAATTACAATTCTCACGACCTATATGAAGGAATAAATAAATAAATTTATTGTCAAAGAACAGTACAAACTGCGTATGACCACGTGGAGGACAATAAACTAATTTAAGGAATTAAGGAACGTGCATCACTTTTGACTCCACTATACCGCATCACATCAGCACGATGCACTTTAGCATTTTTTCTCGTCACCGTCCGCTTCGCTGGCATCGCCGCAAAGACCAGGACCAGTGATATAATTGACATGAAAACTCAAGTTCACAATGAAAACAAAAGTTAAATAGCTCGCACGTTCTGTGTTTCTCTTCGGTGGAGAGCCATTTTAAATGCAGTTATTTCAAATGCAGCCATCGTGGTGTGGTTTCAATACAAATTATCTCTTCGATTTGAATCATTGACACTCAACAATTGCTTTATTGTTCCGAATTCCAACCACGCTCGAGCGAAGGAGTGATATCTGATCACGCTACATTTATAAAACGGAGATATTTTACGTAAAAAACTGGTATAGGCAATTCCCCGTGACGCAAGTTAGGATTTAACGTCCTGTTCTAAAAAAGCGTGTTCAAAATCCCTTGCTCGGTTTCTTGGGATGTACGTAAGTTTCAAATCAAACTTTCAGATTTCAGGATACGATATGCTATTTTTCACGTACAATTTTTGTATCATTTTTTTCAGTTCTAAATTGCATCGCCTACCAAACACGAATTCCTCATTTAAGCATTTCCAAATACATTTATCTGATTGGAACTTCTGCAAGTAATCCAAATATCCTAACTGTAACGTCGGCGCCAAGACATTCTATCAATTTGTGAAATATTAATATTTCTTTGCTGTTAAGAAGCTTAGAGAAACTGGCCGGTCGGCGCTAAGACGGAAGTGCGATGAACTTGGGACCCACACTAAACCTCTTCAGTTATTGAGGTATTGTTTGAACATATACCTTTCACTTCTAAGGAAGGTACAATTGTTTTCGGAGAATGCGGGCTGCGACGTTGACTCATGCGAGATCCACTGGAATTTCGGTGTACCTCAGAAAAGCAGAATTTTAAGACGGATGTGATTGAAGTATGTCGCCGGATGTAGAACAATGAGATTCTCCGAAAAAGGTGCTTGCGAGTTCCTAGGTGACACCCATGGCGGTTCGGCTTCACGGCGCAGTCTCTGCGTTCCTAGAAATCGAAGGGGTGAACCAAAAAGAGAACTTGCACGGTGGTGGCGAAGGCGTAGTTATTTGCTGATCACGTGACTTCTTGTACTGTTTATATTGGGAGGAGTGAAGATCCTCAGAGACTCTTTACGTGGGAGTGGAGTTCGCCTGCACTGAGATGTGACTGGGCTAGTCTAGGTCGGGGAGACCAGATCTTCGTTAGGCTGTTGCGGTAGTCTTGATGAAGTCTTACTAGTTGCGAGTGTCGTAACTTGTATCAGTTAGTTGGGGAAAACAACTTATAATTTTGAAGGTTCATATAACCTGAGGGTTTTACTATTTAGTTGTCTTCAACTAAATTTATCCAAGTGTAATTAATGGTTTCCGATAGCATTACTTGTGTAATAACAGATTATGAAATGTATTAATGATTTTGGGAGTTTGTCTCCATTTGTACATTCAGATTACTGTTTAATTTGTATTAAATCATTATTTATTTTTATTACACGAGTGTTTGATTACCTGAGAAACTGGGCTGGTGGCAGCGAGAAAACTACCATAGGAATTGTGGTATTTATGTGGATCCCGCTTCTACAAAAAAAAAGACTAACATCGCATCAGGGCTTGAGGTGTGATGTTACACTAACTTCTTAGTTGGATACTTCTTTTGGCGGGAAATCAAAAAATTAAAGACATTTTCTTTTCTTCGAACCTTACGCATCTCACACTTACTCCTTTTTTATCTCAAGAAAGTACTGTTTTTACCTTCGTTTTAGAAAAATATTCAGTTTTTAGCTATCAATGTGTTTTCGTCGAAAAGACAATAAAACAAAATAAGAGATATAACGCATCTTTTCACCATTATTTTTATGATATTTCTGGTCATAACAAAAATTTGAAAACGGAAAATTATTAGCAGATTTAGATTCTACATGAAATTGCGAGTAACTATTTAAGCATTTATTTCACCAGCGAATGACTCCACGTGATTCGATTCATCAATTCATCGTGTCCTTGGCGTGATAGTTCATGTGGGCAGCGCAAACGTCAATTTGCAATTCGAAGGAAATAATTTCCATTTTATATTTTAAGGAACTATATCATCGTGAAGTTTTGTGAAAATATTATTTTGTTGTACTATTACATTAGAAAGTTTTAAACACAATTTTCATTATAAAACTTGTATTTTTTCAGTAGATAATTCTACAGATTTTTAAATGCTCTTTTAGATGATACCCGTTAAAAATATTACAATAGAAAACATAAGATTCTTTATCAACAATTTTAACATATTTGAATATATTTTAAATTTTTCAATGGCAACTCAATACAAAACTAATGAAATTATGTAAGAAAAGCAAATTTTCTTGAGATAATAGTTCATAAGACATGAAATTGCACATCGACTGCGATGGTTGTGCTTAACCACGCTTCCCAATACGAAGCGGACCACAATAAAGTTTTCTGGGCGTAGTTTTCTGTTTCTTAATTATGTTAAAAAACCCGGTTGCATCTCAGTGTTGTTTCAAGCCTACCTATAACCACCATTAATGAAAAGAGATTTGTCAGTCATATTGAGGTCATTAGCCCGGCAATACCTGGTTCCATTTTTTGGTTTCACTTGAAATGAATGGCAATATTATATCTTGTTGAAAAAATGACCATCAGACCACGACCACATGGATGCACGTCCTCGTCGACACAGCTATTGTTAATCACACTGAACCCTCCGCAGCTCTCTAGTCTTTCTCTAACCGCTGACCGCGCCATTGGCCGTCAGCCCTCAATCTATCGACATTCACCAAACTATCGACGTATGGTGTTTGCTACAGTTGGCTACAGAGACTTCATAGACATCTCTAACCAACACCTGTCCAGTGTCTATGAAAAGCACGGCCAGAAGTGGAATTACATGCGGTGCTTCTTCCATGCAAAGTAAAGTATACTTCGAAACCAAAACAATTCCTTATAATTAAATTATTAATCCACGACATACTGAGATTATTTATTTCTTCTATCTCATTATGTGTATCTCCCACCGCATATCAAAACAACAAGGTTTTGAACACTCTCTCAAAATGGAGTTGTCCTTATCCCTCTCACTAAGCAGGAAATGCTTTCAATGAGAGGAAGCGAAGAGGATCATGGGTACCGGAGCGGAGGAATTCAAACCGCGTCTCATGATTAGCCATCATTATTAATACTCGCAGAGACTCCAGAAGACTGTATTATTCATAGCGCCGTGATGCAAAGAAGTTGGTGGCGCATAGGACACACTAAAACACGGAAGTTGGCAGAGGGTGAGTTACAAACGAAAAAGGAATGTGATGGAAGAGAAAATAAATCCACCGAGGAAGCAATAGCGTTGGTGACAACAGTAATTACAGCGATTCATATCTGCGTCAACTTCAATTTTTCTGTGTATTTTAATTTAGTATAGATCTTTCTAGATTCAACGTCCAATGGTGGTTTGCTTGTTAGACAAATCCTGAAAAATAAATGAACTTTGCAAAATAATAATGGAATTCTACAATTAAACTGACGATTAAATAATAATAACCTTGTAATTGAAAGGAACGGAAATTACCGAAATAATGGGATTCTTGTGCATTTTAGTTGCATATCATAAATGATATTTAATTATCAATTTTATTTTAAAATCCTTACAATAATATATGGACGTGCACTAAACACATTTCTCTGTCTGGGCGCAAAAACAAAATTGCGCATTGTCGGCAAACTATTTTTCCGGGATCAGGTTGCGGATACTTTGTATTTTCGCAAATGTCGATGCATCAACAGGTCATTGATTAAGTGTGTTACGTTACTGTTATGACACGTTACTGTTTTTGATACGGTTGAATGAAAGAACAGAAATATCCACGACGCGTCGTGATTATTTTTGTTCCAACACGTTGGGTTTAGGGTAGAAATTTCATTAACTGAGTTCAGTCCTTGATTCACTGCCGGTTAATAATATTGCCATGGTTATTAATATGGTAGCATACAACATGAAGACAGCTCTCAACAAACATGAAACATTCATGATTGATTCATGATAAACATTCGTGAATGATGCAATGTATTCGGGTATGCAGTAACTGCAACAAACTGGTGTGAGTAAAGCCATCTTCGGTGCAGTTATTTTAACGGCCGATAGTGTACGAACAGTGTACCGTTATCAGCCATAGCAAAACCTTGGAATATAAGACGATCATCAAAGTCTCGAAAAACATTTTTGAGTTATAATTTTTTACTGAAACTGTGGCAGAATGTGCGTTTTCCTATCGCAATTACGAAACTAATCACCTTTCTGGGCGCCTGTCGCCGGTGGGCGGAGCCAAGCATCTGTTGTGCATCACGCCACGTGGAATTTTAATGGCGTTGATGACACAAATTAAGACGGAGTCTCAACTCCTCCAGCGTCGATGGGATTTGGAAAGCGTGGAAGCGTAGATGGGAAAGGGAAATTAAGGAAGAAAGCGTCGGGGAGGCGAGAGCAATAGGGGACGAAAATTGTGAGAACAAAATCTCTGCTGGTAAAGGAAAAGAGGTTCCTATTCGCAAAGAAGCGTTTCTTTACAATTCAGAGATCAAAGCTTGAATAATACGTTATTCACATAGTTGAAGTTAAAATTTATTTCCTTATTAGATTCATTGTATGATAGATGTTTTCAATTATTATGAGAGTATGAACTTGTAAGTCGCTTTATTAAAAATTCAATGTTCTTGTTAAAAGAAACTTTCTCTCTCTTTTTTTTCTTCTCTGATCCTTAATACCAAAATATTTTTACTGACTGAACCAATAAAAATCTAAATTATTTCATCGTTAAGTTAATAGTATGGTTAATACAGCTTACTACTAATAACTGGATCATGCAATGTTTGCAGATATAATTGGATGTTAGAGGTTTGAAAAAATTCTCTTTCACAAAATGAGCTATTGTTTTAAATTTTAGGAATCAACTAGTTACGGTTTGGGTATGTAATTCAAGGTAAAATCGTTTGTCTTTACAAAAGAATTAATTTTTACATTTATGTATGTTTCACTAAACGAGTGTAACTTTTCATTTTGTGAAATTTTCTGTGCAGACATTACAAAGACTTATTCCATATTGCTCAAAGCATCGGCACATTTTGGCGTTCTAAATGCTATTTAAATAACAATTAAATAGAACATAAACTTTCAAAAAGTATATGGTAGATGTAGCTATAATGAAACACGAAAATAGCTATCTATCACTGTTTTAAGGCATTTGAGGGACTTGTGCAATTTACATTATTTTGTATGCTTCGTTAACACCCAAAATATTTTTCACGTCCTTGAAACAATTAATTATATTTACATAAAATCTCGAGGTCTAGCAATAACAGAAGAAAACAATGGAGAACATTGGAGAATCCATCCATCCACACTGTTTCGAAATGAAGCCGCATGTTTCGTATCATGCTCACCTGCAATTGAGCAAGCGCTTCTTGTGTTCAGGTGTATCAATACGCATGCGCCGTGAGCCAACGTGAGCCAAAGGTGAAAATCCCGCCTTGAAGATATATTAATAAATAGTTGTCTCCCAACCACGGAGACTGTCAGACCTGACGCAGGCGCTTACCCCTCTCTCCTGAAGGGTGATTCAAACTTACGCAGCCAGGGGGCAGCATTGAGCAAGCTACGTGAATTGAGTTCAAGACAATAAGCACTGCAATCCTACGCTTGGGCGCGTGGCGGTCGCTTGACTTTCAAATGTTTTTTAATCATGGCTGCCGTGCAAAATCTCGACACAATTCCGTAATTCACTGGTCTGATTTTATATTGTATTTTTTAAGTCTGCTGTCGTATGAGAAGCCGACCTTTTAGGAAGAAAATAAGTATTGTATAAAATATCATTGTTTTATGCATTTAATTTCATATTGAATCATCTATTTGTTCATTCGTATTCTATGAAGTATTTGTTACTTGAACAATTGGTTAGGGCATGTAATTCTTCTCGACAATGAAAGCCTGCTTTTTATAAGCGCCAATGATATTAATTCTCTTTTTTCAACAATAGGTGTATGTGCTTTTTTTGGAGTGATCTTCTTCTGCTCATTCTTGTAAAAAACATGCTTCAGATCAACAACGCAGACGTCCAGAGTCCAGAGCTGAATTTTCAAGTTATTTTTTCTGTGTGTTATTTGTGAACACATACTAATAAATAAATGTGTAACGAGAATGTGTGTATGTTTGCTACGATCACACCTAAACTATTGAACCGATCGAGATGAAATTTGGCAAGGAGATAGTTTACATGTCCAAGATGAAGATAGGCTAAATTGTATTTTTTAAGCGTGTGATAAGAAAGAAAGAAATGTTTTTTGACAATAAATGTCGATAAAATCGGAGAAACAGTTATATTTGCTTACGATGTCTAAACATTTAGAGGTAGGTGACAACTATGAATGACATATGTGTACAAAAAAACGTTATTAAAGATAGAAATGTTAAAATACTTCACTTTAAAAGAGTCATTTTAAGAAGGAAAGATCAATCATCAAATTTAATGTATTATTTGTTTTTTTTTTACATTTAACACTTATAAAAAACATTTTAAAATCGTATAATTTCGACCAATAGATTAGATTTTACAAGAATTTTGGAGAAATATTCTGCCGCTCCGTACCTCGGAAGCGAAAATTCGTTCGACGTGGTTCCCGTGAGATGATGCAGAGCATTCAGTCATGTTTAGAATAGAATTTGTGTTATTATGAATTTGAAAAATTAAGATTCTGTAAACGTTTTAAAAAACCATGAGTGAAAGTATTTTGATGTTTCAATGTAGTCAAATTTATTTTTCCCTGAGTAAAAGAAGATAAGTCTAAGAAAAATCCAGGGCAACACAGGGTAATCAGATAGTATAATGTAATAATATATTACATACAATAATAATACCTTTTTACTTACATACGTAGCAAAGAGAAAATTTTGTAAACGCGAAAAGTCGGTCGTAATATCAGTTTTGGGTGTCACTGATACCAAAAAAGGGGTTTTTAGCATTCCGTCCGTACGTCTTCCAGTATGTCCGTCTGTGCGCACCGATTCTGGCTGGACGAATGGGTCATTTGATTCGTATTTCATTATGTGGTGTAGTACTAATATATAAATAGGAAATGCGAAAGTATATCAGTCTGTTGGTTACCTTTTTACGACTAAGC
This sequence comes from Laupala kohalensis, assembly GCA_002313205.1. Classification (NCBI taxonomy): domain Eukaryota; kingdom Metazoa; phylum Arthropoda; class Insecta; order Orthoptera; family Trigonidiidae; genus Laupala; species Laupala kohalensis. The sequence goes on along the minus strand of NNCF01130303.1, from coordinate 48,893 downwards.
CACTGAACTGATCGTGATGAAATTTGACAAGGACACAGATCAGGAAGAACATAAGCTAACTTTTATTTTTAAAATGCGTAAAAAGAGAGATAAGAATTTTTTTGACGATAAATGTTGATGGAATTAGTAAAAAAGAGAGGTGTATTCAGTTACGTTGCCTAAGTGGTTAGAGATATGTGACAAATATGAATGGCAATGTTGTTAATCTCAAAGAGTTCTACAAGAAAGTCCGTGACGGCATACGTCTAACTACAAAGGTTAACGTAAATTATCGAAAAAACGTTGTAAGAAATAGGAATGGAATATTTCAACTTAAGTGTAATTTAAGAAGGAGAAATCAGTCATCATCCAATTTAAAGTTGTTGTTTTTTTTCATGTATTTAACGGAGACAATAAAATCTGTTAATGTGCATATTTTGAAGTTTATTAGGTTTGCATATCTATACCGGTTGCTAGATATTTGCCTAACTTTGTGAAATTATTTGAAACTATTGGAGATATTTTAAATTCCCACCGCCTGTAGTGAACGTAAATTCACGCGGTTTTCGTGAAAGCATTGAGGAGTCGGGGTGGTCAAATGATCGACCGAAACACACTACAAATTATTGGGTTTTCTCAGGTTGAGTCTGTTTGGGCTGTGACGTCGGACAACCCGAAAATCGATCGGTTGACCAATCAGTTTATTGAAGAGACTTCGTCACATTTAACACCTGCTACGGTGTTTCAGTAATCCGATTGGTTTTGCGATTAATCGACTTCACAATCCGACCGGGCACGAGCAAATCTGAAAATTTGCAGTCGGTTTCGGTCGGTTATTTGACCACTTCTACTATTTGACTACTAAGAAAGTAATAGCACTTCATTCAGTACAGGCATTGTCAAGATTAGTGGGTAGATAGAAGAACAGCTCCTGTGGAAGTATGTATGTAAGTATGTACCTCTCTCTCTTACACACAAAAACTGTGTAAAATTGTGTGAAACGACTAGGAAAAGATCAATTCTAATTCCTGGGAGGTACTAGGTGATTTTTGCTAGTTGACAAATTAAAATTGAGAATGCGCAATACAATTGTATGATACAATCTCCATTTACACCACACAAAAAATTTAAAAGCCTTGTTTAAATAGAAACTGATTTCTTCTTTAAACACTGCACCCAGGGACTGCAACACTGTGTATCTAGCGACTTGCAGGCGGTGCTTAACAGGTGTTCCGTGGAATTCGTGCAGCGATGAACGCGCCATTTCCTTCCACGTGGAGAAGCGAAGCTGTGGCTCGTTGTCACCAGCGGCAGATAAACGCTTCGCAAAGACGTCGCTGCAACGTACGTGGAAAAATAGGGTAACAAATTTTGCACAGTTTTTCTTCTTTCGTTTCAAGATTACGTACTCAAATTTAACTCACAATAGTATTTCTCCATTTTTTATACGAGTTTATGTTCGTTAATATTTTTTTCACACAATTTTGGATGTTTTTGAACCATAGCAGTTCTGCTGCAAAAACATCAAATTTCAATTTTTTTTCAATTAAAAGCTTGCTTTCAGGGTTATGTGAGAAAAACAGAAAGAAGTCGGAAAATTTTGGGGTTTTCCGAAGATGGCAACATAAGCTCCGCTTGAAAAAAAGAGCTTATATTACTCTTAGAGGAGGGTTACTTGAATCTTTAAAATCGTCTCCAGATCTCTGACATTATCATTTTCTGATATTTAAATATCACATTACTATAATACGAAAATTAATGAATTTCACAATAATTATTTTTTATTTCAAACTATTTTGTTTTCTCGTGACTTGGAGTTCATTGGGCAATGTTACATGAAAATATCTAATCCTAAAAGACAAACCGGAATTCTTTCAATATTTTATATATATATTAGAAATATAAATGGATGATTTAAGATAAAAATGATATGAGCAACAGAATTTTATGCGAAGTAAGGAAATCATAAAATTCATTGAAAAAATACAAACTAAAAGGGTAGGTAGATTTAAATCAAACTTCTTACTTGACGTTCGTAAATTAAAGTACACAACAACGAGTTTGAATGTTATCTAAAGTTTGTAAAAGTTTTTCTGGATTACATTTGTCCCAAATAAAAACATGGTTAATCCAATAGCATATGAGATTTCTGAGAAAATACAATTCGAGGATGAAAATATTCCAAAAACGAGAATTTTGCAAATGTTAAACAAATTAGGTGTGGTGTAAATGGTGACAATGTATGTGAGAAAAGAAACAGAAAAAATAAGTAAAACAAATATAAAAGAAAAATCACGCGAGATAATATTCTGTAATTATAAATCTAAATATTTGTAGCAAAATAAGAGGTATTTCAAATATTTATCAAATATACTCAGGGTAATAATATTTTAAATGATGCGAAGGAAGAAGAGTGTAATGAAGACGAAAGATTTAGAAGAAATTCAAAAGAGATAAAATTAATCTGTTGATAGTGCAAAGTTGCTTAGCTTCTTTTTTTAAAAAAAATTCGTTAGAGTTCGGGTTGTTCGAAGGGATGGAAGAGAGCTTCGGCATGCGGGGGTGGAGGAGGGGGGATTGGCGGAGGTGAGAGATGGAGAGTAGAAACGTTGCACTAATTGCTTCCTGAGGCAATGACTCGGCCACCGGAAACACCTTCCCACCAAGCACTATCGCTCTTCCCGTAATATTCTGGAAAGCATATTCCAACAGTTGAAGTCCCGGCCTCTTCTGTGCAATACTCATGCATCGTTACATTATCGGAATTTCTCTAATGACAAAACTTCAACTTCTTCGTATTAAATCACTCATTTGGCATTATTAAAATGTGGTTTAAATATAATTCTCTCTATTTGTAACAATGTGTAAACGAAATTTTACTATCACATTTTCTGACGAACCCTAGAGCCAAAGAAAAAAATCACTTTCTCTCTATTTGTAATGACTATAGGCAGACTATTACTGTGACAGGACATGATGCTCTCCATTTGTATTGAGTCATTTTAAAATCGGCGCAATGGCCTTAATTGTCGAAACGCAAAAAACCTTATAACTAACTATCACTCTTCATTTATCACTTTCTTCGTGAGAAGAATGGACAATTTATCTGCTACAAAAAATCAAACTAATTAGTTCAAGTGCAGTGTTTAAGTTCAATTTCTGTTTATTAAACAAATTCAATTAGCCTCCTGCGTCACAATGACGCCCAAATTTTAAAATCTCATTGTTTGCATTATCTGGAGTCATGACATCGTAGAATATGATACATGGCTACGTAAAAATATATGAAATCACGTGGAATTTAAAAAAATATCATTTATTTATAAAATAACGTCTAGAATAGTTTCTAAAGTATAAAAATTAAAATTATAAGCAAAATAGTTGACTAACGGATGATGAGCAAAGATGGGTATCCGACGTGATATGTTCATGACCTTACTGTTACTTCACACTTCAATTTTTCGTGCTTTTTGGAAATCCCATTAGCGCGGTGTTGATACCAGTATTGAACCCTTCTACAGACGCGCATAGGGAAACGCTAATTAGTCCACTAGGTAAATGGAGACCACGCAGCTTCCTTCCAGCTCAGGAGATACTCATCTCCGCGCCCTAAGCATTGAAAAGGCCAATCGAGACGACTGCAGTTCTGGATGTACACATCGATTGAAGGAGTAATTACTGCTGTATCGGAAGTAGCTAATTCGAATGTAGGGAATCAAGGAAAACATTAATACAAGTCAAAAATAAGATAAAATTTTATTAGGAAATAACTGACTAGCTGCTAGATCTGCAACCAATATTTTTGTTCAGTGAGATATATAATCTATTTTTTGATAATACTCACTTCATTCCCCACTGAACAAACCTTTTGAGGTTAGAATTTCAAATTGTTACAAATATTACATGTACTTATAAATCATGAAAAGATTGCATTGTGAGTGAAGACAAATTTATTTTGACGAATGTATCCACCAATTTAACCTTCTTTAACTTTCATAATTCGTTAATAAATTTATTTTCTATTTTTCTTTTCGTTTGATAAACAAAGAAAGTATATTACATCTTGAAAATGAAATATATTTTCTCTTAGCCATAGGCAACCTAATAGAGATCCTTTCTGAATCTTTAGTGCTCTAGATTAGTGAAGTATTGCCTTTCTTAATAAAAATTCAGAAAGAAGTTCTTGAAACGTGGTCTGTTGAAATAATAATTACGTCTGTGTCAACGTTCCGAAATGTATTACTACATCGTAAGTGCTAAATAATATGAATACGCAGTTCAGTTGTGAAAACAATTACAAATATGATACATAAATACTACATTGTTCATACATGAGTATGAGAACCGGTATTACACGGTTATATTTCTATGATGTGATCAAAGGTTCTCTCATTGAGAACCAATGTCACAGTTGAACTATGATCAAAACTTGTGTATTACATGGTCATATTTTTGATCATATATCTTTGATCGTAGAAATATGACCGTGTAATATCGGTCTAAGGACCATTGTAACGTGATTCAAGAGTTATGCCATTAGTAGAATACAAATACTATTTACAAAATTTGCGCTTGATACAGTTCTTTCCTGATATTATTGTACTGAATGTCAAGAAAAAGTACGGTTTCTCATTATAGTACTTGAATTATTATACAGAAGCAAAATTACAAATATGGTATTTGCAATGCTTCACATCATTAAACATTAAAAAAATCGTAAGACTTACCCATTTCATACGGGGTCATCTATGGGGAATGAGACCCTTTCTGCTACATCTCCCTGAGATGGACGATACATAAATGATGTGAAGAATTAATGATGATGAGTAAAATGGAACAAATATCGAGGAAATGTGCCGTACTTATAAATCAGACACAATTTGACCACTATGACACACTTCACTTTGAACATCCGAGACTGAAATTTCATTCTTCAGGAGTGCCTTTTGAGTCCATTAACTACTTCTTTAAAGGTCACCCATTTTATAATTAAATATATTTATCTCCGTGTGAATAAATACTCTAAGAGAAGCGTTCACAAAATCCGAGCAACGCGTAATTTCAAACGAAACCTGTTTTACGTGTCTTAGTAAGTTGATTCCATGAGTAGTAGAACTCACGCGTGCTCTGTTAACGTATAGATAGCGTACACCTCGAGTAAAGCTTAACGTCAGATCCCATTTCACGTGGCAGGGCCCAACAACTCTGTTGAAGATAGACACATCATCACCTCTGAAGCGCATCTTAACGCAGGTGTCTCTCTGTTCGGAGAGTGTTTCGAAACGAGGAGCGCGAAATGAGCTTTGGAGGAACATAAGTCGGCAACGGACGCAAGGGCAACGACGGTGGTGGAGATGATAGTATTGATGCTAGCATGATGTCATGATATCGCATCTTCTCTGACAGTACAGACATCGTCAACAGAATAAAATATATTTTTCCAACAATATAATTTACGTTAACCAGAGTTTCAGTTTCAAATTCTTTTAACACATACATAATCCCAAATTAAAATTTTAAAATTTATTTTTTCCACGCAAAGAAAATAATAATGAAGATATAGCGTGTAGTATTATGATACATATTGCTTCCCAACAATCAAAACTAAAAGAAAAAATACATCAAGACAGTTGATAAACTGTAACATATCTAGGCTGCAAAAATAAAATTACAACAGAAAGAAGAAAATGTGGAATTGGTACTGACGTTGGAAATGCTTGCAGTTAAATATCGACATTCAATTTGATATCGATTGTTCTTATAACGATGTGGTTAATGTGAATATATCTGTATTTCGTGTCTTCATGATACAGCTACACAGCTCTTAAGAAAACTATGTCCCTTGGGGTTGATAGTCGATAATGACTGAAATAATGTTTCTGGAAGCTGTAACATTGGCTCACTGCAAAGAACCCTCTACGCATGGAGAGAGAAGATGAGTTCAAATTAAAATAATTATTATATGTTTGCAGAGATGGTAGCAATAATGACCCGAGTATTGACAACTATAGCATCGATGCTCATTTCGAAGTTTTGTAATCTCTGATTGAGACCAACCGAGTGCTGAATTTGGTGACGCTGAGAGACGTTGCGTAATGGGTGTGGTAAAGATTTGCCTAGGCATTGACAGTCACTGAGGCGATGGTGACGTCAGAGGAAGGGAGGGAAAATAGAACCTTGCGATGACAGGGCGGAAGAGGGAGCTAGGCTGGTGGCAGCGGTGCCTGTGCGGAAGGCAGATGATGTCGCTACGCGCGCTGAGCGACACCTCCTTGAATGCTCGTCTCTTGGAATGAATCAGTTCCCCTTTCTGATCGACGGGATGCAACGAGGAGACGATACACGAGACGCGTGGTGTAGTTAGTGTCAGTGGAAGCAAACTGCGGAAGGTGAGGAGGAATGAAAGGAAATGTGCAATGCAGAGGAGAAACTAACGATAGTGAGACTTCTTCCACAATTCTCTAACTTAAAACACAATATAATAAAACACACTCAAGAACATGTACCAATATCTGCGTATGACACAATAAAGCTAACAGAATATATGATATATTGAGTATGTATGAAATATCTAGAATAGGACATAGTTTTTCTTTCTCCATAAATTCAACAAACAGAATACTTTTACGACAACATTAATCATTTAGAAGCTTTATTCTCAACAATCATGCTCCAGAATTTTATTTAGAAAATTTTATTTAGAAAAGTGTAATTTAATCAATTTCGGACCACATACATTATTATTATGTAACAATGGTTTAAAATATGCTCTATAAAGTGTTTCATGTTGTAAGTTAACCATGGGATCGACGATTTATGAATTTCAAACTGATATTACGATGGAATTTCAAACTGATCATCCGGAAGTTAGGGTTTCCTACAATCCTAAAAACTGAAACGGCATTTAATACCATTAATATTATACATTACATTATACAGACGATATTTCATTCTTAATTTACATATTAAAAAATCTGAAAAACTTAGATGTCATTAAATAATTGAAGATTAAGATTGAATATCATTAAAACATTTTTAAAATTAGCCTTTAGGCTGATATTAGTATTCCTTCAGTAGATATACTTCCTGAAGTTCATTGGAATATAAGATGATGATATAAGTTAACGAATCCCCTTTTTCTGTGTGTGTCTATATATACTCAATACTTAAAAAATGCGCAATACTTCGAAAGACGCACTGGAAAAATGTTGTTTAGATAAATATATAAACACCTTATTTACATACTAATATTCCTCTTATAATGTATTCAAATATATTGTTTCTGCTTATAATGTATTCAAATAAATGAATTAAATATTAATAAATTTAATGTTTCTGCTTATCTGTTTTAATCGAAAACAAAACTGAAAGAGGAATAATTTCAAAAAGAAAAATTAAGTATTAATTCTTTATATTTCGATCATTCAAATTCAGCTATGTTTTTTCCAACTTCCCTCTCTTTTTATTTTTGTTTCTCATACATGAATGGTTGCATTATGGATTCATATAATGTCGCACTTAATGAGCCAAAGAAGTGGAAATAAATCACTCAACATGTAATAAATTTAAATATTTAANTATATATATATATATATATATATATATATATATATATATATATAAACCCTACACTATATTATACCCACTGTTCACCCTTGTGTATTCACTAGTCTCCCCAGACAGACAGACGTGAAGGGTGAGCTCTCATTGGAACGACAACGCTTCGTCGACGGCCATTGTGCAGGTGACAACGCCACTCGCCACCTGTCCACCCCGAACCCCCCCTAAAACACCACATCCGCCCGATAGTAGCAACCACGTGACTCACCGCAGCCAACGGGGAATTCCCGGACTCGTGGCGCTGCGTAGCTGAAGGCCGTGGAAGCACTGGAGATGACTGCATTTGTTATGTTAATGTCATACACGCCACGGGAGATCACTGTAGGTACAGTGGCGAACCATGACGCAGGTAAAGGGACATGGGATGAGAACCTGATGAGAAGGCTGGATTGTTAGAACCCATTCTAGAATATGGCGAATAAGGGAAGTATAGAAGTACTAACATTTTGTCACATTACGCAACGTAAGTTCTGCAGTGATCTCTCCTAAACGTTTTCACCAATACTGTTGAAAAGAGAACCATTTCAGTGATTACTTGGCCCTTGCTTGAATCTCAACAAATGAAATGTGTTCATCTTGAAAAAAAAAATTATAACATAAGAGAAAGCATTCAATTTATGTTATTTTTATAATTAAAATTTATCAAATAACTTATAATTTTGGACGATTACAATACACATAGGAAAACCAAAAACGCAGTCTTGCTGAAGGTTCATGATATTTTCCTTATTTATCATGATGGTGTTAACTATCATTCGCCATCTAAAAATGTCAAATTCATCAATTTCAATTTCAATTTTCAATTTCAATTTTCAATTTCAATTTTCAATTTCAATTTTCAATTTCAATTTTCAATTTCAATTTTCAATTTCAATTTTCAATTTCAATTTTCAATTTCAATTTTCAATTTCAATTTTCAATTTCAATTTTCAATTTCAATTTTCAATTTCAATTTTCAATTTCAATTTTCAATTTCAATTTTCAATTTCAATTTTCAATTTCAATTTTCAATTTCAATTTTCAATTTCAATTTTCAATTTCAATTTTCAATTTCAATTTTCAATTTCAATTTTCAATTTCAATTTTCAATTTCAATTTTCAATTTCAATTTTCAATTTCAATTTTCAATTTCAATTTTCAATTTCAATTTTCAATTTCAATCAAAATTCAATTTTCAGCTACTTCAAATATGTGACTTAAGAAAATTAGTCATATTCTTCGATAATAAATTTAATATCAGACAGTTGAGTATATTCATTTATTTATTTTTAACTTGAGGATTATAATGTTGTAATTCGCCTGCTTTGGATGTTTTTGTAATATTATTTTAACGTGGATTTTGAAATTTCCTAGATACACTCGTGGAGTAAATGAAACATAATATTGCTCACATGAATAACACTCAACATATAATTGTAAAATGTTTACCACTTTCAACCTTCTTATTTATATAAATGTGTCATTTACGTAATATGACGCTGTAGATAACGAACAGTGAGCTGGTTAGTCCTTGAACATGCTCCATTTGTGAGCGATTACCACAGCTAAGCTTTACGTAGTGCTATATTTATCACATTTTTCGTCATAGCTAAGAATGATTTTCTGAAGTACTTCGAATCTTACGTATTTACTCGTACATACATCGATGAAATGAAAACGAAGTACATAAGTACATTATTGTATTTTTTCCACAAAATTACACGCAAAAGATATAATGTGTGCGGTGTATGATTGACCAGATTCTGGGGCAAATCATGTACTGATTCATGGTTTCAAAATAAAGATTTTATCTATGAACTATGCAGCGGTTTGAATACAGTCTTTGGTACACCCAGATGATACAGTTTTAATCACCTGTAATGAAGAGGAGATGTAGATGGCAAAACAGGAATGGAAAGCACATTGCAATATAGAGGAATGAAAATCAACACTAACAAAAAAAATTAGGCACATAGGAAGAGACAGAAAGAAAATTAAAGTTTTCAGGAATAATAAGCTAATATAAAAAGTTGCGACCTACGAATAATTAGGTACAGTAATTTCAGACGATGGTAGACATTATGCCAAAATAAATAATAGAATTGAAAAGGTCAACAAAATTTACTACCAAGTCTAAAATAATGTTTTGAACATGAGAACAAGAAACAAAACAAAATTGCAAATATTTAACGCGGTATATCAGAAATCCTTAACATATGCTACAGAACCTATCAATCAATCAATCAATCAATCAATACCTATCAATAGAAGAATGAAAAGCAGACTAACTGCTTCAGAAATTAAACTTCTTCGAAAAATTGCAGAGAAATCAAAAACAGACTGTATAAGAAACTCATAAATAAGAGAAGAACTTAAGTAAACTCCACTAACACAGACACTGGAAGAAAATAGTCTAAAATGGTACGGCTATGCGGCAAGAATGGAAAGCCACAGAGAAACCAAGGCAATAATGAATGCAAGACCAGAAAGGAAAAGAATAGTGGGCAGACCCCAAGCAACGGGAACAGTATATAGAAGAATTATGTAGAGAGAGAGAGAGAGAGAGGTAAGACATCATAAGAGGCATAGCGCTAGGCTACGGATAAGGGATATCTGAAAAGGCTGACCCAACGATGAAAGGCAAAAGGGAGAGAAAAGAAGAAGAAAAAGGCAGCGCTAGAAGAATGTCAGTGATGAAGCTGAACATCACCAGCCGACCTTATTACAGGAAGCTTATGACGTCATTATTTACTTAGAATCTATAACTTACTAACAATTTTAGTTATTTTTTCGTTTTGTTTTTGCTAGGAATATATTTTTTTTACGTTTATCTACACCGGAAGAAATAAACTAGCTAAACTTCTGAGATAACGTACGGCAGATTTCATACGAACCATGAGTAAATTGTCACCCAATTTTGAGAAAAAATTAATTCAAACTTCAAAAGATACTCAAGTCATAGATCTTGTGAATACAAAGTCACCACATAACATTCTACTGACGAAATCCCCGGCAATTATTTCCAAGTGAGTCAATGTACATCCAATTAATTCGTTCCAGACATTTCCATGTACATGTTTTGTCTTCGGTGACAAGGACCAGGTTAAGCGTCAGTCCCTCTTGAAGGTTAACGTAAAATGGGACACAGTACCTTCAAGCAAGTTGCAGATCGTCTGAAACAGATTTGCCTATGTACTTTTTCGTATACGTATAATGTGTAATTGTACTACAGTCTCACACGTTCAATTGTAGTATTAAATAACTTAACAATTTCAAAAACTATTTTCTTGCATAATTGTTGTGTCTTATGATTCATATTAATTTAGTTTTATGTGTACTCAACTTTGGCACGGTTGTGTACATTAATTCTGTAACCCCATCCTGGCCTGGGTTTTGCTCCGGTTTTCCTTCGGGTAGAGGCGGATTTCTCATACTCTCGTTCTCTAGGCTTTGTCTAGGGGCATGTTTATTGTAATAATAAATCGTGAATTTAGTGTTATTTCAATTCTTCTGATTTATAAACACAATACTCAGAATAATCTATAGTTCGATAATAATTTGTATATACATGTAACTTTTTTGTGTTAAATTACAAACATATTGACATTTTATCAGTATTATAACTCGCAGCTAACTTTTTATCTTATCTAGGAATTTTTGCTGAAATTTTTGAATCCGCCTCTGCCTTAGGGCCCTTGATCGGAATTGATGGGATAGTCCCTTGTTTACTTCCGGAGAGTAAAATTAGTTTGCTGTACTCCACGTGGTCATACGCAGTTTGTACTGTTCTTTGACAATAAATTTATTTATTTATTTATTTATCACTCGCAATAAATAAAATATGCAGAAAACACTCGATTAGGCATGGGTTTGCCCTTTGTTTCCGCTAAATTATGTTCGAGATTATTTGAGAACCCCAACGAAAAGCGAGAATATATTTTCGGGGAAAAAATCGACGAGAACAGAAACCGATGAAAATCGGAGGTTTAGAGCGTTTGGACAGTAGTAACACAACGCTGTGTATATAGCGCAGGTGCATCTCCACCTTAGCGGATCTTAATATTTTATACTTTGAACCTTATACCGGTGTGAGCAGTATTGAATCTTATTTTGAAATTTAAAATTCCAGACATATAAACATAATTGTGCGTCTTACATCTCTAATCGCTAGCAATAAAATATGAAAGCATCTCAAAACATTTCTCATGATACAATCACGCTGATGGAAGAAATGTAGATTCACGCCACGTTTCACGAAGATAAATCGTACAAAGTTGTAAATTTAATTTAAAAACACCAGAGTAAACCAAAAATGGAGTAAAACAAAACAAGTAGAGAAGAGAACTACTCTGTCTCTGATTCTCCAATACGATAAATTTACGTTATTATGTTTCTTTGGTTTTTGCTACTGTGTGCTTAGAAGATACGCTTAGTTCGGACTCCAAGGTGTTTAAACTCATTTTAAAGCTTCTACCACGACAGTAATTTTTCCCTTTGAACCACGAAGACGCAGGCGAAGATAAAGGAGAAGCAAGATAAACAAACAGCTCTTTGCGGAGAATGGCGCTCATTGCAATAAAGGAAAAATACGTTGCTTTTTTTCTCGGAAGGGGTTGTGACTGTAGATTTAGCCTTCAACCATTTTCTCTTTTATCAAAGCTTTTCTTAAGAGCAGAGTCTTGCAAGACAAACAGTGCCTTTGTAAAACCAGTGTGTGTTTGTCATCAGGGAGATAATTTGGCGAGCACTGACGTGCATGAACTCTACACGATGAGAAAATAAACGATACATTCTCTTGGCAAATTACGTTAATATTCTTTATACCTCCGTAACTTAGAGGTGAATAAGCGAGCAACGATGAATAAAAAAAGCAATAAAAAAGGAGGGAGATATAACTTCCCACTTAATTTGCTACCACTTACGTCAAAATATTTAACTAATTTATTATTGTAAAACGAATTTTAATGCGTAGACGTTTTTGCGTATAAATCAGTGCAATACAAAAATCATAAAACATCGTTCATAAAAATGATCGAGAATGCAAAATGAAATTAATATTCCCATAATCAGACACACTATTTCCACCCCTAGTAATTATATTATGATTGTTACAGTTTAAAAAATAATTTCACACTGTTTCTTTGTTCCATAAGAGGCGAATACGAGTAATGCATATGGAACTCAAAGAACATATCTATCATAAATCTGAGAACTAAATACTGAATGACTGGCTCATCACGAATTTACTTTTCCTCTAAATGTGATATCTCCTCGCCATATCTCTTTGTCCGAAACCAAAATAACCCCTAATAGTTTAGGATATCAGTCCTTTTCAATGCAAAATATGTCTCCGTACAGAGACAATTTATTAGTAATGAATAATGGGCATCTCAGTAACGAACATAATTTACGATACATTTATTTACGTCAGAAGTCATTACAAATTATGAATCAAGTAAACCACACGAGAGTGATATCACTTTCGGTACGTTTTCGATGACTCCGGATGTGGCAACCTCACGATGGAAAGGAGGGGGGCAATGCGTTCTATGACACATCCGTGCGAGGATGGAGAAAGGCACACAATCGCTCGCCACACAAGTTCTGATTACCGAACAATACGGTCATGTAGATAAAAGTCGTTATCGCAGATCGTTATTGGAGCGCGCGCATCTCTTTTGTATTAATATAATAGCGCAGTTCCGGACATAAACATTGCCATCGGTGAAAGCTTAGCGAAACGCGCATGAAACAGGTATGACGTCTGTGGCTTCCACACGTCTAGTGATCATGGAATCAACTTCTGCGTCCTATTCTGGAGTCGCGGACATGTGAAACCAATGGGAGAGTATCTCACGAAATCCGATGCGGCCACTGGCATAAACGGAGGCGCAAGGTTCGATGCTTGTGGGTGCCGCATATCAATGCATCAATCTTCAGGCGCCATCTAGTAAGAAAATAAGATCTGGTCTATACAAGGTTAGTTTTGCTCATCTACGGAATATAACGATTCAGTGAAATAAGAACAATGTTAAATTTTGTTGCAGAAATGCTCCTAGCAGGAATTTTCGATATCAAAGAACATCAAAATTATTACTATTGCTTGTTTGTTATTGTTATTATTATTATTTTGAACTTCATTGACATAGTTTTATACAAAGACTTTAAGCAATGTGAGCTGAATTGTACTTGCCCAAGATATTTGTAAATTTTACAATTGCTCAAATATGCCATTTCAAATAACTAATAAATTTTACTAATGTAACTAGATGTTACAGTAATATATTACAATAAGGTACTGCGTGAATCCGTGTGAGAAAAATTAATTCAGTAGATATTTTGAGATGTATTTTGTGAAGAAAACAAAACATCAACTCAGCAAGGAACTTCAGTCCTCATATTCTAATTCATCATTTTCTTTGGAGATTATACCCGAATTGTTCGTAGTGTGTCAATAAACTATACAACTAGAAAATCACAAACATCTACTTATAATTTAATTCACTCTCTTCCGGAGTAGTTACTTTGCCTCTTTGTTCATTATCCATGTCCTAAAACATCATTTGTTACAAGCTGAACTGACATCCCACGGATGTATTGCCTTACAATTTCAAGGACATTGGTGATCGAAGGAAAATATGTTTCTGTAGATTCGTCAGTCCATCCTTCGACCAATCGTTAAACTCAATTTCAAAAGTATTTCAGTTTAAATGACAAAGATTATATTCTTCTTCTCTGGCCCGTACCATACTTATTTAAATACGCTTGTATAATGACAGTTGAATCAGTCCAAGTTCTCAGAGTTATATTATATGTAAATATCAATTTCTACCATGATTAACATTTTCAAAAGTTGTCGATACAGATGGTTCGTTAGTCAATCAACATGGAACCACATCGAAGAGACTTTTGCAAGTCCTCACATCTGAAGCTACTTAATTATTTGTTGTTATGGAGCTGAACATGAAAATAGAAGCAATTATTCAAATTAGCAAATTATTTCGTCAAACTTTCACAGCAAATAAACCAACGTTTGAAAAAGAATTTATCATCAGTTGTTTGTAAAAGTGAAAAATGAAAGAAAGAACTACAGATGAAAATGCAAAATATGTTTTTACGACAGTTGCCAAAAAGTATGTTTATTAATCTGGAGTATCCACTTTATAGCGCCAAGCCCGGACCCACATAATAATTTGTTGCTAATTGGTTAACCAACAAAAGAATAGGTCGCTCTTGCCGCTTCCGGTAAAAACAGTGGATACTCCTGTTTGATGTTATGTGTAAAATGTTTTTTGTGTACTATTGTCGATGAACAGTTGTGACCTACTTCAATATATGTTATGTCAAATGATTATTTGTTATTAAACCAATTAAAATGGGCATTTTTGTATCTATGTAATTTCATGCATTTAGTATTGAATTGTCATTCTAAATATAGAAATAACAAAAGTTGGTGTCTCCGTGACAGGATGTTAAGTATGTCTCCTTCCAAGCGAAAAAACAAAAACCAATTTACGAAAATTTTCTCGACCACGTACACCAAAGAAATATACTTTCTCTTTTAACGAAGAAAATAAAACTCATCTGAAATGAGGAAATACTTAATGCCTACCTAGTCCCCGCTTTTTCTACTCCCACGAATAAATAATATGTAACAGTTACAGTAACAATAACTCACGACAGGATGTGAAATGAGGATGTGGAAAAATGACATAGAAAGATTTAACAAACGCTTGCGCTAAAAAATTTAACCATTTCTATGCAATGGCTAAAGAGAAGCTTTCTGGAGCAAACAAATGCAAAGCGCGTCGCGCATACAAACCTCGCAATCGCATTAATCGCTAGGGGTGGCAGGGGAGGCGACAGTAGCGCAACCAGAGTCATGTTGGGAAGCATCGGAACTTCGAAGACACTGCAATGGTATCCACTCGTAAGTATGTGTACCAATTAATGCGAGCAATACTCCAATTAGAGCAATTAAAAATGAAGTGAAAATTGCTAGTAAATAAATGTAACAACAATCAATGCTAATTTATTAACAAAAAAGGGAACAACTGCGTATTCCCTACTGATTGATAATATTATATTTTATTGGTCGTAGCCATTTGAGGTATCATTCCACTTCTATTAATATTAGATAGAATTAACCATATAAAATTAAGTCTTAATATCCCCAGATCCAACAGAGAGATGGTTGTATTCAACAATAATGGAGACAACAACAACAACAACAACAACAACAATAATAATAATAATAATAATAATAATAATAATAATAATAGTAATACGAGGACCTAGCAATTGAGATCAAGAATATATGGAAGCTAGGCAAGGTCGAAGTTATCCCCTTCGTGATATCTGCCGAAGGTATTTTATCGAAGAGGTTTCAGAATAATTTGGAAAAGCTAAAACTTGAGAAGAATATTATGAAGGTTTCACAAAAAACTGTCCTCCTGCAGACATGTCACATCGTCCAAAAATTTTTGAATGAATTAATAACATCATGAATTTACTATCTGTATCGATGAAACCCAATCCCCATACAATTAATGGGGTGGATGAATATTTCCAGTTTTTTTCCATAAATAACAATAATAATAATAATAATAATAATAATAGGCTCGAGCATATCACATGAAAAGTCATCCCACTTGACCATGCCTAAATTTGTATTCACATTGTGCTATAGCTCGGTAACCTCCTATGATATGGTGTATTGTTTCAATTTCCTTTTTGCATCTACGACATAAGTTTGATCCAACTCCATCTTTCAAGATGTACTTATGGTAATTGTTGGTCTTGATCACTTGGTCTTGATCACTTGGTCTTAGATGGTGATGAAGAACCCTTCATTTTCAGGTTGTAGTTCTCCATGGGTTAGCCAGTTATACGACGCTTGTATGTCGACAGTATCTCGGCTTACTTGATTTTCAAACATTACATGCAGGGCCTTTTGTTTCCAATGAGTAAGCTTGGTTACGTCTTCTTCTATGTCAAGGGTCTTATGTTCATTACTTAATGTTAGGGGAGTGTATTTATCTATTTTGACTACTGCTTTGTAGTACTGTGATTCTTCTTGTTTTGAGAAGAAATACTGTCTTAGATTGTAAGACAGTTAGTACTGTCAATTATGTTATGTAAGTTAAGTATATCTATTAGTCCCCATCTTTTCTTTTCAGTGTAGTTCTCTCTACAGCTGTTTTTGGGTGATGAATTCTGTGTCCTGTCAGGGCTACTACATTGGTTTTTGTTTTTGTATATCTTTCATTTCTGTTTGTGACCATCGCAGGACACGGAAAGAGTATTATAACAGTGGGACGGCATAAGTGTTCATGGCTTTCAATGCATTTTTGGCATTTAATTTAGATTTGAGTATCATGTCAAGTCTTTTAAATTATTTCTGCTTAATTTTTTTTCATCTCTTTATATTCCGTTTTCTTTTCCTGATATAATCCTAGATATTTATATGTTTCCTCTTCACACATTCGTTCAATTTCACGTAGTTGTTCTCCTTCAATTCTAGCTACAATTTGTTCCTCCCTTTTATTGTTTGTGTTCTACATTAGTCAATGCCAAATTTCATTTTTATGTCATTAGAGAAATTACTTGTTAGTTCAATCAAATGTTTCAGTTGATTTTCTGTGGCTGCATAGAGATTTACATCATCCATTATTATTATGATTATTATTATTATTACTTAGTTCTCTCAACTTATGTTGGTTTTTCTCTCAGCAGTGGGATAATCAAGTTCTGCTGGGAGGAAGAATCTATTTCAAGTCCAAGAACTTTCTGGTAATGTGGGCTGAGGACAGAAGGACTCTGCAATCTACTTATTATATTGGTGTTGATTTTGAGTTTTTTTAATGGAGTCAGCCAGGGCACATAATTTGTGACCCAGGTGTCATGTAACAGTGTTTTAATACCTCTTTTCTACAAGACGTAATACTAGCACGCAATTACTTACATACTTGTTGACAATAGTCAGTCGTATTCTTAAGATTTCTCCCTCAAAATGTAATAATTGTTGAATTATTATTATTACTATTACTTGGGACTTATTTATCAGCATAGCTGGTGAGTATTTCGGAACACGTCCAAGGAAGTTCCACTTTCCTTAGACTGCGTGCCCTTGAAAAATTCTTAGGTGCACACTTTTCGGATAATATGAGCCGTCCCCAGAATGGCAAGTTTTGGAACTCAGATAGATAAGTCTTTCCAGAAATTTTCTGAAGATTGTCTTCTATATATTTGTTCACTGTTCCAATTGTTCCGATAATAATAGGGCAGACTTTTGTCTTCATTCCCCACATTCTTTGGCATTCAATAGCCAGGTCTTTATATTTGAGCAGTTTCTGCCTCTTTGCTCACAACATTCATGTCGTTGGGAACATAAACATAAATAAGAAGACATTCCTTATTCTAATTATCCTTCAGGACAATGTCAGGTCTATTTACATTGATTGTCCTGTCAGTATTTATTGGTTGGTCATAAATGATTGTGGCTTTCTCATTGCAGTTCACAGAACTAGGGTCGTGTTCACACCAGTTTTCGCTCACAGTGAACCCGAATGTTTTACATGTATGCGAATGTATAAATGAACAAACTCTGTTATGGCTTACCAAATACTCGTTTTTAGCCAAAATGGGGCATTCTGAAACTAGATGGTCGATTGTTTCTACATAGTCGGAATAGGCCATCTGTGTCCTGATGTAATATCATTTTTTCGTAATTCCTGGTCCTTATTGTTTGGTCTGCAATAGCAGTCGCCAGATCTTCCGTTTCTTCATTCAGGTTACAATTTCGAAGGTATTAAAATAAGACTCCTTCATTAATACCTTCAGCGGTAATCTTTTTGGTAAATTGGCCATGAAGATTCCTTTTTTGCCATGTGTGCTTGAGTTGTTGATTGCTTAGTTCTTTGCCTTGTATAGTGTAGTGACAGTTTTTCGGTCTTGTGAGTATTCATTGCTGAAAATTTCTTCTTGATACGATTTTCCTAGTCTACATAAGGATTTACTGGGTGCTTTGTTTTTATCACATTTTTCGACGATTTTCATATAGTTGGAATGAGGTTTTCCTTTAATTTGCATGCGCAGTCTCATGACCGTAATCTTGAATGTATTTACAAGATGGATTAGGTCTCACCCTCCATCTTTTCTTCGAACGTACAATCGATCAACATCCGCTCGAGGATGCATCGTCTTATGCATAGTGAGGAGTTTTCAAGTTTTCGATATCAGCCGCGGACCAACCAAGTATCCCCATATCTTACTACTGGGAAAGCCAAAATGTTAATGACCCGTATTTTATTATTTGATGTTAATTCAGTGCATAACACTTCTCGGACTCGTCTTATGTACTCTCTCCTCACTTTTTCTTTCATGGTAGCATGTTGAATATCTCCTCGTTCGTCGATTCCTAAATATTTACTGCAAATACCTGATTCTAAACTCCTGATCTCATCTTGATTTGGAACATTAATACTGTCTTTCTTAACAACCTTCCCTCCGAGTAAAGAAACTTTTACGCATTTTTCTAAGCCAAATTTCATATTTATTTCCCTGCTGAATCCAGTCACTACTGCTAGTTGTTTTCTAAGTTCATAAGTCATCTATCCACAATAAGTGTGACACTCGTTTTATTTTGTCCTTTCATTCGGTATTCACTTTGCATTTGTTGAAAACGTCAACTCAGAGGAATAACAGACAAGCAGAAAAGAAGAAGTGAAAATTTCCTCTTTTAATTCTCAAGCTTCCTATGTCCATGTTGTCGCTGTCTTGGTCTCTCATTCTGAATGTTGTTTGCCATTTGCTTTGTGTAGTATTCACAAAATCGACTATTCTTCTATTTACGTGGAGATGATTGAGGATTTGTAGTATCCACGAATGAGGCACACTATCAAATGCCTTTAGATAATCAATACATGCTATAATATGATTCGTTATTTGTGTGGCAATCTTTCATGATAGCTTTATTTAAGAGTAGATGATCTTTACATCTAAACGAACCTTTACAGTAGCCTTTTTGTTCCTCTGGCATTATGTTTTCCGCATCTAAGAAGACTGAAATTCGTTGCGCTATTGTGCTAGCGAGTAATTTGTAGATGGTGGGAAAGCATGTGTTAGGTCGGTAGTTCTTTGTGTTTCTTGTATCTTTGTTCTTCGGTAGTACGTATGTCATTCCTACAGTAAGCCAAACTCGTATGCTGCATGGATTTTCAATGAGCTGGTTGAAGCAGCTGGCAATTATGGAATGCAGTGAGAAGTTTTTGAACCAGTAGTTGTGTGTCTTGTCAATTCCTCCCAGTTCGCTATTTTCTTCATGGCTCTCTTTACTTAATACAGTAATGTTTTCCCACGACATTCCATGTTCTATTGCGTTGGGTGAAGTCATTTCTTCAAATTTGACTTCATTTCCTCATGTGGAATTCCGGAATGCATAGGTCTCCTCTTGTCTTGGCATTCCGTTTTCTTTCTCTTGCTTTTGTTTTAGGGACCAGTAGAAAGCTTTAGGGTATTCTATGAATCTTCTGTTTTGAATATATTGTTGTTGCCGCTTGTCACATCTTCGAATCCGTAGGGTTTTTCCGAAATTCTTTGCTTCATAATTTAAATTTTTTCTTTTAATTGTCCTTCCTTGATTTGTTATTTTTCAAAAAGGTTTTCTTGAGACTATTTTTCCTTGTTTTCTCTGTCCATTCCTTTGGGTTCTTTTCAATCTCTACAACCTGAGATAAATATTTCCTGAGATTCCCTATCTGCTTCTCTATTCTGAGTTTCCATAATGGAACCCTGGGAATTTTCTTCTGATGGTACACTGGCAATGTTCTCTTACTTTGTGTTTCAGGTCTTCCAGACACGTTATTTACTATTACTTTTGTAGTCTCGTAATCCATGTGGTTCACCGATGTGTTGTCGTTTATCTTTATTATTTCATTATCCAGGATATCATGCAATTCTCTGTTAACTTGCTGAACAACAGCTGCAATGGTTTTATTGATGATTAATTTTGGTAGCTGGTCCCGTTCTGAGATGAGAGTTTTCGATAAATTTTCGTAAAGATTTAATATTTCTTCTCTACACTAATTTTCTGAGTATTTTCCCTCCTTAACAACTGATGGACAACCCTCTTTGATAGACTCAAGCTTGTTTATTTCAAAAGACGTCTGTCTGTCCTCCTTCCTTAGGATTAATCTACTTTGGTTTGCAAGTTTATTGGAGTTCATTTGTGTGGATCCTTCATATGTCTTTGGTTCCAAAGTTCAATGAAATCTTTTCGATTCGTAAGGCCTGGTTTTTCTCTCACGTACTCAGTGAACCATAACATTTCTCAGTATCCTTTAGTGTTAAGGCTTCTTTGTTGAGTTTCTGGTATTAGTTGCCTTGTTCGATGGATGAGGTTCTGAGTCACCATGAGATTCCTTCATTATGATTGTCAGTTCCTATAAGTTGTTTTCGAGAGGATTTATCAGGTATTAATTTTTCGACCCCACCTTGTAGCCACAGGCTGAGCTACGTGGCATAGTTTACTTTGACTTCTGTATTCTTTTCATCGTGTTCCCACGTGCAGCTAGGGATTGTAGGTCAGGAGTAACAAGAGCCCCGCTTGTCACTCTAAAGCTTCATAAAACCGGACGTCGCCAGGTCTCCGGAGTGCTTCGTTTGCGAGTGAGTAACCAACAGCCATTCATTCCCTGGGGACGATAACTTCCACCACGAAATTGGGAATGTTTTTTCGAAGTTTACTCCTCTAGATCCGCCGTGTCCTGCGTCAACAGTATCACTTCGTGGCTCTTCACCACCCACGAACGGTTTAGGATTAGCGTCATCAGAGTCAAAGTTCTTGAAAGACTCCTCGCCTTATCCCTGGGGTAGAGAGAACCGGTACCCAGTCAACCCCCAGCAAATGTGCTTCCTTTCCCAACCACATGGACCCCATATTTTTATTGTTGTTATTATTATTATTATTATTATTACGGTAATTGTTACTTTCTCTCAGGTGCATTACATGCTATATTGTTCAGCTGTGGGAAAGATATTCCAAGCAGCTGTCCCTATCTATAATTTTTGTAAAACATTTCTGACTATGTTGCATGTATTTAAAATAATGGATTTCTGCATGAGAATGTCGGTTGGTTTTTTAACTGAGATTTTGCCTAAGTTCCTCTGAAGTAGATTATGTACGATTCTTGTACTTGAAATAATTATGGGAAGAATTTTAGTGTTTTCCACTGCTGTTGAATTCGGAATGCTAGATTGTTGTATTTCCTAATTTTATCTGCATAGGTGTTTTGAATGTTGACATTATTATTAGGAGTAGTAGTATTACATTATAATCACTATTATTACTTAGTCATAGTTAAATGTTGAAATGTTGAAAAATTGATAATTTTAAATACACGAGCAATAAAGACATCTAAATGTAAAGATTTTAAGTATAAAGGAAACACATACAGACTTTTAAAAACTATGATACATTATCAGGTTAGGGAAGTGGTTCTAGTATTTTCGTAATCATAACCGTATGGATGTGTTCAAATAATCGAAATTCAAATATTTTTTCATCTGGTTTTGCAATATATGTGAATTATAAATAATAGTTTATAATTGTATGTTATGAATTATAAATTAATTAATAAATAAAAGTTTTATATTAACACTTGATGCTACATTTGCGTAATGAGAAATACATTTAAATAAAAAAACCGAAATAATCATTATTTTGTTTTAGATTTCATAACAAAATACAAAATTCGAAGAATTTCTTATTCTTAATAATTTTGTGTAACATATATCTTCCAAATTTATAAGGAATAGTTAAATTAAGTTTAAATTGGAATGACAAAACTCTACGTCGGACGTACCTGTACCAGGAGGGCTAATTACCTTGAATTTTTCATTTTAGTATCTCTGTTGTATCAATAAGTATATTAGGTTTACCAAACAAATATTCTGAAAGTAAGTTTTTATTAAGTATTACGATATTAAATACACAACCCCATAGATATTCACCTGTACTTCTCGGGAACCCTACGCACGTAAAAGAGTTTTCTTCATCAGAAAAGAATTATGCATTTTTGAAACACATTACATAATTTTAAAAAATAATCATATAAGTCCCGATGAGAGGGAGAGGAAATCAGTGCTGTAGCTCCGAGCTCCTGGACCCTAAGGCCGATAGATCTTTACTGCATAATTTTTGCTCAAGTATAATATTTATTCTGTGCATATTTTTTTCTCTCTCGAGACTCAAACAAATTGTATGAAATTCAAATTGTTAAAATATTACAGATTACATATTTGGAAGACTTACTTCTTTATCAACACTTTTTCTGGTTCACGACCCTGGGTAATATTGCAACGAGAAATGAAATAATAAATAAAATTATTTGTTAAACAAATCAGAAAACGATATATCTAGTAATGCTTTTCATTTTAACTTAATTTCGATTTAGCTTAATTTATTTCGGTTTTTTTTCATGGTATAATATATTAAAGATAATTAAATATTCGACATTATCAAATAAGTAAATACATATTGAACTTAGCAAGTTTTTCGTAACGCAATTTTGTTAAAGGGGAATTTACTTGTGACTGACGTTATATAGTGCAGTAGTCACGTGCCGACAATCACAAGTAACTTCATGTACCTCCATAAAGAACCTTCATAAAGTTGTGATTTCCAATAGACGTCCGTGCATTCTATATGTGGATGGGCAATATTGAGAGGAAACAGTTATGAGGTAAAATTGTATCAGAATATTTGTGCTATTTTCTCATGCTCATAAAGGAAAACATGATATTCCATAACCAGTCTTATTCATGTGGTTGACAATTGTAAATTAAATTATTCAAACATACATCTTGCGGAACAACACGTTGAAACGTTTTTTAACTCCCCCAAAATGTCATAGGGCTCTTTATGATCTGTGGTAAGAAAGAAACTGTAAGTTCATCAATTCCACTTGTAGAAATGTTGTTTATTACAAAAGGAAGCACCAAAGGGTTTATCCATTGGACACATTTTATTCCAAACTCAGAACCAATACAATTTTATATGTTACGTCTCATTTTGGCAAGACCAATTCTGAAAGAAATATTATGTTCATGGCAGGTATAATTTCTGCAAATCACGACGAAAAATACCTGGTAGTGGTGCTATTCTCTATAAAGATTTCTGAGGAAGAGGACTTTCCGAGATAAAAGGATAAATATGAGGAGCCTTTGATATGACTCAGTCCACGAGTAGGGTGTCACCACGAAACAAGACTATTGTTCCATGACGAGGGCACACTTTCCTGTGGTGGTGCGGCGATGACGTAATTGCAAATATGCTATTCTTCATAACTCTAGATGGCGCTGAAAAACAAATGCGTAGGAAGTTTTTAATAAATAACAACACTTAACTCGAGGATAATCATGTGCAATGGGAATTGCGAATATCCCTCACTCTATACAATTCAGGTGAATCAAAAGTGAATAAGAAAATTCAGAAGACTTAGAACACTTGAAACAGAGAGAGAGAACCACTATGAATTACTTAATTTTCGTTATATGGCATCTGGAACTGTTGCGAGAGTTAATATTCGCAAAAAATGAATATTGTGACTTGTGTAAACCGCCTCAGACGCACACGATGTGTAAATATCCCCCAGGTCCAAACCCAGCTTGCAAGAACTACGAGACGCGAACTATCTCTGAGAAAGACAAGGATGCTATTTTGGCCGAAATGAACAAAATACGGAATGATGTAGCGTTGGGAACGATGGAGAACCGCTTTGGGGCGCATCCTCCAGCGGCCAACATGCGACAGTTGGAATGGGACGATGAACTTCAGGAAATCGCTCAACGCTGGGCAGACCAGTGCACCCAATTCTTGGATTTGATTCAAAAAGACTACTGCAGAGACACTCGTCGATTCAGTGCGGGGCAAAACATCGCCACTACTAAATCCACTCAACGGGCTACCGTCAATTTTTCGACAGCAATCGATATGTTCTTCAGGGATCGCAGAGATTTCGATCCACAGTGGGTTGAAAAGCACGAGGATGTTCCTATCCGTAAGAGTAGCGATCATTACACACAACTGGTGTGGGCGGAGACCCAGTATGTCGGCTGCGGCTACTCTAGCTTCCAGGACAGGGTAGAAGGTAAGTTCCGCTGGATTATCCGCATCGTGTGTAACTTTGGTCCATCTGGAAACATTGAGGGTCAAAAGGTATACGAGGTGGGTTTACCGTGTTCTTCATGTCCCAATGGAACAAGATGTAACCGCGACGTTGGAGGATTATGTACAGATAAAACAGGTTACGATAGTGATGAAGAAAGCGATGATGATGATGATGAAGGAGAAGACGACTCGACAGACACAGACAACGTAACAAGACCACGAAAAAAGAAAAAGAAACAACGTCTAAGAACTTCGACAATGCAAAGTATTGAACTGACGACAACATCAAGATTTGAAACAAAATTAACCGAAACCGCAAATCAAAAGTCTACAGAAGGAACCTCCGCTTCGACTGAAAAGAGTAAGACAGAGTCTGTCGAGTCTCCTCCTCCTACTCCTCCTTCTTCTCCTCCTTCTCCTTCTCCTCCTCCTCCACCTTCTCCTCCTCCTTCTTCTCCACCTCCTCTTACTCCTCCTTCTCCTCTTTCTCCTCCTCCTTCTCCTCCTCCCCCTTCTTCATCATCGCTTTCTTCATCACTATCAACCAAACCAGAGACTACTACACTTCCTACTACAGATGATTCTGGCGATGAAATTGACGACATTGAAATGGTGAATTTCGAGTTCAACAATAATACACAGAGTGAACAAAAACCTTCGACAGATTATGCAACCACACAGGCGCAAGAAAGAGACGAAACTTATTCAGAAATAAATGTCGGAGAATCATCTACACAAGAAGCAAGTTCGTCTACGGAACACGATAAATTTAGGGAAGATTTAAAATCAACTATTGACATTGCGTCAACGACCACAAAATGTTCTACACCTTGCCCTAATTCTTCACCTATGAGATACGTAACACGACCATCTCACGAAGATGATGATTTACGTTATCGTGAAGACGTTCGAGGAAAAACGCGTCATCGAACACGAATAAAATCAAAATCTAAGTCAGGGTCAAGATCAGGATCACAATTAGGTTCACGTTCCGAGTCAAGATCGGGGAAAAAGGGAAGAAAAAAATCGAAGAAGCGAAGAAAGAGTACCACAAGCCCAGTTCCTTTCGATGAAACACAGGAATCCTCGAAAATAGAATCAACCGTTGAAAGTGAGGAGACCACCACTGCTGAGTGGGAATTTATCACTCAACCTCTTTACCAAAGGTACACGGCTCCGAAAGACGAGCACATCGAGTCAAGGAGTGAATCGGTGTGTTTGTGTCCTCTTCCAGAAGAAGACAGATCATTCTCATCGATCTCCGAAAAACTACATGTTTCTATAATTCAACTTCTTTTTCTTCTTGCAGCGTTGTTTCTAAAACCACTATGACTCAATGTAAGGATATTTTTAGACGCTGATATCTTTCCACGCTTCCTTATTTTAATGCTATTTCAATGAAAACGGTAAGGAAATGCGTTTGGTGATTATAGTATTTTCATGCACTTTATCTAGTTAACTTAGTTTAAAATGTATGCTGATGTTCCATAGTTTAGTGATTATTTAATAAGAAGTTAACATTTGTTTTGTGTGGCTAAATAAAATTACATTTTATTGTCTGTGTCTATATTGTTTGGAGACAAAGAACGACATACGTATGTTTTATCTAGAGCAATTCAATTATTTATAAGATGATATTGAAAAAGAATATATATTTATCAAATGAATACATTTCAAAAGAAAACTATTACATATACTTAGAAAGTATTAACAGTCCCTTGTAGCAAAATAATGCATAAACTTTTAAAAGAAAATAACACTTTCGAACCCACTCTCATTCTAAAAATTGAAGATACGCAACTGGAATAGAAAGTGATAAAAAAATCACAACAAAGCTAGATATACCAAAACTTAGCTTACTTCTTTTTGCATTGAGAAAAATGAAACATGACGGATTTTTTCCCTCTTTTTTAGAACGGTTATTTTAGTTTCTAGTACACGTAGTATAGAATAAGCTTGGTATTCGAGAAAAAAATGGATCCCCAGATTTTGACGGACATATACCTTTCTGGTGTAGAGAAACCGAACAAGTGTTTTTTTTCTAGCATGACTAATGTCAGATTGTGCGCACCGATTCTGGCTAAACAGATTACTATCCTCAACAGAAGGTATCTTCCGGGGCCTGGTTGGCGCCCTCTGGTCAATAGAAGACATCTTGCGGGACTTGATTGGCTTCTTCAAGTCAAACTTAATCAATAGAAGGTCTATCCTGGTCGGTCATCTTCACTTTCCCTCGATACCTTCTCAAATTCTCATAAATGTCATTCCATTGCGAGACCATCCATGTCGTCGAAAGCGAGAACGACTGGTGACGTTCACTGTTGCTGTAGCAGAGCATGATGGGAGTTGGTAGTTGTAAATAAATGACTTCTGGCGTTCCATATATTAAACTACT
Organism: Laupala kohalensis; assembly: GCA_002313205.1. Taxonomy (NCBI): domain Eukaryota; kingdom Metazoa; phylum Arthropoda; class Insecta; order Orthoptera; family Trigonidiidae; genus Laupala; species Laupala kohalensis. Next base: position 21,750 of record NNCF01130303.1, on the reverse strand, counting down.
CGAGAATTCCTTTTTCCTTCCCATAAGGCATCTAGAACCTAAGAAATAGCTGGATACAGTTTTCGCAGCGAAAGAAAAGTAACGACGTGTGACCAATGGAGTGAAACACGATGTTTTTATATGTCTGCTGCGAGAGTAACCTAGCATAGTTCCATCAATTCCAGGTAGCACAGTTTCGCACCAACACAAGACTACTATAAACCGTGGAAAAGCTAACTTCAAGCAGTGTCAGGAAGGACGAAGGTTAGAGATCATGCCCTCTGTCAGTCACAGTTAGATAACCATTACTGCTGGTTCTACAAATCGGCTGATGTAGATGGCAGCATCCGAACGTAAACTCACTAAGATTCTGCTGAGACGAGTAAAGCGCCCACGTGTCTATAGCGAAATGAAGAATCGGGAATATCGCAATACTGACATTGGCTCCTCGATATTCACGCAGTCTTAAGACTCCTCCCTCATTAGTATTCTTTCCTTGCAAGCATTGTAGTCCTCACAGAGAACAGCAGGTCCCCCGTCGTTAAGATGATGAGTTCTCAACTCACCACCATCACGAATTGACAACCAAAATGTAATATGTTATGTCATCAAGAACTAATAAACGTTGGTTAGGGGGAAAGTAGTTTATTCCAATAATAATAAATATTTAGTTTTGAGTGATTTTACAAATGTTTTTGATTGATTTTAAATGTAGAATCTTCATCAATCAATATAATAAGTTACAGAAAAGGCTCTAGATTGACAGATGACGGGTTTTGCAAGCATAATATTATTTAACTTCCATTCCAGATACTTGAAATAAAAATACAAATCAATACACATCTTTAACACAATTATATAAGCCAAGGACTTTCCAAGTATGCCAGTACATTTCATGTGAAAGGAAATCAGTAACGTAATCTACGTATCACTAGTTGGTCTACATATGCACGTGGGTCCGCTTCCACACGCTAACGTACATAACCTGTTCAACAAACGCGAAAGGTCTTTGTCACGCCGCCACGTTGCGTCACATGTGCAACCCCTCGTTTCTAAAGCGAGAACAACAATGAAAATGGAAATATCACTACAGATATTCCTGCCTGATTGTTCTAAATTAAGTCCTCTCAACAAAATTCAATTTCGGAAGACGAATAAAGGGCGAGGCTGCGTAATTTGAATTTATAATTTTGCCTCTTTGAAAGTTAGTTCCAATGGTGAAATCCTTTATGATCTACGAGTTAAAAATCTTTCCACAGGTACTCAATGCCACTTTTATGAATGTTTATGTTTTATTTTTACCACACAAACATTTTGTTTACCTACGCCTAAGTTACCCTAGGAACACGGGAAAGTGGATATATTTATAGTGAACATTGTAAATTTACTTTTAATTAAATATATATTTAAATTACCACGCAAGAAACCTATATAACAAAAATTATAAACCGTGCAATAAATATTATACATTTATAAAATCTAGTAATAAATAAATAAATAAAACAAATACAGGTATAATGGAAGAATTTTTTTTTGCAATAGAGTAGATTTCTACCCCTAAAAAAGTAGCAATTTTTAGATAAAAAAATCTCCTAGTAAAACTAGAAACATACCTTACTTCGCAATCTTCATCCACCCAATCAATATCATGCAGGTACACCACTAGTGAAGAAATATTTGTTAAAACACGTATTTTAACGTCATATAATTCTTATCCACTTGGTATTACAGGAGTACTATCTTGAAGAGTAGGTAAAAATGCACTACGTACCTCGTTAAAAATTGTATTATGTTAGTTATATAAAAAAAATTTTATGCATTTTGAAATCATGATATGCCAGGTGTGCATGAGTATAGGTTGGAGATGTGGATGAGTGATGTTGATGTTGTAGAAATATTGTAGCAACCCATCAGGATGGAGAGAAGATATTCGAAAAGATGGCGAGATGTGTAGTGTTTTTCTTTCTTCTGACCTTTTGAAATTTATAATGTAGAGCAAAAATACGTTTAAACATCTAAATAAAAAAATTAATGACCCCTAAACGTCACTTAATATCGATAATTGTTGAAAATGAAAATTATCCATTTCTTGTATTTTCTCGGCGGGAGAAATGACCATCTGTGTGAAACTTGTACAAAATTTATTCCTTAACGAATTTGTGAAGTAGACAACACTTCTTTTCTCTCAAATAATCTTATTTGGAACATAAAAATTAACAGAGCTATTTACGCAAATACAAATTTATATTTCATATATATATATATATATNATATATATATATATATATATATATATAATACTTTCGAAGAATGAATTTTTACGTCTGAAACATACAGCAATTTTTCAAAAAATACGCAGAATTAAAAGATATAGTATTCCTTCATTTCTCTATTTATATTCATTTAATGTACAAACTCTGAAAAGTTTAGGTAATGCAAGTAATAATTTACGCAATGAAAAAATGTCTTGTTGCATTATTTGAGAGATGCAAAAACAATCTGTTTTTACATGTCCTCTGACATTGATAAGATATTTCTTCTCCAGTTAAGAGTGCAGTTTCCAATTCAGACAGTCGGCAATACAAATATGCAAATGCGAAATATACTAGGTGAAACATTTTGTGACCTCATTTCATTTAAAATATATAGCTTAAATAAGAGACTGTTTACACTACGCTTTATACTGTTATAGCACATGATAGGAAGAGTATAATTGAAATGTTTCATTCACAGTGATTTATAATATGCATATGTTATCTTCACCTTTTATTTTGGCCTTTATTTAAATAAATAATCGTTAAATTTCGGAAACGTAATATTGAATGTGAAATACATCTCGTACGTAATAAGTACAGAGAAAATATTATTACATTCTTTGGTATTAAAAAATCCATGAACGAATATTGACTTTACAATGTTCGATTCAATGAAAAATGATCCGAGAAATTAAAGAAAATACATATATAATTCAACTTTTACATATCATAAAGTCAATTCATACATTCAGTAATTTTTTTAGAAAAGATAAATATTGAAATATATTTACATTACCACTCTGCAGAACAATACTTCTTCCATGAGAATGTAATTAATTACCTGAAACAAATAAAACGAACGAATATATTTTTGTCGGAAACTGATTTTATTTCACAATGGATCCAACTATTCAATACATTCACCCGAGACATCTAAATCATACCATTCAACAAAAGAACGGAAGGGAAATGTTTCCTTTTGCCAATTAAAAAGTTATGAAATGTACTTTGTGTACCCATCCAATCCTTTAATTAATTCAGGCGGTGTCGCAGTGGTCTGGGAAAACGCTTTCGGTCTGAGAACACTCACAGTGCGCCAGAGTCGGCATTAACTCACTACGAAAGAAACCGCAGCCGTGAAATTGAAATTTTCACGTGGCGTTGGTAACTGCTACACTAGCTCTCTTTGCACTTGGTTAGCACAACCAAATGCCGTGATCCCCAAAACCAGGATGTTTAAAGGTGTCCTTCTACACCCCGCCCAGGAAACTTACTGTGCGTGGAAAACATACTTAGGTCTATTCTGATCCTGGATTAATATTTTGAATGGATATTGGTTATTGAATATATTGGTTATTGAAGGTGGAGATTTTTGAATTTCCGAACATTCATCGTACCTCAAATACGTTTTCTCTTATAAATTGACATTTAAATATTGTTGTTCATTACAAAATTTAAAATGTGCTGCAAAAATATATTTGTTTTGAGTTTTTCCCCGGAAATCATTATTCACTGCTCGAAAAAAGTTCATTTCACTCATTAAAAAAGTCAACGAGGAAATAAAAGAAGTCGAAGGTTCTCACGACGAGTTTGGAATAGTAACACTGAATGTAGACTTTTCTATGCGAGAAAATGTTTCCAATAAGATTGGATCCCAAGCAGTATCTGTAGTAAGTACATGGCACGTGTAGCATACATGATCATTTATCCACCACATTAAATGCAAAGATGGAAAAATTTGTTTCATTATTTAAGTATGATTTGAGTAGTTTTACGTAAAATTCAGTTTATAAAAACACTTCGGTTATTATAAACAGAATTTACTTAATATTTTTATTCTTCCCTTAGGTCTTATCGGTTCTGTAATCAATCTTGTGCATTAAGTTTGGGGGCATGAAAATAAGAATTTGTCTCCTTACTTTTCAATCGTCAATTTCCGAATCTTCGGTTTCCCAATAAAAGGTTTTCCCTTTCGAGGACGTACGAGAACTTCTACACGCACCTGCTCCACAACAGCGAACTCTCAAATTCACTGGAATCGAAGGTAGATGCGGTTCTCGAAGTGAATGACGCCCACTCCGCCATTTCAATGGTAACGACCACACTGCATTAGAAATTTCTTGAACGTGAATTGAATCCAAAATTCGCAATATCGCTGATCGATACTTTTTGCCTCTTACAATGACAATGTCTTACAATGACCATAAGAGAAGATATTTTTTTCTCTAAAACGGAAAAAAACACTTAAAAAGTAATTTTTAGAAAACAAGTTAAAATATTTCTCATTTCAATTCCCTACAATTAATAAAGAAAATATAAGGAACAAATGAATAACTTCGGGCTTTTTTTCCAATGAGCAAGATAATTACAAAAGTGCATTTACACATATGTTTGGACGTAAGAATAATGACACGCAAGGCTATAAAGAGTCCTTATCCCATGAGATATGAAGGAAAAATCAGATAATAACCAGAGTTAATCATTTCTTGCACTCAGCCCTGAGCAGACAACTAGAATAAATACTCGAAAAAGAAATATTTTGACGTGAAAATTATGTTTTACTCGTAACCTTTGTGAAACATATTTCAGCAAAAGCTGTACAGCATGAAATACATTTGCCATTGATTTTACCTTTTCTGTTTTTTTTCTTCTTATGACAAAAGCAATGGTTCTCCCTGTAAAAGGGCAAATAAACCGAGGAATGAATCAAAGCGTTTTCATAAATACCTCTAAAGCATCAACAAATTAAATCAGGACTCGCAAAATTAAAATTAATAATTTTTTTTTGAAAATTGTANATATATATATATATATATATATATGGTTTAATGCATTAATATCAACCAGCAATTTTAGCAAAAGCAAGCTTCGATTTCCCATTTCCCAATATGGTTACCATGTTACACATAGGCTCTCTGTCCCTTTAATCTCCTGAGCAGCCATGATTCTGCCTGAAGCTGTTTACTACGGATTTCCATTCAATTGAGCCAATAGCATCCAATAAATTGAATTTCGATCCAATATTCAGTGTCGCGTACACGGCATTTAGTTCATCTTTGTTCTCGGTACGATTTCAATACTGCGTAATACTTCCCGTCTCCTATCAAAGACATTCGAAACCATTTGTTTCCTATAGTTCTGAAGTGTAGTCACCAATGTTTCTTTTAGAAAGGAAGACCTGTATACGTCAGAGAGGATCGAATAATAAGATAAAAAAGGATATTCTAGCGTCCTTAGATTTTTTACAGAATAGCAGAAAAAAAAAGACGTTGGGTCTTTCAATTAAATACTATCGGTACAACGTCCTACAAACTTTACGTTTTATTATCAGTAACTGGGATAAGATGTACGTTTTAAAAGTAAGTAACACTTCCGTGAATAGTGATATTAACTTTTAAGGAATTTAATACTTTCTCTTCAGACGAAATATTTGGAGTAAATTAACCGAAAAAAATCATAACATTTTGACTTTCTACTGTAAGAAATTTCTCCTTTTTGTTAATTTTCAATTAAAAACTTACAATCACATTTTAATACTAATACTTTAAAAATTAAATGAATAAAATATACACTAAATATGGAGAAAACAACGTAACACAAAAAACAACAGAAATACGCTTATAACGTCAATTATATTTTTAATTCAACTTCGCACGCACAAAATTTTCTTAAATTTGGGAATTTTAAAAGCTATAAGATGTTTAGTGGGCGAATTTATGCGTAAACACTAGCCGAGCCCTTTAGGACAAAATAGTGTTCAAGCATTTCGATCTCAGCTCCTTTGTTAGTGATATTTTTTTCATACGTTTTAATAATGATGTTAAGATATAATTTGTATGGCTAATTTGGACCTTATAAATAATTATTACCAAACGAATTAGCGCCGCTCTGCGATCAATTTCATTCTGTGAACGTGGGTCTCTTCATCAACAAAGGACATATGCTTTAAATTGGAGGTTCTCTGATACCCTCATTATTAAATTCTTTTGCCTATCTTCCGACTTTCTTTGTGAGTATCATGATTGAAATATAGAAGAAGGAGAAAAAAAATAGTGACACGTTAATAAAATATATTTTATTTATTTTTGCGTTAGCCTCGTCATTTCTCGTTTACAGTTATTTAGTAAAATTTATCTCTACTATGAAAAAAAATGTCGTAAATTTCAAGCCCTTGAAAATATTAAAGACAATCATTTCAAATTGAACCCCTAGTGCGTGGTATGATAATAAATTCTCTAGAAGAGAATAAAAAGTATACTTAAAGTAGCAGCTGTATTTTTCAGGAGCAAGACGCAAATGACAAAAGATCTACCCGATTTCATGTCTCCGCGGAGAGCAATTACGAAACGTCCAATTTATTTTCAAGAAAATAGTAATTTCTTCTAAGAAATATTTCCGTGAAAGTTTGGTCTCCTCGAATTATGTGAAAGAGTGTCTTCAATCTCGTCGACATATTTCTACATAGCCTTCGAGAATCTGTGTAATTATATAAAAGGTTTTTAAAAGCTATTTATCAAATATGCATGCATGAAACTAAGTACAAATAAATAATGCCAGGAAAACAATTAACCCTTGAGGATTAAAGAATGATAAAAGCAATTAAAATTTGAGACAGAGAACGTTCTGCGAGATCAAATTAGTAAAATGGAAGATATGCACGTTTTTACCAAAACCTGATATACAATTTAGCTCAATTTAATTTTAATCAATTTAACCTTTTAACCCAAATTATGTATTCAATGGAGTATTTATTGTGGTCGTTTTAATATTAATTTGACGTGAGAAGAGGTATTGGATTTTATATTTTATTATTCACATTTTACAGGATTAAAAAATACGTTTAACTTAAACTTAGAATTGGCAATGGTCTACTTTCTGATTTAGATTTTCACCGTGTCAATACTGTTCTGATGTTTATGGGTGTCAGTATCTTGAAGGAGAGCTCTAATGACTCAGATGTTGGCGAGCTCTAAAGCCCTAATGAAAAAAAGTATCTTGGACTCAAAGTACTTTATGACACACAACGATAGCGGAAGAACGAGATACAAGAATTGGCTAATTAAGCGTTTCTTTCCTTCAAATAATTTCGTTTTCCAATTACAATAACTTCACAGCATTTTTATCGAATTTCGTTTTTATTCGACTGGTGTTACTCACTAAAATATTTCTTCGCGTAGGATAGTCCTTATGGAAAAACCTTTTACGTTTAAATAAAACCACTTCACACCATTTATTGAGTGGAGTTACTTTTTTTCTTTTTTCTTTTTCAACATCCTCTGTAGAATACTGTTCTATAATCCACCTTAATATTTCACTCCAATATTCTCTTCACCTCCTTTAATTTCCTCGCATACAAATGACACCGTATTCCAACCTTCATACACTTACACAACCTCCAATGCAAGCCCTTGACTCACATCCGCGAGTGCAAAGTGTCATTCCAAGAAAGAAAAAGAGCATCGAGGTTTCAAGGACGAAGGGTTGAGAGAGGTGGAACCGGAGAAAAGCGGTAGTGGCAGCATCCTAATTAAGGACAAAATTGCTTAGCAATTACTACTTAAAATAGAAAATTTACCCAATTTTCTTAGAACGTATTATTACTTTTTTTTCCGCTCAAAATTACTTAGACTTCAGAAATACGCGTAGGCTTTATGGTTTCATTGTAGCCTTATTGCAATGGAATGAACGTCATTTATATGACGTGAACTTAGTACCAAATTACGATGTCTATTTACGATAATCAGGTAACATTATGATGATTATTTAGAAAATAATTCATTTGTTCTCGTATGTTTTGTACTAGTATTGGGGTTTCTCCAACATCTGTGACACAAAAGGATCAAACATTCTTATATTTTTTAGAAAAATTATTAATTTAAAAATAAACCCATATGCATGTTAAATCTGAGGGGTGGATTTTACGATATATTGAATTACAAACATCAAACTCGCTTTCACATAACCAATTTTTGAACGCGGAATCTGATCAAACTTTGTTACTCCACGTGTTGATAAACGAAAAATTTGTGATATATTGAAATGCTTTAGTCAAAATTCGATTATCACATAGACATGCAAGTTATTTGCAAACAAGTCATAACAATAAATTGAATGTCGAAATGCAAGAGAAAACAAAACTGATGTATAAAGGTTATTACAAACTCCTTATATAAACAATATTGACATATATATTATTTATTTAGATATAATTTAATCATTTAATCAATTATCAACTAATTGAGGAGAAAAAAAAAGAAATCCTTTCAAACTGCAATTGATACAAAAGTAAAGCACTACCAAACGCAAGTACATGTTTTAAGAGCACTGAACGACATTTATGCCAAAGGAACTACATAAACACTTTTTGTATGATCTTGTTACATGAAGCACTAATAACAAGTTCCATTTACTTCCTAAGCTCCCTCATTTTTCAATGCAATAAAGTGACGCATGTAACTCATAATTCTGAGCTAAGTCAAATGCGAAATCTTATTTCTAAAACAAAACATGTGAGAAAAGATTTCGTCCATGTCATCGTTCATTCGCACTGAGAGCCTAGTCGGCCGCTTGGCGGTCGTCTTCAGTGCTGGATCCTCTCGCAAGCACTGGGTTGTCTCACGCGTCATCATTTACGTGTCCTTACTGAAGTGGATGTGAGTGATATCGGTTTTCCCAACATATACAACTGGGAATGGACCATAATGCCACCCTACCATATTATTAATGACGCTATTTACGTCTGTCGTAATTTTATATTATTAAATTATCAACTTTCACGATCCCTTTCAGGTTAAAAAATATACTTCACTCGCAAGGTGTCGTCACGTTGATAATTAGATAATATAATAAAGACAGTACACAGTAAAATTATTATCACAGGACCAAATCATGTGGAAAAATTCACCTCCGCCTTAGGGCCTTTGATCGGAATTGGTGGGATGGTGCTTTGCTTGCTTCCGGAGAGTAAATTAGTTTATTGTCCTCTACATGGTCATACGCAGTTTGTAACTACCTTTTTGACTATAAATTTACTTATTTATAAATTATCTATTTAAAGTAGTTTCCAAGATAACATGATCCATTTTGGTTAAATATAACAATTTCATACATGACGTCACTGGGATTTGTTACTCGGACATTTTATTACAGTATTATTTATGTACTACGTGACGAAGTCACTAACACTTGACGAAACATTGTGAGTGAAATGTATGTGTAAGTCAGACAAAGTTCGTAAAAGTTGATAACCTTACTATTTCTTTTAAAACTAGTACAAACTGAATTGGACTTCATGAACTTCATGAGTTGTCGCTTCATGAAATTCCTATCAGGTCACACGACTCACGGTTCAATGAACGTCGACAGAGTCCATTACGTTTATTTACCTCAAAAAGAAGTAGCGCTGCAGTAGTCGCGCTTACGAATCAGTCGTGAGAGGTCGCGCGGATGAAACAGGTCATCTACTTTAAAAGTGAAAATTTGTTATTTTCAACAATTAATTTTTTAAATTTACATTATTAAATTAACTAGAAACTATATAATCTCTTCGAATTTTTCATTTATAAGTTCCTTGTTAAGCCATTTACAACAATTACAATAACAATTTGGTCGCTTCAGAATGGAGCCTCAGAAGTCGCTTGGATGGCATCTGTCGTCCATTTTTTAAGAAGCAATAGTAATTAATATTTTTTCATACTTTTCATGAATGATCACCTAAGTAAACCCCTCCTATCTATAAATTCAACTGGTATACTTAAGCGGGTCATAAAATACGCATTGAACTGTATTAAAGTAGGTCGAGTAGGTGACGTGAGTCATCCAACTCAATATTCCAGATTTCAAAAATAAATTAAATAAATAAACGCGCGTGGTAAAAGCGAGACAACCATTGAGGTGATGCAATACATGCCTAAGTTTATTTATCTTATCGCATGCTAAGTTGCGATGACAACATCGACAGAAACTAGTGGTGCAAAACCATTGCACATACTTTCTCATATTCGCTTCTCCGTCTGCACCATAGAGTGAAAAAATTCTATAGTAAAGGGTAATTTCTGGCGTGGTCCTCTGTATTTTGGTCGTCTTCCAGTGCTCTGTTCATGCTCAAAGTCGCTAGATGAACTTATTACTGTCTTATATGTGAAATTTGAGAGTAAAATAAACATTCAGAATAATAATTCAAAACAAATAGCGACATGTCAGTCTTATAAATATCGTAAAAGTGTTGTATAAATGTAATTTTGTTGTAGACAGAAATTTACGTATTTTCGTATTTGCAGAGCGTTTTCTGTCCTCCTATGTATTTTATCATTATCATATCTCTCATTTCAGTTTACTAACGGTGTATTCTACGTCTGCTTGGTCCATTTACACTGCTACATATTGTTCAAGCTTCTTGAAACTGTAAACAAATGCGTAAATGTAGCAGATAGAAATTATTTTACTGCGTCTATACCGAACTTTCAAGAGAAATACCGCTAATGCGGATGTAATGCATACTAATTCTACTTTACGTACAGAAAATTTAAGCAAAATCATTGGACCAGTTTTTGAAAATTTTTCAGAACTTTGACCTTCATGTGAAGAGTCCTTTGTGCTCAAGTAAAAATGAAAATTGAGAGCACGTGCATATGTTAGAAGTAAATTCTACCCTAAATACGAAAAATGAAAAAATAAAACATTCGGTCAGGAGTGCTGCCTACAGACGGACGGACACACGGACAGACGGACAGACGGATAGACGGACGGACGCACGGACGCACGGACTAAGGACATTCAAAAACCACTTTTCGGAATAAGGGGTCACCAAAACGGATATTTCCGCAAAAATCTAGTTTTCCAATTCTTTCACGATTACAATACTTTCTATATACTACATATATGAGAAAGTAAATAGATGCGTGCGACCGCTGCAGGGATAATGGAAAACTGTTGCATATGTCTTATACCATTTTCACGATACAGTGGACGCACTGGACTCTCACTTTAATATGACAGCGAATTCTTTGCGCGAGTCCACCAGTATTTCTCCTTCTCATTTCCATTTCCTGGTAATACCTCAACCCTAGGGATGCTCAGGTCAGACCTCTTCTACGGAAGTCGTCCAAGTTTCGAAAGGAAGCCAGTTTGCTAAGCATCATCTTCCGGCAAGAGTTAATTATACTACAAGTAATTAAGAAGAATCACAGAAGGAAACAAAACAGAACTCATATCTCCAAGAATAAGAGAAGTCACTTTCCAGAAGTTTATAAAATTTTAATTAAATTTAAGATAAAGTCTTCAGCAATCTTACGGACGGAAAAAGTATAACAAAAGATTTATTCAGTATGGATATAACGTTGAAATTTAATTGGTGTCGAAATATTTCAATGCCGAGAGCCATTCTTTGTCTCTTTCCTCGATTCCAAACTATGTCGTTAAGTTCACAATAATAACAAAAATTGTTAAAAAAACATGAATTTCCTTTTCAATTTATTTCACTAGTCATTACAAAAAACTCAATATCTTAGATCGTAATACATAATACTATTTCTTTACGTTTGTTGATATTAATTTTGAGTAAGTTATACCTATGATTAAACATGACCGTGATGTAGTGAATGTTAAGCGATTCGTGTCAAACAGGTTGGTAACATTGCATACGAATTAATTTAATTCGTTCCATTAGTATATAGCGGTGTCTTGGGAGTTAACGAGGACAGAATTGACCGTGCAAATCATGCTTCAATCATGAGTCACATATAATATCCATTGTTGCTGGATGCAATGTTTTATGCGAACATTTATTATTTGTACTACATACACTTCGTCTGCACCACCTCATATTACATTCGTAAATCAAACCACATTCAACGCATATTCGCATGTGCGAATTAACACCCCTTCTGCAGTTTGTCTTAATGTACGAGTATAATGTATATTTGANTATATATATATATATATATATATATATATATATATATATATATATATATATATATATTTATTCTAATGCACCCTTTTATCGTTGGTTGTGAACAACAACGTGTATTATGATAGTTATAAAATAAGGATTCGGTACTTCTGATGCGTTTACCACAATTTATTCTGAAAATTGTATGGCACAAAAATATACAGAACATGTACAGGAACACACAACTCTACTACCCATACAATACAACATAAAAAGAAAATCCCTTGCAATTGATTGCGCAATATTACATTAGGCTCATTAACACCTTTTTCTCTCTTCTTTCTTCTTGAAACAACCCCAAATTTTACAATAACTGCAACAGACTCGATTCCAATGATACTTTCTCTTTTGCAAGATACTTGCTTTCACTGAATTACAAAATTAATGCAAATCCCTAATTAACGTAATCACTTCGCATAATGTCCGCCTCACAGAGACATATACTCACAACCAGCGTATTTTCTTCGAAATCGTGTCCAACCACCACGGCTAGATACACCCCTTTTCCTCCAACACAGGTTGCTAGAGCTGCTACTAGGCTCGTACAGTGACCTTTTTTTAACTCGACGACTGCTTCCAACGCGGCTTTCCACGTGCTACCTCGTTTGAAAGAATTTGCCGCAAAACCGATTGTAATCACCGACGAGCGATTGTTTTCGGATTCGTACGATTCGTAAAAATGCTGGGTTAAAGAAGAAGAAGAAACTGAAATACATAAAACGCTTGTTCCAGCAGCAAACCTGGATAGTTCCGAAAGGTTCCGAACTGTCCCGCGCATGCGCAGAAGCGAAATCTCAGTTGTGCACTGTTCCAGCAGCGACAATTCCTTACTTTTTGTCCCAGTTCGCTGTTCCAGCAGTCGCCAGCGAGGAATTCCGAACCGTTCGGAATCGTTCGGAACCGTTCTGAGAGTTCTGGATATCTGTAGGGATTTTAAAAAGGAACTGTGGTTACAGTCGGTCACCCGCGTGATTCGTAAGCGGGACGGAAGCGAGTATCACTCGATTGTTTGGCGTCGCCGTGTAAACTTCTCTATTGTGTTTTGTTCGACCTTGTGATATTAATTGGATTATTCTTTCGAATTTTGGACTATTTTCAACCTCTCCTGTTATATATTGATCCTGCTTGTTTAATTGAATTATTTTCTTTCGGTTTTCGAGTTAGTTTGAATCTCTTCTTTTACATGTTGACCCTGCTTTTTTCCCTGTTTATTCTTTCAGATCAGTGACTGAAATCTCGTAGTTTATGTGTTTTTATAAATTTTCTGTGTTTTTATTTTATTACATTTGTATTTATTTAATTCTGATATTTCATTTTTACTTTCATTAGATTCAGTTCATTTCATGGATCATTTCTTTGATTAATTTCTATTTATGATTTAATACTTTTCTTTATTCGCCATATGTTATATTTTACTTTTCTCATCACATTTTTATTTTTATTTGGTTACTGGTAGACTGAAGAAAGAATAAAAGGTGAGTCAAACATCAAGTTGACTTACCATCCATTCTTTCTTAAAGAAGGTAATTTCTATTCAAAGTGTGAAAATATATATGAGATTAAATTTAGTAAATATAAGTATGTGCTTGTGTCTGAGTATTTTGAATTGTGTTGGGAAGGAAAAAAAACAATATTTCATAGCGTTCTCAAAGGATGGATCAGCTTTGAAAATTTGAAATTTTACACGACGTTTCTGGGATAGTTATTTATCAAATGTATTAGTTTTATAATTTTATCTTGTATTTTTTATAAAACCTTGCAATTTCAAGATCGGCTAATCGCAAAAATTTTCCATCGGCCCTTAAATAAACCGTATTTAAAAATAAGATACAAATTAACAATTAGCTTATTAATCATGGCACATAGTGATTTTATCTTTTGATACAACACGAAATACTCTAGATTCGGGTGCCTGGCGGTGATACACTCAACCGCACAATGGTCTTCCGTGTGTTATCAAGAGATATAAAATCACAATGTACTATTATTAATAAGCTATTTGATAATTTTTCTCTAAGTTTTAAAAATACGGTTATTTTTACTTGTACTAATTTTACTAGATATATGTCATTTTCGAACTGCTACTTGTTCACATTTTTTCATCAAAACATGAAAATGTTTTTTGTCATTTTCTTCAAAAACGTTTTTTTAATGTGCACTATATCATTTATAAATGTTGTTAAAATTATATTGTTAACCTATTTTGACCAGAAACGTCATTATACAGAAGTCGGGTCGGATCCGACCCAACACTACTTTCCAACTTCATTTCATTCCACTAACGCGATTGAGGGTTAACCGTCGACTGGGAGCATTGTTGGCTGTTACGCACAGCAAAATAGAAAATTATGTTGGGAATTAGTTCATTACAAACATTAAAATACTAAATATTAAAAATAGGTTTTAAAAATAAATAAATAATTTTTACACAACATATATTGATACGGACGTAAAAAAAATGTTGCTCAAGAACTCTTTTAAATACTCTTAAATATACATAATTCAAATTTAAAATAATTTTCATGTTGTTTTATTTGAAATACTTGAAAAAAGCGCTGTTTCCCTTTGATCAACGCGCCATGTCGAGGGAACAACTGAATCGTTTTATTTTTTCCTTGCGAGATGGACCTGCTGTCAAGCTCATGCTACATCTATCGGACAAACTTTATACTATGACGCGTAAAAGGTGTTCCGGCAGCAAACAATCCCGAACGGTTCGGAACCATCCTGAATTCCGCGCATGCGCTCTGACAAAATCCCGAGAGAATTCCGAACCGTTCCGAACTGTTTAGAATTTGCTGTTGGAACAAACCTAAAACCTCATACTTTCGTGTACATCACAAATAACCGTTAGTAAGAAAACCTACGGGAATCGCTGCTTGCTGCCGCTGTGTAGCCCTCCGTCGACATTGGCCAGCGTATTCCATTCCTCTCCAATCTCCTTTCGCCACACGGACGAAGCCTCGATCTCGTTCTAACCAGCGTATAATGTGTCCGGAGTCTCACGCCACGCAAACACGCTGATAGTCTTTAGAAATACTATGCGCGAAAAACTCAACCAATAATCGGCCTCGTGGTCAAATGATTACCCACGGTACAAAGTCTTATAAATTTCATAAATTCTTGTAATAACAGCTCGCTATAAAAATACAGTTCATCTCCACATAGTTTTAGTGAATTTTGTACACATTTCGTGCGGTCAATAACAATTAATTCTAAAAATGCTGTACTGATGCGCGAGTTAGCCAACAAAAATTAAGATGGCACATGCTCGAACTTTTCGTTGTGCAATCTAAACGGCTTCTTTCGCAAAAACGACACACATCTGCCCGTGACAAGTGTAGCCTCTCTAATGTCCCTCTGCTCTCTTGCCGGTCACTCCCCTACCTCACGATGACGCCAGCCATTCAGAAAAATCGTCCGTTTCCGCGCCTCAGTTCCGACCAACTGGAATATTTCGTTCAGTGAAGTGAAATAAAAGTGCGTTTAGAAAGTTATAGAATCGGAACTTCCAGATCTCCTGTCTCTTTCTAATATTCTGTCTAGGCTCGTAATCACTGCTTACGTCATCGGAACGTAATGTGCTTACTTCCGCGCGCTCTTTAAACATAGGAAATGCAAAAAAAGTGCTATAAAATTAAATATTTAAATAAATTAAGAAGACGACACTTACACACACGGAATATATATATGATACAGTTGGAAAATCTCCACGTTTTCTTTCCAATGCGCGTTACAAAAAGTGAAAGCATTTTACACAAAAGATGAAGCTAGGTTTTATGAGTAAATATCTCACTATTATTGTAAAAAATAAGTCAAGAATGCTGGTAATGAAAGGTTGGGTTGGAAGTAAAAATGTAGCCTTGGGTCAACTACATAGTATACAAACCAACACAAAATAAATGTGATGTAACATTGCAATCTTCGAAGAAAATCCAAAGCAAAACAAAAACACTCAAATAATAAACCAATAAATTTCGTAGGTTTTCTATTGACGAAAGACACACGGACGATAAGTTTGTGACAAAAGTAAAATTTTTTTTACAATCAATTCAAACATGCAAGATAACTTGTGTGGATGATTTTTTTTTTGAAATCAATAATAGTAAATGCAATGTGTATGTATTTAAACATTTATATTTAAATATTTGGCTTGTACTATTATTTAATTCTTTGGAAACCATAATTTTTATTTGTAAGAGGTTAGTTATTGAATACATGAGAGTATTGTTATAGTCTTTTTTGAAAAGTTCTTATAGAATTTTCGCTAAGTGGGAAGAGCCTATTATTTTGTTTTTAGAAATTACATGTATGTAGTGTATTAATTTATTTATTTGTGTAGCAACAGACCACTCACATCAATGTCGAACTGCAGCCCATGTTTTGTGGACGTAACCTCTGTAGACTGAATGTTTAGTTAGTTGAGGGTTTTTACTTGTATTGTATTTTATTTTACCTTGATATAAACATTAATTCATTTAATTATAATCGCGGTGTTTTAATGCCATGTACGCGACGTCCATGGAAATCGAGAATTAGAGCCACACTGCACGCGTAAGAGATAATTCGGTCAGTTGGCCTTGAACTCGATGAACACATTGAAGGAATAGTGAAAATTCCATTGCTTCGACAGGTCTCAAACTCACTACTCGCGACGGCAATCCTTCGATCCACCAACCGAGCTAAGAGGAGCGTTCGTACGTACAGCTTTAATTTACTCATTTGATACCCGTATTTCAAATGCAAGAAAAAATTTCTTTTTTCATAATTTTTTAACACAGCTTTTTAGTGTCGTGTTTTTACTTCTCTTCAACTTCATATTGGTTGAAAAGTTTCAGTTAATAACGAATTTGAAATAACGATATCTGTATTTTTGTTATATTTCTGTTACTTTACTAGTTCATTGAACCATGCCATTAATAAAGGTTTATGATTACAAATATCTGTAAAGCTATTTCAACTGTAATATTGAGAATAGGATCAGTGATAAGGGAGAAAGACAATACGGCAAAGAAATATTCTTCAAGACGTCATAAAACGTAACGATAAACAATACCGAAAACAAAAGTACATTTCTTATTAATTGGCAAGACTTTGTAAACACAAAAAGATGATACTAGACCAAATAACAATGATTTCTAGGAATACAGATATCGCAATTTCGAATGTACGATGAAAAAATCTGGAGTGTGCCCCACTCAACTTTCCAATTAAAATTCAAAACCTCATGGCACAACACTCTACATAACACAAAAAATTTAAGCAAAAGGAAAATAATATATTAGAAATATATCATCTTGTTAAATAATTTTAAGATCAATCGGTTGCAAAATATTTATCATCACGGTACGCGGAAAAATCCTAAAAATCATGTGACATATTCAAGTATAAGTTTCATGAATAATCTTCCACATTAAACTCTTTGCAATAGCCTTATGGGCAAATTTAAAAAAGCGCCTCAGTATGCTTCTATGCATGTTTTTAAAATTTTGAATATTAAGAAACCGGAAGTGGAGCGCGGTGTGTAAATGAAGTCGGGGTGAGCTATCCAGAAATAGGCCTCTATTCCCAACACATTCAAAGTCAAATCACAGGTTTGGTTTCGATTTATCAATTGGTTCGTGAGTTATCGGGGGAACAAAATTCTTATCATACACACACACACACATACGACGTTGCACATCATCGCCAAAATTTGAAAATAGACTCTCCTGGAGTCAATTCGCAAAGATCCAAAGGGATTTAAACATATTACAATACTTTCCGAACTCGTGTAAGAGGAAGATCTTCAACTATTTCAGAGGAACTCGGATCCGTGTGACCCGCGTTGCTTTTCAGTTCCACTAAGTATTACATGGATCATTTGACACCAGTTACATATTTTATCCCGAGACAATTTCATAACGAGATGTATTTGATTGCTAGAGGAAACCTGTAAATTCTGTTTGGAGCTGAGTTTAGCGTGTGACGCAGAACTCTGTAAAGACCCGACACTTGCACAGAGCTGTTGTTAACAAAGTTCATGAGTGACCAGAAAGGAATAAAGGATTCGGACAGAGAAAACGAAACGGAGAAATAATGAGATGTGGATTCTAATGAGAAATGTGAAGCACGGGAGGAAATAGGATGGAGAAATGTGAGAAAAAGAGAAAGAGAAGGTAAAATAAAGTTCTTTAAGGAGAAATGATTGAAGAGAGAACAACTGGGCGCCACACAATGAAATTAGCACGATGCGAACTTAAATGGTCAACATCTCCTCAGGTGGCTTAAAGTAGTTCTGCTCACGGAGAATAAAATGTTCAAAATGTATAAAATTTGAGTAAATGGATGCAAATAATATTTGCTTAAATATGTTTTAGCTTTGAAAACACACCTTATCGGCTAGGCAAACAATAGATGTAAATTTTGTAATTCGACATTTGGATTAAAGACATTGTCTGTAATGAAGAAAGAATTTATTTTGGAAAACAAATTACATTCCGATTCTTTCCAATAGACGATGTTTTTTATTCTGAAGAAGACACCTCCAACAATTTACAAAATAGTATTTTCTGGAGGTCACGGAACAATCGAAAAGATATGTTTCACAGATATATCTTCCATTGTGCGCATGTCCAAACAAAGACCCCTCGGTTGCTCAGGTGGTAGCGTTCTAGCTCATCACCATGTCATCCGTCCAATTTCCGGTGGGGCCAGAAAAATAATTTGTAACTTTTCACATTAATATCTCAATTCATGTACCTGTGACTACTGAAAAGCGAACCCTCCTTTCTCTATCCACCTCCTCATATTCTTAGTATCAACTGTTAGTATTACTAACTACTTCTACTAACCCTTCTACGTGGGCTAAGTCGTTGGTAAACCCCGCTTATCGAACCACCTACTAACAATATCCTACATCCTATCGCTTCATATAGATTAGCTTCAACAGTACGCTACAGTTCCCATTTACAAATACTACAAAAACGTACGTCTTATTCGGCAACACTGCACTCACTCCTCACAGAAGCTGGCGCACTTGACGAAGTAAGACCAAGTTTGTATGCGTTACCAAATCATGGGAGACATGATCCTCAAGAACAGTCAAGTGAGTACCCAGTTTGTAGTTTATTATCCATAAAAGAGTCGTTATTATTATTCATAAAACATACGAATAAAGTTAATTAAACATAACATTTAATTTTAATTAAACATAACAAATATGTTTATGGAGTTAATAAACCTCCTCTCATAATTCTCATTGAAATGTGTGTTTAAGGGCAACTGAAAAGTTGTTCATAAAAATAAAATTTCTTTAATGTTTGAAATATTTTATTATAAAAATTGGAACGGGAAATAATATTCTATATTAAAACATTTGCAAAATTTTCAATGTTTTGTTATGAATAAATATATGTGAGTTGTTATTTAGATTATCGGCTAAGAAAATTTCACGAATTTGCATAATAAATTATCACAAAAATTATTTATTTCTAAGAATTCAAATACATATTTTATAATATATGAATTAATTTCTTCATGGAATAGACACGTATAATACTATAAATTAATTTTTTTATGTCGTCAGTTGAGATAAAAAACTGAATTTTAAATATCTAACCGAATCTAAAGAACAAATGCCACTAGAAATGAAAACGTGCCCCAAACGGAAAGGACTGTGTGCATTGTCACCACCCACGGCCAACTATATAGAACTGGCCTGGGAGCGAAACCGTGCGACGTCATTAAAGTCGTGTTGGATCAAAGCCTACTAACAAGACTGGGTAGCGTTGGCAAGTTGGCTCCATGACAGTTGTCGAGGTGTAGTCGAATTGGCGTTGAGTAAGCAAGTCTTTCAGGGAGTCGCACTTTTTCGCGTCTAGGCCCGTCTATTCTGTCGACCGAGGTCTCATCACAATGACGTAAAGAACCGTGACACTGTTCACGACCCGTGGCGCATGTGTCAGTCAAAAGCCCATGACGCGCGAAATACAATTTACGGCGGCAATATATTAGGAGAGTGAGGAGTGGATGAATCGTTAATCGTATCAGCAGTCATAATGGGAATCACAGTAAACATCACAAGTATATCTCTCTTACTAACCGACAAGTGAGATACGTCTAAACCTCTGGACATATAATCAATAATTGTTACAAACGCGAGATCTGGAAGTTGATTATCGTTCAGTATTTGCAAATCCTGCCGATCATTTGTAGTATATGTCTCAAAATTTAAAATGAAATTGTAACTATTATTTAAAACAACATAATATCAATATTTAAGTATTGAAAAATAAGAATATTTATAGGCATTCAACATAGTATTTTTTCAGATATTTCAGTTGTCAAATGTATTCAGTTTATATATGGAATTGGTGATTGATTGTTGGCGTAATTAAAGATTAAATTAAGTTGTGTTGTCTTGCCAACCATTTAACACCTCTTAAGGAAATATTCTTAAGGAAATAGCAACCATCAAACAGATAGTCACAGCCAATGGGTACAATACATCGTTTATCGATAAACTGATCAACAGAAAAATTTCACATTCAATCCCACACATCACTTACACTTATTTTTCATGAACGTTAGTCATTCACAGGCATTCCCTATCTCGGCAACATTTCACAACAAATAGCAAACTTTACAAATCTCACCGTTACCTTTTATACATATTATTCACTGAGGAAACAACTGTGTAATATCAAAGATCCCACCCCTACTGAGAACAGCGGCGTTTACAAGCTACAATGCGGAGACTGTGACGCGTTGTATGTCGGTCAGACACGGAGAAAATTCAACGCACGTATAAAAGAAAACATAAATGCATGGACACATAACAAAAACATCTCACACGTCGCCTCATATTTAATGGAAACTGGACACTCATTTGACCCCCAAAACACATCAATACTTGAAATACAACATAAATTTTATCACAGATCCAAATTAGAACAATTACATATTCAGAAACAGATCAATAATAACAATTTCATTCTTAACGAACAAACAAAATTTCAAATTTTGCCGTTATGTCTTGCTCTTCACCACTGTTTCTAGAATTTATATTGATGTTGATCTTCTCCAATATATTTAAAAAAACAGAAATATATCTTCGAGGATTGGTCAACAATAAAGAAGGAATTCCTTCTTTTACGACACCAACGTTTCGGCAATTTATTTTGCCTTCATCAGGGCTGCAATGATCATACACAATTTACATTATTTACAGTACACTTTGAAACATCTTATTAACACAAATAATATATCGATGATTACTCCCTATCTAACTATAAAAACTGTTACAAACACATACCCAAAATAAGATTTTTGTATTATAATAAATAATAATACAATTTTGAAAACGGTTTTGTATAGTAAGATTCGGGTATGTGTTTGTAACAGTTTTCATAGATAGGGAGTATTCATCGATATATTATTTGTGTTAATAAGATGTTTCAAAGTGTACTATAAATAATGTAAATTGTGTATGTTCATTATAGCCCTGATGAAGGCAAAAGAAATTGCCGAAACGTTGGCGTTGTAAAGGAAAGAATCCTTTTTATTATTGTTCTTAGAATTCCT
>NNCF01130302.1:389495-406500 GCA_002313205.1 Laupala kohalensis | reverse complement strand
CACGTGGTCATACGCAGTTTGTACTGTTTTTTGACAATAAATTTATTATTTATTTATTATTATAATCAAATCAATTTTACACGTTGCGTTGTATATTTCACTTTTTTGCTCTATTTGCACGTCGACGCGCCAATTCTAACATAATTTAATATGGAGGGTTAATTAAAAATTAAACCCCACGTTGGGTAAAGTAAATTATAACATTATTAATTAAAGAGGGGGTCAAAGGCAGTTATAAATTTCCTCGCTAAATTAGCTGGCTTCCGCAGAACAGCTTACTTTGGCCCACAAGTGAAAACAAAAAGGAAACTCGGGGATCGGTCCACTTTAATAGTCGTGAAATATACACTCGTCCTTAATAAAGGAAACGCAACAAATTTACAAAATTGGCTTAATCATTTTATTCACAAAAAAATACATATTAAACTTATCCCAGTACAAAAAGAAATACTACCCATTTAACATAATTCATAAACATTCTATTTTAATGGTGCCCCCAAAATGCACAACCATGTTCTTACATAATACATCACACAATAATCTTCTTGTCACTGCATTTTAAACATGAATTATCTCATTACAAATCAGATTTTTAATTATCGAATTACTCGCGATCCTTTAGACAGAGTAGACCCGCCTGAAAGAGATTCAGAACTTCGAACTTCATTAAATAACAATGATATGCCCCAAAAGTCTTTGGCAATTACACATTCTTTAAATTTGGTTCACTGACCTATTAATCACAAATGTTCGCAGATTGCTGAGAGCAGCAGGTCATACTATTTACCTTAGTTCTCAATTGGTTTGGCTTCCCGCTACAGAAAGTCGCATTCTTACGCACCGTCATTGATTCGTAGTTGAGCTCCATTTATGACGACTGCAAACGCCGCCACCCGTACTGCTCCGTCGGTGCCGCTGTGGTGCGCCGCCACACAGATTGTTGAAGTGTCATTGACGTCGCCGCGTTCAGCTCAATTTGACGAGAATTGTCAATTATGAAATGTCTCAGAATCTGTTTGTTGCCATTGTTTCCTCGGAACAATGTTCGTCACTCGCAAAATAAATTCAGGCTTTTATAAGATAGTTAATTCGCACTAGGTTCAATTACGATGTCGCGATCTTTTACTGAACTCAAACTTTGAAGAACTGGTCGCTCGTACATGCGAAAACAAATAAATGAGCAGTTGATTGTTGAACTTAATAAGACTTGCCACCAAACGAGACAAACTAGACTAACTGTTCTATCTCAGAGATCCTCAGACCGGACATTATCTCAAAATACTGAATACTGACAACTCAATCGATCACTTATGCTGACGACTGAAAAAGCGAAGATGATGATGATCTCATAATCCCATCGATTTCAGTGTTCGTTCTTTTTGTATCTTTTCTCCTCCTAGTGTCCCCAAAACTTTGAAACTAACTCCTCCTACAGTGACGACTGCGTTCTCATTAGCCACTGGCTTATCAATTTTTACTTCATGCGGAGTATTCCTGATTGGATCCTCCTGTGGTGACGTATGTCCTTCCTAGGCCAATGATCGTATTTATTAATATTAACGCTTTTTCTCGTGCATTTTTCTGTCTGTCCATTCTCAGGTACTTTCCGCTATCTGTCACCCTCATCTCTCCTCACATCAATGTTTAATTTAGATAATGGTACTTCATCCTCAACATTCCTTCAATGCCACTTTACTTTTGACTTGTCTGTTAAATTTCACTAACACCTCTTTCCACAACGAGTCCCCAAACTTAGTTCGCGTGGTCGCTCCCTCACCCCACAACTTTGCCACACATCATTCGTCGTCATGGGTCCGATCTTCAGCACGCGCCTCCTCGGTATCCTCTCGCCCTGGGTCGTCTGCCCCGCACAATGAACAGCTTTCGTTCGGCCGCGTCCTTTTCTACAATTAACAAAAAATACCACTGTGTCCCTTTGCACCAAGCACCCAGGCTCGTCCCCGTCTCCTTTCCCTTTCGAAAACACTTCTTGGTCCAGCCCTTCTTCAACTTGTCACCACCTATTAATTTTAATTTTGAATACCATGTAGCCGTTTTCTATCTTTACTTATTTTAAATGGTCAGATCCATCTTCCGAATTTCTAAAATCTTTTCTGAAAATACTCGCGCAGCTGCATGTCGTAAACTTCGGGTCGCACCAACGCTGGCCCCGGCATAGAACCGACCCTTTCTCGAATGTTACTGTATTTCTTACCCCCTTTCCCTCGGGCACTGTCTCGAACTGCTGTCGCCCGCGCGTCGCTGAATTTTAATTGCTCGTACTCCTTTATTTACCGCTTAATTTAAGCTCGGGTTTCCTTAATTGTTTGTTTAATATTATGAACAAATAATTATTAGTTACAATAGATAATGCATCATTTGAATACAAATTGGTTTAGACTAAATCCGTTTATTATAGAATATTTATAATGGCAATTTTAATGAGTTTTTGGTAAAGAGAGGATTGCGCGCAGTAACACAATGTATTTGTGGTCATGAAGTGAAGACGCTAGACCTTCAAGTATTCAATTCTGGTTCACAAACACATAAGCTCATGGTACGGAGAAGAAAGGACAGGATATATCAAGAAGTAAAAACGGATGGGAGATTATGCATTACACGACAAGGCAGGAAGAAAACGTAGGGAAGATACATTTAATGCATTTCGAGTCTACGTATCACAGCAAGGAATTATAAGAGATTTGTTGAACTGGAGGAAGAGTGAAAGACATCACCTGAATAGCGAAACAAACTGGAGAGAAAAGACAATATCGATACTGACAGTACACTTTGACTGATGAAATGGAAGATTCTGCGCCTAACTCCTTTTTGCAGGGAGGAGGCCATCGAGAAAATAAGACACAATGAAGAATTGAAAGAAAAGATATTGAACAAAAAGAGTCTCGTATTGACTCTGTTTGTAAGCGAGGTGGTCGTCTCTAGACGTCGTCTCGCCTCGCCGTAACCACAGAAACAGAACGAAGTTACGACAGAGAAAAAATAATCGTATATTGTAATGTCTTCACCTGGTTACGCTGCCACTCAATAAAACCTGTTTTGAGAAAACAAATACTATTTACTTGAAATAATACAACAAAGACAAATATATAAACAAATACAACTGTTAATACTATGTTATGTTGAATGAAAATGAGAAACGGGACCGAGATTCGAATTTGGGACCTTGAACTTAGTGCGCTCATACGCTTACCAACTGCGCCATCCCGTTCGCCTCCTTATTCAACTTGCGAGACCCAAAGACCTCTGAGGTGGTCTCGTAGAGACTACGCTCTTCATATGAGGCGACTCCCTTAGGAAGTACTTTGTTTTGGGTCGTATTTTTCAATTCTGGTTCACAAACACATAAAAATCTCTTAAATTGCGGTGAACCTCACCGCCAGGTAACAGATTAATTATGTTATGTTGTTATCCAGTGGTATGTTAATGTTAATTATGTTATGACAGAGTTCGAATCTCGGTCCTGTCTCCCATTGTCATTCAACATAACATAATTAATCTGTTACCTGGCGGTGAGGTTCACAGCAATTTAAGAGATTTTTAACTGTTTATACTTTGAAGAATAGTTAGTTATCTCAAGTCTCTTTGGAAAGACACACTTCCCAGCGACACTAGACGTGTCTTCTACCTCCTTCCAACATCTATCGTAGTTGAGAGTCGAATCGCTCTCGAACGCTGCCTTCCGGGTCTTTTATCGGTTAGGGAGGTGGAAGTTTCTTGGAGTCACTGCCTCCGTTGCCCGGTCCTTGGGGCAATCTCAGGGAATAATGAAATAAAAATATGGATTCGTATTATTTTTTCTTAAGTAGACACCACACACAGAGTTCCTTGTTACAGGCAAACGCTCTTTACCAAAATAAACTTGATTTAATTACTCATGACTACTCTCTACTAATCAACACTACCATGCACGAAACTCCAAAAAATAACACGTAAAGCACATAACATTAACATGAATTTTCCCTTAAAGAATTTCTAGTATTTATGAATTACCAGTTAGTTATAAAAATATTGATTAAATTTAAAACACCATCGTAATTGCTCATACTTCTTATTGACCTTGTTTATTATATAAACAATAGTGTTCTGAGCACGGGCCATTATGATTCTAGTTCGATACACTGGCTCTTCTCGCTGCCACTTAACATATTAACTGGTAGCAACAGCGTCCTGGGGTTACCTTTTCCTTTGACGACCAAATCAGTCTGAAGCGTATGAGAAGGTTGGAACGCCTTTGTCCAGTCTCTGCTCGTGGAGTGCGTCCTTCCATCGTACCAACTGTAGGCCCTCCAGCGTTAAAAGTCTTGCTTTCTCTGGAAGTCGGTGAGCTGCCCTGGAGTCCCACGTTCTCGGAATTTTCACGTTCACCGTCATAGTAAAGTTCATTGAAAACGATAGTTTGTTCAACATGTTGTAACTCGATTCACTAGTCTCTGCGATCGCTACTCGTTACAAAACACAAACAGTTGAATCTGCGACTAGTTCTCGGATAAAATCATTAACGTTGAATCTTTGTGAGTTCTGCATAATTTAGAATGCAATCAAGTTACTAATTAAAACTAACTTGTCCGATATTTCACGGTCAAAAATGTAGACATGATTAAGGACTCATCGAGTCTCGACATCAAATGGAAGTCTCTCGAAAATACTCGATTAAAAAATCCGAATCTCGAAATGGTACACCGAAAAATAATCGAATGAATCTCTCTAACTCTCTCGGAACGCTAGAATGATGATCAAGCTCTCGATCAAGCTCAAGCTCTAGCAGAAGAAAAAGATCTCGGCGTCGTATTTTATTACCTCTTCTCCCACTCGGTCCATCCGAAGTTAACTCATGGTCAGACAATTTTTTTGGTTGTAACAAATGAGTCATTTCTGAACTCATTCTTTGTGCAAAGGTGACATGAGCATCTGTGAACAACACGTCTCATATCGATTATTCTGGCGGTGCTTCCCGCCAGAAATTAAGCAACCATCACGACTTCCTGCTACGCGATTAGAGCGTCAACTCACGCTAAAGCGCGAGTCTACGCACAGCCAGCCAGACCATGTGCTGGCATCGCTCGCGAGAGCGATCAGACACTCTCTCACCCACATCATTCGAGAGAAGTCAGACTGACCTCTCGCCCACTGCTCGCCAGAGCGGTGTGACAACCAACGACATAGTCTCTGGCCAACTGCTCGCCAGAGACGTCTGACGGCCACTCGCCCGCAGCATTCACTAGACGTCGGATGATCACTCGCTCTCGGGTGGAAGAGGAGTCACCACACTCGGGTGGCAGAGGAACGACCACTTGCTCTCAGGTGGTAGAGCAGTCAACCCCGGCAGCCTCAAGCGCTCTCTGCACTCGCTACATGCCAGGAACTCTACTAGAACAGTCAGCAGGTGCACTCGCTCTCAGGTGGCAGAGCAGTCCGCAGACTACCACTCGCACTCGGGGGGCAGAGGATTCACCATTCGCTCTCAGGTGCTAGAGCAGTCACACTCACTCTCGGGACGGTCATTCATCCACTCGCCCTCTGGACAGACTCGCAGCATGCCACTCATAGCCAGGCACTTTACCGGAGCAATCATTTACATCACCGGAGGGGTACATTCGTCTCGCTAGGCTCCCTCTCTGGTCACTCATCACGCCATCAACGCATCATCAACGCAACTATGCAACATGGCTCACTCGCCGCTATTCATTACTCGCTAGCAGGCACTAGCTCGAGGTCAACTTACCCGAGCAGTCGGCACTTGTTCTCGGTCACCTCACCCGAGCAGTCGGCAGACGGACAGTAACAGTCACAGTCCGCACGCCACTTGTCAGCAGTCAGCACTAGAGTCGCTGTCAACGCATCTCACCATCCCGGCGAGCTACGCAACATGGCTCACTCGCCGCTATTCATCACTAGCCGCACCATATCGGCTCGTTGCGAGGAGCACTCAAGTACAGGGCATTCATTCGCCCGCTCTCTAACTCGACGTCAACCATCATATAGCGCTCAGCACTATCGCAGCGCCTCATCTACATTTCTATTTTGGTATTTGTATCACCTCATTACCTCTTGTTCTATTTATAACATGTTTCATTACATTGTTATTCGCTGGCAATCATTACTCATCTTACACCTTCATCCTTTCATCATTCATTACTATCATAACAGTTGGTCCTTCGAGCCCAATGTGCAGATACAGCTTGTTAATTATCTACACATCCCTTCATGTATAGCGACAAATTTGTTTATACATTTTCGGTTCTCTCAGCCGGATATCAATATACATCTATTTTTTCTACGGGACAAAATTGTTTGCACAACTCACGTGATACTATTTTGAAAACGATGTGACTCTTTTTCGCCAGTAATAACAAATTCTCCCTCATTCCTTAGTTGTCATGATTGGTTAAACTTACAACGACAAGTGCATGTCTCTGACCACTCACAACGTTCTTTCCTATGAAACTTTCCCACTTCAACGATGCCATCTTTCTCAACCGTCTTCCAGCATCAGTAAAATGATGAGCCTTCCATAGAAAAAAATTCTGCTTGTCTTTCAAATTGGTTGAATTAACTAAGAAACAAAAACTATCTTCTTTCTAATTACCACAACTCTGGCCCAGGTAAGGATAAATTAGTAAACCTATACATCATTTTAAAACAAATTTAATGATCTACAACTTTTATTTGTATAACGTTTACTGTAAAACAAAAGATTCAGTAGTTAAAAGGAAACGTTTGGCAAAAAGAAAAAAATATTTTTCTTTTTAATGATTTTATGGCGCAAATATCTCAAAAAACTATAATGAATATAGAAAAACGTAATA
The DNA here is from genome assembly GCA_002313205.1 of Laupala kohalensis. NCBI lineage: Eukaryota > Metazoa > Arthropoda > Insecta > Orthoptera > Trigonidiidae > Laupala > Laupala kohalensis. Next base: position 399,673 of record NNCF01130302.1, on the reverse strand, counting down.
GAAACAATAATATTGCAAATTTAATACGCTTTTATTTTAATATGAATAATGTTTCGTACGACTCACTGTTAACGAGATAAGAGCGAAAAAAACAATAAATGGGAACTTTCAACCGCCTTTCCACCCATAGCGTAAGGTGTAAACATAAAGACTTTTTGTATGTTTACCTTCGAACTACTCTCAAAACACCCTCGATGAAATAAAACTACTCTCTCTCAAACCCTCAATAATCATTCATTGACTGAACTATACAGAATGGCCAGTGACTCTTTATCTCAAAATTCCCAGACTTTTCTCTGACCTCTGACTTAATTTTCCCTGACTATCGCACAACAAGATCATGTGGGCAAAAATTTCTTTAACAATTGAGAAACAAATATTCCATCAGGTGAAATCTTATAAAAATAATGTAATATCTTAAAGGAAATTATGAATAATTCGTAAATCATTTTTCAATAGTAAAACATGATAATTAAAAAATAAGCACACTTATCAGAAATATAAACAAAAACTTTGGTACAGACTGACTAAAGAGTGATTTTATTTAATATTTACGAAAAAGTTACCTCTTACATGAAGTGTTCTTTAAATCTTTCGCGTAATCGGTATGTAGCCACCTCAGCTAAGGACTCCATTCAGTGTCGCGCGACAACAGCTCCACCAGACTGTACTTCGCCGCTGAGGCCGAATGGAAGCACAGTTCTGTTTATCACTTATTTGTGGTTACATACTAAGTGCTAAACGTTTAAATTCATTGATCATGTGATCACGGCATTTTTCTGAAGGTGACAGTATAAATTTTATTCCTTAAAAACGTGCCTGGTCGTTTTTAGAAATGTTTTCGAAAAATGTTAATAACTCGTTATATTTTGCATGTAGAAGATTGAAATTTGTAATTGTCACAAACGTAATAGTTATCATTCACTGAACAAGACGTATTTTTGACACTTTTAGTTTATGGTATCGAAATTAGTAAAGTCGACGTATAGCGAAAAGCTGTGAAAATTTCGCGTTTTTGAAACATTTCTGTTATTAATTTTTTATAATATTAATTTAAAAGTATTATTAATTCTTCAAGTTTTATTATTCATTTTTTTCTTAAAGTATATGCACAAGAACAACATTTTATGGTGATATTTTTTTTCTATGATTTTTTGTGTCTTCTACTGCAGTTCAAAGTGAGGGGTCTATAATAAAAAATCCGATAGTAAGTACCTACCTCAGGACGGTCACTGGGTATAAGGAAAAGACGGCCGACGATACGCCTTTAAGATTTCTCCACTTATCCGCTCTTAATGTTTATATTCAAGAAATTCCCATGTTGAATGATGAAATAATTAAACCACTACAGAGACAGGATGGGGACTTAAATGATATGATTGAATTTAAGACATGAAAGATACTTGAAGGAGACGAAAGACATATTCGCTTTGTGAGATTGCGAGAGAAATACGCCTATGAAAATGGCACAATATTCGCGCGAACTAAGCGTAATCCTATAGGATAAAAGTTATGGATTCCTAAGGATCACCCCCAGGGGACTTACATCTAGTAAGTACGTGTTTGGAAAACACGGAGCATCGAGCTGAGTCTGGCATTATTTCCACTTACTTGTGCTAGGCTCCATTTCTTTCCTGACCTTCCTTGGTCACCTCTTATTCTTTTCGATCCCGACGATAGGGTATCTTTCATTTTCCTCTTTCTTCTTCTTTTTTTATAATGATATATGTAATGTTTTTAGATATGTTGATATTTGAGTTGTAATTCAGGAGGGTTTTAGTGGGTATGGTTGAATCATTCGGCGAGTCCAACAAGCGGGGAGAGTCATGTTGGCTTTCCCTTGTGCGTAACTGCATTTTCCGTACCTGTACACGTTTTTAGGGCTCTAATGACCTCGATGTCGACGAGCCGAAAAGCCCCACAAAAAACCCTAACCATTAATTCGTCATTTACACGAACGATACGGGCATTTTGGTTCCGCTAAGGTCTTAAGAATTATACAAGACGTTGGTCATTGGAAAAATATGAATAAAGAAGACAATTTCATTTTGCGGTCTGCATCAACGCTCAAAATATTCAAATAGATCATTTCTGGGAGACATACAAAATATTATACCTAGAGATAAGAATGCAATAATAAGTGTAGATGTGTACGGACCATTGCCAAGGACGAGGAGGGGAAATAAGCTTATTTTTGTTAGTTGATATTTTGCCAAATATGTAAAAATTTATCCTGTAATTAAACCTACGACGGCGGCATGTTTGCAATGTATGAGAGATTCCGTCCAAATTTATGGAGTCAGAATTTGTGCGAAGTCATTCGGAGTGATGGGAGTGAATTTATGAGTGTAGGATGGTTGGAAGGAATCGAGGAAATGGGAATGCGAACTTTATTCTCAAGTGTACGGTCTCCTCAGTGTAATCCGACGGAAAGAATCATGAGAGAATTGTCGCGATTGATCCGGGCTTATTGCCATGAAAATCATACTACTTGGATTGATTTAATACCATAAATTAATGAATGGCTTATCAAAATACCGCATGAGAGTACAGGAAAGTCAGGGTGCAAGATACAATGGGTTATAAATTACTTCAAAGGGATTTCCCCGAACTTACGTGAACCCTTAATCAAAGTCACGAGGAAGAAATCGGTTCAAAGCGATCACATATCGTTAGGCGAAATTTACAAATGGCGGGGAGAAGACGTCGCCAACATGATAAGTGAATGACGTATCAATTCTATCAGGGCCAACGTGTTTTTTTTGAGAGTACCCAAGCTATTCAATTTAGCTGAGAAATATCATGAATTTTTTCTTTTATATGAGGGTCCATCTATAATTTCTAGAATTCCAAATCCAAATGTCGCAGAGTTAATAGATCAAGAAGAGAATGTACGCGGACAATTCAATTTTCGGAACCTAAAACCTTTTTATAGGGAAAGTGAATAAAAGCACTATCTGAAAATGTTTAAAGTATGGCGTATACTAAGGAAGGATGTTTTTTTTATAGTGAAGTCCGAACTACTTATTTGAAATATCGCTTAGAAGAAAAATATAAGGGGAGACAAATATTTTGGAATATTTTCATGAGTTAGATAACCGGTAGAGAAAATACAGTTTACAATGTTGCGTGAGGTTCAGGTTTATTGTAAGAAGAAAGGAGATGGATATTTGAGAGGCAAGAGATGGTGGAACAGTACACTTACACAATTAAAGACAATAAATAGGCTACGAAGTTCGTACTAGAAAGAGAAAAGGAGTGTTGTAAGGCGGAAGGAGAAGGGGGTTATCTTCGTGCGCAGAAAATATATGAGGAATGGATAAGTGAACGGAAGAGAGTGTTGCGAACTGTTTCTAGGGGAAAGTATTGGAGAGAATATTTGGGGCCTGCCATACGTTTTAGAAAGGAATATATTGGATGGAAAAGTTATGTGGATAGTGTGAAATGGAGAGAACGATTAATGCCATCTTGGATGGATACCGGAATGGGATTATGTAATATGGATAGTGTAAACAATAAGAACAAGGGCGCAGAAGTATATGATTGCAATCAGTATTGATTTTGAGGGTGTCTTTGATAATGACGATTGGCAGATAGTGAAAAAGTGTTCGCAAAGATATGAATTGGGACAGAACGTGACAAATTCGATATAGTCATACTTCGAGCAACGGTATGTCCTGTTAGAAATTGGTGGAATGAGGGTCTTGCGCCAGAGAGGAAAAGGGTGTTCACAAGGCAGTCATTCTGCGCCGACTTTTTGGAACATTGTTATCAATGAATTCTTAACATGCATGGCGGGGAGTGATGTAATAATAACGACTTATGCGGATGTTATACTTTAGGTTGGAGAAGAGACCAGACCAGTGATAAAAGGATAAATCAGGAGAAATATTGGGATAGGAGCAAGATGAAATTAAAATATCGCAAACAAAACACGTGTAATCATTTTTGGTTTCAAGATAGGTGTAATAAATCCTATAATACGAGGGATAAGATGTATCGGAGTTTGAGAACGTATCGGTGGTTGTAGACAAAAAGGGCAGACCTACGCGATCTTAAGCCAGTGCAGCAGACATATGACACGAAAACGCTTCGCCCCGTCTCATTACTGCAATCTAATTTTTAATCTTTCGTTACGCTGAGTACAATAATACACGTGTAACATTCTTCCAGAACGTCATCTCGTTATCTAAGTCATGATGCAATCATGACATTTGTCAATGAAACATTTGTTAAAACGAGGAAATACGGGGTAGGAGTGGAGTCGCCATCCACTGTTCTACGCTCCAATAGCCCTCGCAAGTAGGGTTGTCATTAACACAAATCTCAAGTCTAGGACATGGAGATCGAAAACCCCGGATTTTGGAGCTAAATCCCGGACAACACTATAAAAAATATCAACCCTTCGTAGTAATATATTAAGATTAACTTGTTATTACGTGCCATAGAGAATAATAAATAAAGAAGACCTTTCACAGTAAGAAACAGTGGCTTTTAAACGGATTCAATACTTCTCTGTGAAGGGAAAAAATCAAAAACTAAATTCCATTCAAAAATTGTAATTTTATTTTTCACAGAAAAAGTAACAAAAAACTGAAGAACTGACTGTGTTATCTTGCTAACGTATAACATAATAATCCTAGTTACAAAAATGTTCATCTTATTACAATTGATCCATAATTTAGTGGACTCACGTAATAATACGCATTGCGTTCGCAATGGCATGGGCAAATTTCGAATTATCGCGACAGTTAGTCTTCGTCGTATGGTTTGTTTAAAAATCCGAAAGGAGAAGAAACCTCGCACCGATTCTCCCCGAATGCCCTTGAAACTAGAACAAATACGAGGAAAACCCGGACTGATGGCAACGCTACTCGCTAGTAGTATCAATGGTGCTACTAGTTTTATCACGTCTAGAAGTGGGTGAACAGGAACTGCCTCTTGAGCTGTTTCGTTGAACCTGAACGGTTACTGTTTCGTTCGAACTGCGGAGCGTTGCAACGAAACAGTTACCGGTCCAACCTCATACTAGTTCCACTTTCGTTTCGTTACAATGGCGCAAACAAGAATTTAGTTACAGGTTACGTTTGCTCTTAGTCAGGTAGCGCTTCCGCCTTTCAAAGTGAAAACTCACGGAAGGGATATTGGGTTGAGTAAGTAGCATTAAATCTAAACGAAGAAAAGAATTTACCGAGTATTTTTTAATTAACGATCGTTGTTATAGCATTTAATTTTTTCCCTGGACAGTGAGCAAATTCTTTGACTTCTCCAGAAATAGAAAATTCCCCGACTTTTCTCAGTTTTCCCGGTCGCTCGCCACCGTGGTTTTGTACGTCTGGATTCAGCAGATTCCCAGATCACAGCACTTTGGATGGTTTCCATGTTATTCATATCATACATTCATAAAACTTGAATGGAAGTTTGTAAATAAGCGTTTTACACGGTATTGTTGTTACGATGAGTTTCTCAACGCTACGGGGAGCGCAACAAACAACTAACACCAACTGGGCAACTAATTCTCTGAACATGTAACCAGTCTTCGCTGATAAATGGTTGATTTAATACAGTAATTTGATCACTAAGATTGGTTTTCGAACGCCAACTAACAAAACAAAACCCGCAACTGAAAAAAACACAACTGCACAGTGTTCAACCTCGCATGAGAGAACACAAGATGCCGCAACTAGTGAACAGAGATGTAGCTGGGAGAGCGTTAGTCAATTCGTACGAGTCGTACTGAAGAATAGAGCATGTTTGAAAATTTCTATACAATCGGCCTCCAGTCTGGTATATATTGTACGAAACAGTATGTAAAATAGACCGTGTAAAGCCGGCTTACTGCTCCAACTGCAGACTAAACAGTTCCACTTGGAACCATCCTGATACCGAGGTTTCAACTGTAACTGTTTAGCACTTGGGCACGAAAATGAAGTCGAAGATAAGTCAAACTGATGTCTTACGCAATAATCAAAATTAATTACAGTGTCAAACTAGCGTATACGTGGAGAAAAACACATTCGCTGCAAATTAGTTCAAAAAACAAAAATTTTGTTATATCGTTAAAATACAAATAAAGATATACTCGTTACGAAACTTTTCAGCGGAACAGTGACTGTCGCGACAGATTTGTTGTTCGGAACTGTTTATTGGAACTACTTCACAGCTGTCAGGCATCCGTTCTGCGACTGGAACTGTCTGGTACAGTTCTAGACTGAACCACCTTAAAACCTTACATAATGGAAAGCTAGTGAAAAATTATCTAATTTGTACATAATGTTCACACAGTTCATAAACAGTTGTTGAGGTAAAGGTTCTACTAGTTTAGATAAAGGACAGTTTCAATTAAATAATAATAATTTATTGTCAAAGAGGCTATTACAAACTGTATGCATTAAGCAAATTATTATTGGCTTCCTTATTTTCATGAAAGTGCATTATATTTTCACATCCATTTCCAGGAACTTTTACACCAACTGATCTCATACAAAAAGTCAGAAAATGTAAGATTACAGAAACCTTCCCTTGATAAGATAGTTCTTTAGAATTATATGCCCTGAGAGAGAACAGAATTTGTTTCTTCACCAGATAAAATTGTAAAAGACAAATCATTATCTTGAACTTCTAGATCATAAGAATTAGTTTTATTTAAAATTGGGTCAGAATCGGTCAGAAAAAACTGACTTCCACTAGGACTTTGAATTTCCTGAAGAGTAGGGCCAAGATTTGTAAATACTAAACTGGACATGGGAGTTGAAATTACTACTGATGAGTCATTCATGTCAACAGGAGGACTTAAATAAGAGGATTGTATTGGTGGTGACACTTGTGTATCTGATGCACCACAGCCGAGTGCAGTCTGCAACTCCTGTGATATTTCAGGAACACTGAGACTGCTGATGATTTCCTGTTCAAAATAAATAGTATTGTCTCATAAATTCAATTCAAGTTTATTTCTAAAATCATTCATTGAGTTCTTACCTCCTGGGGAAGGGGTTGTGTGGAAGAATAGATAATATCATTCATATGATCAACATGATCATTCTCATTTGTAATAGAAGCAAAGAGTGATGCTAAATTGAGTGTATTAGAGTGAGCCTTGCGACCGTGTTCTTGGCAGTGCTTCTTCTCTTTGAAGCGTCGTCCGCAGGTTGCGCATTGGAAAGGCCGTTCAGCACTGTGACTCCTCATATGGCCTTCAAAATGGCTTTTCTTCATGAACTTCTTTCCACAAGATATACAGGTGTGGTTGAAGTTGCCTAAATGAGTTCTCCTGTGTTTGAAAGAATGGACTATATTTTTAAGAGGCAGACATTAAAACTACAAGAACTACTTCAAAAGGCTGTACAAATAGTCATCAAAGCCCCTATACCCAAGAACCTACTTGAAGATATTATAAGAGATATCGCATAAGATGTAAGCGCCCATTACACATCATTCTTGGCGTGACTATGGTCAGTTTCATTTCGGGTCAACTGTGTTTACTATTTACCTCAACAGCAATGATTGACATCATGACACAATTATTAGAAAACTCACTGAATAATGGTAGTCAACTTATGAAAATAAAGAATTTAAAGTTTATATAGTTCACTATGATTAAGTTATCAGAACACAACATGAAAAAAAAAAGTCGACAGATCAAACATGTAGCATGATAATTCATTTTCAATTAAACAAAATAATTTCAAGTAAATGGTCCTTTGATTTGCTTTGGAATAAACTTAACATTAACTTAATCCCACCCTATTAATATAAAAAATTTATTTAACCTGCAAATCCTACAAACACAATATTTTACACTCATATAAAAAACAACTTGGCTGGAGAATTACTCTGAATATTCTCCAGGTACTTTATTACAAACTGATGGCATAGTCCTTTCCTCAGAGTAAGTTAACTATTTTTTTCACATCATCAAGTGCCATTTTGAACAGCTTTTTTGCAATAAATTATTTATACTAACCTGTGCTGTGCAAATGTATTCTTATGTTTATACTTTTTTCCGCATTGTTTACACTGGAACTCTAAACCACTAACAGAAGAACTGGATGAAGAATGTGTCTTCAGATGAGTAGAAAGAGAAAATTTTGTCACAAAAGTTCTTCCACAATGAGCACAACTAAATGGACGTTTGTTACTGTGTAAAGCCAGGTGACGAGCGTGCACATCTTTGCGGTAAAACTGTTTACCACAAATATTACATTTATGAGAGGGATCCTGGGAAATTGAAATAACTTATTAAGATATAATGTACATGTTGTAAATCCCAATTGATTTCCACAAATTACTGTCAATACATATACAATACGTTTACGCCATTTTTTGTAAACAAAACTTGACCCTTAACTTAGTTTATTATCCCCCACATGGTCATATGCAGTTTGCAACTGCTTTTTTGGCAATAAAGTTTATTTATTTATTTACTTTACTACTGAGTAAAAATTCATTAACGGCGTGGTGGGTCAAAACACATTAAATGTTTCATACATTACCAAGAACCCATAAAATTTACATTACAAGAACAAAATTGGTATGATGTTTAATTAGAAAGCTACACTGTAAAGTAAATGGGAATAGATTTTCAGACATTTTCTATGAAAAAAATTAATACTGCTAATGTGATTGCATTATGTGAGTACTGTCATGTGCTTTATTCTACCACTGAAACAAGCTCAAGGACTTGCTCATCATGCTAAATTAAATGTATTAATGTATATCTTGCATCAGTGTTCTTGGCAGTGCTTCTCTTTGAAGCATCACCATTGCCATACCATGAAAGTGAGTCTAATGTTCAACCAATTTGTTTTTACAAATAATGATAGAAATCATAGTTTAAAAAAGGTTTGTTGAAAATTACAATAACATGTTACCTACGGCATACGTGAAGCATATGTGAATACAGAGTGGTCCTTACATTTAAAATTGTTAATGGGCAGCGATTTTGAAAATTGCACGTATCAACAAGAGAATATATTAACGAGTCTAAATCTTAAAAAATAAAGAAGAAATGATCGTTTTAAAGGAACTCTGGGAATCGAACCTGAGATTTGATCACAGATGTGTTTCCACAATAATACTTTTTGCCTTCCACAGCTGCACACAATTTCCTCAAGATTGGGCACATCCCCTACAGCACATCCCCGACAGTGAAAGCTGTCAATTAAAATTGCAGTAATAATGAATTTAGATATGAAGGCATATAATGCAATGATTTGTGACATCATTTTCACCGTGTCCCACATTCGTACACCGTATTACACATGCTGAGTTCTGTGAGCCGAGACACGCGCCTAAGTATTCGGTCGAGCTATTTTAAAAGCGAGTAGAATGATTACATTGGAAAGGGGGAAGTGGTCGAGTCAGTACGTTTTTCGTAAACGATGTGATCAGTCCCAAGTCAAAATATGGTTTCGCGACGAGACAAAATCAGAAAATTGAAGAGTATTAATACTGTATTGTAACTTGCTTGATCGTTCCTGCCATTATACAGGAAATCGAATATGAAGGTAGCAGTAACAATTTTGCAGAATTTGTCTTATGAAGAATGTAAAATACAATCATTAAGTTGGCAGCAGCATTTTCTCACATAAGAATATTTTTTAAAATACATTGAGCTATATTTATACACATGTAAAATAATCCGTTACCTCAAGATGAGTCTTCATGTGGGCTGTTAACTTATTTTTATGAGCAAAACCTTTTGGACACAAGTGACACACATAAGGACGTGATTTCAGTGTCTGTACTTCAACATAAGTATTCGGAGGACTGTTCTTAGTGTGCACTTGGCAATGATATAGAGAGCATATGAAACATCTTCCTTGTGGACCTCCATTAGTTCGCCCTTCAATTTCTGCAGCACAAACATTTGGCATGGACAGTGAGCAAATTCAAATGGTAACTGCACCATCAGGATTAAAGGCTGTCACCTGTTTGAGGGAGAGTTTTACAATCTGCATTACTAAAAACTTCATTTGTTAGCAGTCTCCCCTGCAAATCGACTATTCCTGACTTGGGCTTCAACAGAGAACAGCATAACTTACACTTACACTCTGCCCCAACTTTGTGAATCTGAAAAAAAATTGAGATAAAGTTGAAAGCTAGCTTTCCACAAACAAGATAATACAACGGAAACATTCTTTATTTAGTCCTACACAGACTAGATACATCTAGACACG
>NNCF01130302.1:287231-387899 GCA_002313205.1 Laupala kohalensis | reverse complement strand
TTATATATATAGTGACTTTACTGATTGTTATTAACAAATAACAATAAAAAATATAATTGTTATAAACAAAAAAAATCTAATTTTTTTAATGATAATTACAGTAAATGTAGAATTCTAAGGGGAGGGAACCGAGTACTCACTCCTATTGGAGCCACTCACAATAAAAACACTGCAATCTGGTGTTCGAGCAACACACAAAACATTTTATTATTCATACCGATTCTAACTTAATTAATACACAATACATTGTTCAATAGTCACAATACTACACATTATTTCGCCTACAGCGCTCTTGGAATGTCTTTTTACATGGTACTCACCAAGATCATCTTCATTGTGGGCCCCTCTGTCCATTGCCCTCTCCTCACAATTAAACATTTCAATTGTTGCACTTGGCCTGCTGACTTTTATATAACAATTTGTAGTTTACAAGGCCCAAAATAACATTAACAAATCCCCTCTACACTATTACACTCTACCCAAGATGTCTCGTGATGTCGGACTGGATGAAGACATGGCCCATTTTGTGTTCCTGGTTTAGAGTCTGGTTCCTCGTGCCGCACTAATGTTCGTTCTCTCTTTTCTGTCTAATCAATTTTTCCCATTCCATTCTCTTTCTGTCTGTCACGTTTTAGAGTTTCCCGACTCACTTCTTATTAATTTGTTTTCGTCTTTTGCCACATTTAATATTATCGTTAGTTCACTGTATGAATGCGCTTTGCATGTCTTCTGGCAGATCACAGTGTAACTTCTTTTATTTTTGATTGCCTAAGCAATGACGATGCCTTCTCTGGCTTACTAATTGGCTGAAGTCACCTTTGACGGCTCATTAACTCCTAAAACGTTATTTGCTTGACCTGTTCAAGTCCCTCACTCGTTTGTTCGAACTTTTTGCACTGCACGAGTCCCATTTGCCCTTTTCATCACACGTTTTCTTTCGTCTCACTTAACAAAAACAAACTCTCGCAAATTTTTCACTGGTTGACTCAACACATAAACTGTTGCAAATTTTTCACTGTCTCTGATCGAACAATACCCTCTCTTAAATTTTTCTCACCTCCACATCGAACAAATAAACAGTCTCCAAATTTCTCACCATCTCATCGAACAAATAAACAGTCTCCAAATTTCTCACCATTTGGCGCTAGAAGTGGGAAAGGATTTCCGAAATCCGTGTTGATAGCCAGAATGAATGTTATTTTGGGATAAAAAATCTAGAAGACGTTTATCGATCAACTTTTCAAGGATTTTTGATTAAGTGGCTTGTAGAGAAATTTGTCCTGCATTACAACTCAAAACTCAAATATCAACATACCTCAAAACATTAGATATATCAAAAAAGAGAGAAAGAAAGAGGAAAGTGGAAGATAACCTAGCCCTCGCAACCTAATACCGTCGGAATAGAAAAGAACAAGAGGTGACCAAGGAAGGTCAGGAAAGAGAAAGGAAGAAGACTAGTTCAAGTAAGTGGAAGTAATGCCAGACTCACCTCGGGGCCCAATTTTTGCCAAACATGTACTTACAAGATGTAAGTCCCCTGGGGGGTTGTTCGATAATTACCAACATTGTGTATGTTTCCTTTCTTGTATAAATGTTTCTCTTCTTAAATATGTTAGGAAACACCCCTTCCGATAAAGAAATGTTAAATATGTTTATGAGTGGGTTTAATACAACGTGGGACGAAAATTTAACAATAAATTCGGCTATATCATCTATGCCCGTTGAAAATTTTATCCCTTGGGTGATCCATCTATTGTATTTCTTTCTGTTAATTAATTTGCGTTTTCTGGAATGCTAGAGTTGTAATGTTTTAGGAATGTTAAAATAAATACACTAAATTTGTCGTCAGAGTTTTGGCAACTATAAACAACTTACCACGTTTTCCTCAAGCAAATAATTTGTAAATATGGCTAAATTTGTGTCATTAAACTGTCTAGAATACTTGTAAATGATTTTACGTGTTTCAGTTTATCTTTAATGGTCAACAGTTGCGCGAGGTGATCGCTCTATCCGGCACAGAACATTTCAGAAAAATACGAGATTTCATTGCTGCTAATAATCTTATCTAGCAATATTTTAGATGAACTGGGGAGGCGAATTGGGTAATTTATCGTAGTTACAAGGTTGAAGGAGTCGATGAGATTCTTGAATCGATTTATGTGTGAATTTGCGTAATCGGATGTAATCGGAGGAAATCGATAAGAAATCTCCATGTATAACGACCGATTTAGTACATTTTTATGATATGTTTTAAAACAATTTCGAAGTTTCGAAAAAATATGTCAAGGTGTGATGGAGGTGTATAAATACATAAAACAATAATACCAATGTCGGTCAAATTAACTGCAGAAAATTCGAACACGCTAACAACGCAGAAGTTCTCGTAGTCTGACAATTGAGAAGATAAAATCTCATTACGAACGAAGATACACGTACCTCCGTGGGGATGTTTTCATTTAAAATTTTGTCGACAGTAAGAACTTGCTAAATAATAATTAGAAATATAAGTATCATTGATGTTGCTAGTTGAAAGCCAATGTTCTATGAGACAGCAAATCGAATGGATTTTCGTGTACAAGAATTTTAATGTCAGTCAATTTGTTTGAAAGGGATTGGACATTATGATGAAACATAATTATTTTATTTTCGTAGAGTTTGTGATTCTCGAGAAATGGAATCGAAGTAAGATTGTGGAGGGGAATATGAATATTGTACACCTTCTAGTCCTTGATCAAGCCCGCACTCTGCACCCGAATGCGATTGTCACGTTCGAGCACCTCATCGTAGTCTTGAGCGCAAGTTGTAAATATGTATGAGGGCGGAAGGAGATGTGGATGTAGGAATAGATGAGGGCGCGTGAGATGAGGAAGGAGGCGGCGATGAGGGCGAGTGAGATGAGAAAGGAAGAGAAAAATCAGGGATGGGAGAAGAAATGGCTGGGGTGATGGGAAGGGAAGGAAGAGATGAAGGCGATTGAGATGGAGGGGGGAAGAAATGGCTGGGGTGATGAGAAGGGGATGAGGCGATGAGGGCGAGTGTGATGAGGAAGGAGGAGAAAGATCAGGGATAGGGGAAGAAATGGCTGGGAGTAACATCACACCACAAGACCTGATGCGGTGTGAGTATTTTTGGTAGAAGCGGGATTCACACATATACCACAACCCTTATGGTAGATAGATCGCTGTTACCAGCTGTTTCCCGGGCAATAAACACGTGTAATAACGATGACTAATGATTTAATACAATTAAATAGAACTCTGGCTATTTACAACTTGCATAAACTCTCAAAATCATCAATACAACATAAATATGTCATTACACCGCTAATGCTATCTGAAAGCATTAATTACACATTAATAAATTGCGTTGAAGACAACTGATTCGGAAAACCTATCTAGGTTATCTGAATCTTTAAAATTATAAGTACTTTCGAATAAACAAACTGCTACAAGTTACATTATTCACAACTAGCAGTAAGTGCGTTTAGATTACTATTGTAGTCTCTTACTGGTCTTGACCGTTCAATAGCCAGATCACATCCTAAGAACCTGCGGACTCAGATCACACAGCAAAAGTCTTCGAGGATTCTCAATCCCCCCAATATATACGGAAGCGGAGGTCACGTGACCACGCCTTCGCTGCCAAAATGAGCACTCGAAAACGTTGTTCATCCCTCAGCCGTTCGAGGAACGCAGATCTGCCATTGTCTCTGCATTCGGCGGAAATACTCCTTTCATAAAATATTAACGTTCTTTCTTTAGGGATTTTACCGACCTCGCCTTGGTACACATGGCGAGCAAGTCTCTCTCACAGAAATAACATAATACAGCTTACATTCCTTAAAGTGTCTCGCCCCGGTCAGATATGACGAACAAATGTACTTTCACAGAAATATTATAAGACAAAGGGAGAGGCACGCGCCGATCCCACACTTCGGCAGGCATTCTTCGAGGGTACTCTCCTTCCCGGAAAAAGCAGGGGAATGGTCCACACAATGAATGGAAAGGCTTAGTTTTGGGTCCCAAGTCCGTTTCACTTCAGTCTTAGCGGCATCCGGCTAGACTCCGTAATCTTCTTAATGGTGTCCAGCTTGTGGAATGCGTTAAAATATTAATAATTCACAAATTGATGTTCTGAACTGGTCCTGTTGTTACACTGGGGTGATGGGAAGGGGAGGAGGTGATGAGGTAGGAGCAGAGGTTGATGGTAAGAGGGAGTTGTAGGAGTGGGTGAAGGAAGAGGAGTAAAATGTGAGATCAGATGTGAAGCTAGGAGAGAACTGAAGTGATGTTTTCTAGACGGTCTCAGGTGTATACCGTGGTGGGTGAAGTCCTTGGAAGTCAGATGAGGTTTCAAATAAAAAATGTGATTTTTGTGTCTGCGAAGTGATGTTTTAGGGAGATGTTTGCCAAGTTAATTTCGTGGTTTATTTGTGGAATGTTGAAGCGTGGAGGCAGGCGAGAGAGTACTATGTGTACTGAGAAGCCGTTTTTAGTTTTTGTAGATGCGTTGAAATGACCACCCAAGTTAATATCGTTCTGCCCACGTATGATTATTGTGTCCCACTCTGCGAGTGTCTTAGTGTAGGTGTCCAGTTCTCGAATAAATTCAGCGAAACGAGCGTTTGGTTTAAAGAAACCGGAGACAGAACTTGCTGGGAAGCAATCGATGCAAAACGGAGTACATGTGACGACCGTGCGAATCAGCTAATATGAGCAAGTTTGATTTCCGCGTGTCAGAGTGCGCTTCATCTCTGGGTAGCACTACTTTACATGGATTTGGACGGCTGTGCTTACGAATGTGTGGTTTGTGAACAGATTTGGGTACTGGACAGGTGGGGATGAAACGAGTAGGTAAGGGAGGAAACCGGAACATGTCATCTAACACACCAAATCTTTTTCGAGTGAAGTTGGGGTAGTGTATCTGTATTTGGACGAACCGGGTGATAGCAGTTGGACGGTCAGCGAGAATTCCTGATTGTCGTCCAACCGTCGATAGTGTTCTTATTGACCTCTTCCAGCGTACTGATCCGTGTGTCTATATAATGTACCAAGTTATTGTACGCCTTGTGAAGGTCAGCTTTGAATGTGTTGAGGAATGCGATTGTGTACATTGTTGTGGGTTGGTTAGCAACTTAACGACAAAAGTTTATGAGTACACGAGAACTGACAACCAACACTGATAGATATTAGTATAATAATAAATTTATTACTACGGAAATTGCAAATGAGATATTAAATAAGTAAAACAAACCGATAATTAAAATGACAGAAATAATAATTTAGGACAACTGCAGTTAAATTAATGCAGTATTATGTTAGTGTAATGAATAATTACAAAAAGAATCAAGAAAGCAAATGGTAAAATATTGGAATAATTCTATTTTGAGCAGCGCAACAATAGAGTACGTTATTATGAGGAAAATCTTCAAAGTTATAGTATAAAAATCTTTCAAGTTATTCATAAAACTTCAAAGTTCGAAGTATCAAGTTACTACGAAAATTAGTTTCAGTATTTCGTCAAATCTTTTAACTAATTTAGCGGTCAAGTGCGCGCAATTTTTAAATCAATGTTAACCACGTCTAATACTCTTCATTTGTATTAAAAGATTTCGCCTAGACTGGCCTACTAAGTTTGTAATTAACTTTGTACATGTGATGACGCTCAAACACGGAGCGTCACACAGCCCTGAGACTGTCCGATCGCCTACATCACAACCCTGTTTCCCCACCACCAGAAACCGCGGCCGGGTGCCAAACGCTGACTTCAAAGTATAGAAATAGTTCTTACAACTGAGACCCTGAGAAAAATCTTCCGCCCAGACGTATGTTATCAGTAAAGAGTGTGTAGGAACACAATTCCAACATATAAATAAAGGTACATACCTTCATGCAAATAATATGTTGAAAGCTCCCCCATGTAACACGGAACGAAATGTTACATATTCGGCCATGTTGTTTACTGGTTCCCAAGGCGATACCACTCTTTACACAAGAGTCTCAAACTACGACGCCAAGGAACCTCCAACATAGTAAACAATAGAAGATTCCAAGAAACAAAGATCGCCTCAATTGCGATTCCATGACGGCAGAGAGACGCCTCAAACTACCTTCCGAGACGCTTCGAAACCCTCGAGAAATATTTGCAATACCCGAGAATATTCGAGAACTGGGCCTAGCCTGTTAGGAAATTTCTAGAGAATCTCAAGAAACGAACCGCGACACAGTGTTGGGTCGCCCCGACAGTCCGCTGTCTTTGTTTAAATTATACCTTCTAGCAACGATAAAATCATTATCTTCCGAACTCTTGAACTGTTCACATCGTGCTCTGAAGCTCCTCGCTAGACGCTGAGCCTTTGAAGAAATCCTATCTTCAAACTGGGTGATAATATTTCCACGAGCTCAAGAAATCTTCAAAGTCAAACTCTGTGACTACGCCAGACGCTGGAGAAATTCTATCTCCCAAATTCTGTGATTGAAGAAATTTCGCACGACGCTGTAAACAACGTCTAACCTCAAATCAAGAGATTGAAATACTTTCCAACTCGGAAACATTGACTACTTCAAGAATCGACACAAGGCATACGACTTCGACTGGTGGTGTCGTCATGTCGCAGATCGATATACTCCGTGAACTGCTACCACCAACGGCGCCCTCTGTCAACGAAGGAAATACTCCTTGTGATCAACGCCGACTATACGTGAGAACAAAAGTGTCGACACTGAACTTTTAGCGCTTTACCGTTTGTCGTCTTGTGCTCTTCCTTTGTTTGTTTCAAGACGGTTACATATTTACGCAATAAATCTTGTTCTTTAAAACCTTCTTGGAATATTTATTTTGAAGAGGAGGAGACTTTATTGTGAATACAATAAAAAAATCTTCCCCGACAAGTGTTTCAGCGCAGGGGCGCATTCACGGGAGGGTGGGCTTAGGAGGCTGAAGGCCCCTGCTCATCGAGTATCAATTTAAGAATTATTCTGTTAAACGAAAAAAACTAACTGTATCAAATTGAAACAACAAAGAGTATAATTTTATAATCACATGGACATAAATGAAGGTAATGCAAATTCTCCGACTTCGAGTAAATTATTATCCTCTGAAAGTTTTGACGAACCCAGGTTCCAGCCACGAATTCTTCGCTTCACCAGGGTCTCTGTAAAACTCACAACGTTAACAGAAATATCACCTTACAATCATCCGACCCACTCAACTTACATAATTCTTATTCATTTAGACGTTATTTCTCATTTAACCAAGAACATTTCTCATTTATCCAAGAACATTTCTCATTTATCCAAACACATTAAAACATTTTTAGTACTCTGGCAGGATTCCTCTCGGTCTGGACTCTCATGTATAATTCATAGGGTCGATTTTCTATAAGAAGAAGTTTTTCATAATATGTTTGTTTCCATGCTGCTCTATTGCTAGATGTTTGGTCATTCAAGGTTAAACTTAAGCACTTAATTCAATAATTAGTAGTTCTTGTAGCGTTAGCATGAACGATTGTGGACTCATACGAAAAATCCAATCAAAATTCGTGATAAAAAATATATGGAAATATGTATTAAAGAGTACCTAATTTGCTCTTACCGAATAATGTCTCTGAGCGTATGTATTACTCTTTAAAAATAACACGATTTAGCTGTTTTTGAACGGAAACATTAGTTGCTATCGGTGGGTCGTTCCATATTTCATGTTTCGTCCAGATGACCGATATGTCATCAAATCAAAAATAAATTGAAGCTTGAATTATTAACACGATCATTTATTTAAAATCCATACTTCAATATTCATAGACCATTTTTCAGGTACTTAGAGTTAGTGTTTGGAATATTGTCATCGACAAATTGGATATTTTAGTCACAATCTTGCCTAGAAAATTTAAGTAGCACGCTTCGATTAAAATTGCAAAATAGGTATATTTTTTAATATTTTTTCTTGTTAGGGCAACTTTGAACATTTTTTGTTTAAATGAATTTTTGCCCACTCGGCCAAATCCAATGTCTCAGGAATTAACGATGCACTCAAATTTTGGGTTCAATAGACAGCCCCAATCGTATACTGCACTTGTACTTAATTTTTGAAATCCGCAGCTTCAGCGCCATCTTTCACCAGTAATTATGTTCTTGTCCTTGAAAAATTAAATGTTTCTGTATCTTAGAAAAGTGTATACAATTTTGCATCTTTAACCAAAATGAATGTTTTGCATCTTTCACTTTCCCCTGTCGCACAGTTTTTTTTTTAAATAATCTCGAAAGTAATGTGTTACTATACTGAACCGCATATTAATTAACACTTAGGTGACCTAATCTTACAATTTGCTTTAGAAATTTCAATTTTTTCTGAGGTTGGGAGGTTTTTTGGAACGTACTATGCCCTAGACTACATTCTTTTGCCATGACCCCCCTAAAAATTAGTCTGAATCCGTCCCTGATGTGAGGCACATGGTACTGGCTCTGGATTGGTCACGTGAGAATATTATTTTCGTTAAATGTGTTGTAATATATTATGTAAAACAAGTTCCCCTTCAAATGTTTCAAATTATCCATAATACCCATTATTTTGTATGTACTCAGCACTGGTACGGATTCTGAAAACTATTTACAACCATTCAAAGTTCTTCTACTCATACAACATCTGGAAAATCTCTTACGGCAGTTCCTGGTATTATGCCAACATAATCACACTGCGAAGCCGAGAATCAAGCGACCATTCAGCCCACTTCTCAACATTACACCGTGATCAATCATTCTGCGTAAAATCTGTACTAAGACTAAAGGAAGTTCGTTACTTCGGTTTGCACTTGCGTTGTACTTCGTTGCAATTTTTTTAAAGTGCGCTATTCACTATAGTGTTAACATGAGATCCCACTGACAAAATAGTAATTTTGAAACTAAAACTATTATTAGAATTCAACATTATTCGAGCGAACTTATGCGACATGGCACGCTCATGTTTTATGGCAGGGATTGAGTTGGAAGCGGACTGGACCTACTATTATAATAATAAACTTTATTGTCAAAAAATCAGTTACAAACTGCGTATAACCACGTGGAGGACAAACTAATTTACTCTCCGGAAGCAAGCAAGGGACCATCCCATCAATTCCGATCAAGGGCCCTAAGACAGAGGCAGAGACTGGCACTTCTATACTAACTGTTCCGATATGAGAGTTCCTTCACTGCCAAAGACCCTACACCCCTGCCTTCTATCTACCACAGACAGAGAGAAAGAACAAAGTGGCGGAGTATAAAAAGAATGTACGAAAGAAAGGAAACAAAAGATGATAAAGAATTAGGCGAGAGAGGCGTGAGAATAGAGTCAACATTAATTTCGGTTAACAGATATTTGTAAGAGCACTTTTGAGTCGTCATAACAGTTAGCATAAGAGCAATTATTTTATAATAATTAAATACTAGACATTAACTTACCAACCTTCTTGTGGGAGAGAAGTTTTGTTTGCGACATGAAAGACAGAGAGCACATACAGCACTGAAAAGGTCTTTCTTTTGCATGTGTTCGTAGATGGCTATGTAAAGTGTCCTTTCGCACGAAACGCATTCCACACAGTTCACAAGTATAGCGTGGCTCCTCATGAACATGACTGTGATTTGTTAGTTTCGCTCGAGTTGCAAAAAGCTTCAAGCAAATGGAACACTGATAATCATATTTGCCTGTGAAAGAAAAGAGAATGTTAAAACACGAGAAAATGAGATGTGAAAGAATAGTTATTGTCACAACTATTGTCCGAATACACTAAAAATGATATTTTGCACAGTGATCGAGTTTGAGGTAGCAGAGATTAGTCACCATCTGGACGTTTGGCAAGCGAGCCTTCGTACTTTCAAATATCTATAGTTGTCAAATTTCTAAGAAACAAGTAAGTCGTGCCAGTCTTGCCATTTTTACAATCTTCTCCAATTTTGAAGGTAACTGACTATGCGACGAAAAACACTGGGGGGAGGGGGTCAGACACCCATTGAGGAAAGGGAAGGGAGCGACAGGGTAAAATGATCAAAGACGACCGATATTAATATATAAGACATGATTTTGATAGCCGCTGAGAGGATGTCACACAGCTTAGATCCACAATGAGTCCATTCCATAGAGGATGTAAAGTAAAAGTAAAGGAAAACCCCGACATTAGTTTTCGTATTTCACACCGCAGCTCTCGTAACAGCTGAGAGGAATGGTGAAAACCATCACGCCGCGTAAGTCCATAATCAGTACAAATGGTGGGTACTACACCCTACCATTTATTGTTGATAATTACGAGACATAATGTACAATTATTTTACGTGCAATAAAAACTCTTACATTATCTGAACTTTTTTCAAATCCATATTTCGAACGACGTCATTACATGGATTTTCCTCTTCGCCTCTTCATCCTCGTTGAACTCTCCGGCTCCTCGCTACGCAAGTTCTCACCATGGGGTGCTTTTAGGATTAGTTACACATCTCCCTTTATTAAATCACGTAGTGTACAGTCCTTACTTGAGTATTCCATAAAGTCAGTGTACAACTGTTCGGTGGATATCAACCCTGCATCTGTTCGTACTGCTTGTCCATGCCTCATCAACCCGATAATGTACTCCCTCCTTTACTCATCGTATAAATGGTAATTCCATAGTTTGTGCTCCATCATTCGTTCATCTCGGTCGGATATAACTTCAATTGGAACAATACAATGAGGCAACAGGAAGAAGCAGACGGCAGGATTTTTCTCCACGCTGAAGACAGTGTTGAACATGGAGCAAAAAAACATAATTATTTCCATAGCGGATATTGATGTTGTTTTGGCAATCTCTTTGTTTCACATTCTCAAAACTGCGGGACTTCAAGAGATGTAGATTCTCTTTGGTGCTGGGGAGAGTCAGAGATACATAAGCATTAATGTCATGTTTGAAAGTATGGTGAACATAAAGCTGTTGCATTAAGAGGAATCTATGTATTCAGTTGATCAGATGTAACGTCATCATTTGCAATGGAAGGAAAACAGACAGCATGGAGAGTGTGAAAATAATTTCCTGAAGCTACTCAAGCCTTTTATCTCCCTACCACGAGAGTATTTCTGAAGTGACTTTTGTAATTTTGGAGAAGATTTCTGCGTCTTTGTACCAAAGCAAAGCAGTAGACTTCACAGTCAATCGTGTTAAAAAGTTTCTCACTCCAAAAAGTCGCAGTCTACTCCCGGTAAAAGAGGCACCAAGACAGCACTGTCTTCGTTGATCATACCAAGCAGGACAAGTTTGGGGTCGTGCGTGCTCAGTAATAGACAACATTCCAGGGACAGAAGGATGGGGATGGATCATGGTTGTTGGGTAGTGGATGCCGGTCTGGTCTCCTCTTCCTTATATTACGGCAGCCTGCAGAGAATTGATTTAGTGTAGTTGCTCCGGTTGCCGTCCACAATGTTCCTGTTGAAAGGCCAAGATTCCATGCACGCTACTTTGCACGAACTGGTCTGGGAATCAACGATGCAGCAATAAATACAATAAAAGGTATCAGTTTAATTTATTATTTTTAAATTCGTATCACAATTTCAAGATTATAATATTGTTTTGATCCAATGCCTTAATTTAATAATATATAACAATTATTTTGTGTCGGGGATAAATTAGATGATAACAGAAGGCGACTGCGTGATTCAGAGTCATAAGAGCTCTATAGAAGCCGTTAATTTACATATTTCTTAGTATTTAGACGTTTTTATTTGTAAAAATTTCTCCTTAATGTAATAAATATTTTCAAAACAATTAAAATCAGAGTTTTTATGAAAACAAGTCTTTCTTTAGACATATACGGAATCCTGTATACTGAAATACTTTTTTGTGGGAAAAGAAAGGGATAATGGGCATAATTAAAAATTTACTTATCGATGAAATTCGTGAGAAAAGTAAAATTTTCAGGTAATAACATTACACAGAACTCTTAAGGAGTAGAGAAATGGATGGGGGCAGAAAAGTGCTTTTCACAAGAGCTTACAAATTAAAAAAAAGCAATCGAAATTGAAGCGTAAAGAGTTGAGATACAAGAGGAATTAGTGCGCCAATACGGCAGCTAATGGCGGTCTTCTTCAATGGCCGTCATTTTGGTGTTCTACACGGATTTTCAAGTGGCTCCCTACCTGGAAAGTTACCTTTTGACATCAACTATGACTTCTGGAAGTGGCATATTCCAATCAAAAAAGTATACCTTTTGGTTTTAAGCCATGTACACAACGTACTATGGCGATGTCACATTTAGTGCGTCTTAATTTCACTCATATCTTTGGTGTGATTTAATCAGAATAGAAGCGCGCGATTTTCATTATGGATATTGACGGTACTCTGAGATTTAATAAAAAGAGATAAGAACTAAAGATGTATCATTACTTCATGCTCCCGGGCAACGCCGGGATAATTCACCTAATTATATTACAAAAACAGAATAGATTTGGTGGGAGATGTAAAAAGTCGGAAGTTCCATAGTAAAAGTTAGGGACCTGAAAACATTCAAGGTAAAATCAAATTAATGAACTCATTGTAGAACAGTATTCAATTATGTTTCCTAATTATACAGCACATAATAAGGATAGTTTTTATGTTACACTTTCTCCTGTCTTTAATAAGTTTCTTACGTTGCCACATGTCATAATCGAAGAAATATTCCTTCTCCATCAGTAGTGCCTAACACGCCTTCTACCTCTGGGGACCCGGTCCGATCGAAGTAGAATTCGAGGTGGTGTACGAAGCGGTGTTCGCGACAGGTTTTCTCGGGGTTCTCTCGTTTCCCCTGCCTATCATTCCACCACAACATTCACTCATCATCATTCACCCCCGTGTCAATCAGTAATCACACGCCCCCGGGGAGGTGCGACAGAAAGGGCATCCAGCACCCTGAAATTCCCCAGTCAGCCAAATCAAGTATCCCCCCCCATCTACCATCCCCATCTACGCCGGCCCTGTCTAGCACGGTTTAATAAGGGAAAAGGAGAAGAAGATGATCATGACCACCAGTCGAACCTTTATGTGCTTAAGGAGGCAGTTACGTTGTTTAACTATTTGAACATGAGCAAATTCTGAAAAGAATGACACTAATCCCATAACCATATGTGTACATTTTATGCACAGTCTCATCGAAACGCTGGTTTCTACATCTTATCTCGGGTATTTTCGTGTTTCTGGGGTGGTCCCGTTCTTGCTTTCTAAGAATAAACTCATTACCTTTCTTGTGATCATATGCAATTTTAATACCCATTTTTGGCAAAAAAAAATATATCTTCAGTTCGTTTTTCTAGATTATGATAGGACCTCACGTGTGAAATGCGAGTCATTGTTAAAACCTCTCGCAACCATCTTATTCAACGTCAAAGTAGCACAATCGGTAGATTTCTTCCATTCTCCTTTCAAGCAGTTTTTTTGTAAAATTATCACTATTATATTTATAATAATACTCATTGGAAAGAATTGTAATAATAATTTAAATTTATTTTAATTGTGATATATTTTATTTATATTAAATTACAACTACAACTTGTAAAAGTAAATCGTACTGTCATTAGAAATCCATTCTCTTTAACTTACTTACCTTCAAGTGACCGACACTATTATAATTCCCTACTGTAATACATAAAACCTTAAAACGAAGCGTCATTTTATTATTGAATTTTGTAGGTATTGGAGCGTTTTGTATCGTTCTCTTCAAACACCAAAATAATAGTGACACCCTTTCCTGTTATCAGAACGTCTAAAATAGTTAGAGTTAAATATTATTGTATCGTTTGCAGATAAAGAAATTGCAAGTGTTTGAGGAGCTGAAGAAGAAATGAATTGATAGTGATTTCTCAAAGTTGAGGTTGAAATATGCGGTTGTTAATTCAAAGAATACTAGGAGGACATAACTTGATCGCATCAGAATCTTCTGCTTGAATCGCAAGAAGAAATGTTGATGGGAAAAGACATTTACCAAAATTCGATAGACATGCTGACTGAAAAGTAATTTATGTGTGAAGAGCTAATTCATTATTTACAATTATGGTAATACTATTATTTATAATATTGTAAAATAATCAATTTTTATGAAATTATTAATTTTATTAAAAATAATTTTACAAAAAAATTTCCCTGATGGAGAACAGAACCCCAGCTACACCTAGAGTCAGATAAGTCTGCATGGAAGGGATGTAACCCACGAAAAACAAACATGAACGGAAAGGCACTGATTTTATAGGTTTATTGTAAGGTAACTACTGTAAATCACTTTATTCTTCTCCGCATACATAGTTGTAATAATATGTGATTGAAAACCACTCTTTTTAATGGTAAATTACTTATTTAATTATTTACTTCCAGTTTAAGTGGCTGTGGTTGGTACACAGTATTGCCAACGCAATCATTCTCCAACGATCCATAAAGAGATTGACATTATTATTTCGTGTTCTTCGCGTTTACGTTGGAAGTGATTCCGGATATTTGAGGAAGTTAAATGTGTTGCCAACCATTACATTGTTCTTCGTGCTCGTGTGCACCGATGTACTCAGATCGTATGATCGTGTTCTTCCTGTGACTTGTTTGTGGGACAAATGTGCTAGTGCTTCCTGGTTACATCTTTAATATTTGGAATCCTATCCTCGTTTGAATCCTTCGTATATTGATTGTCCTAAACTCCCAAAAGTGTTAGCAAATAATTAATCTTAATTTCTTAATAGCACTTCGTGCCATATTAAGTATAAAATAGATTTTGAAAAAGTTATTAGTAACGATACAGAGTTAAGTGGGTGTTCATTGTTTTTGTTAAAAGAATTATGTGACCTTTAAGTTAATAACAAAATATTTTTGTGACATTTTTTTTCAGCTCAGTTATTTTCACTAAATCAGTATTATGTAGTCTGTCTCAAGGTTCATTTAATGAAATTGTCATAATTACTATTAAATTGTTTTTCTAAATTATATTTAGTGGCAACGATTGATATTTACACTTAAATACGATTCGCAACCTAATGAATATTTTTTTCTTGAGTTATCATCATACGAAGTTCATTAATGAAGTTACTGGACTCTAACCCCACTTAACATCAGCCGAGGTGAATGGCATTAAACGCCTCGTCCGAACTGAAGCGTATTACTGGCGTTTATTTCGCAGACGTTGGCAGTACGCATGAGGCAGCCTTGTTGATTTTTTATGCAAACTTACGTGACTCAGAGCATACTTGCGAAGTGGGCAAGTAGGCTAATGAATGCACTACTGCAGCGTTCAATAAGATGGTTAAATATTTAGTATATACATTGAAGTGAAAACTTAGAGAAACTTTTTCTCGGAAATGGCTTGCTATTGCGCTTTCCCACTTTCACAATCGATGATCCTTAGGGAATACTACAATCTTACAAAGTCCCACCCCGAAGTCAATTTTCTAAGTCGCGACCTCCCCTTGTTTGACAAGATACGATCTCGGTACACTTTCACAACAAATGCCTAAAGACAGCCTATTGACAAATCGCGCAACACATCCTAGGTTCGAATCTTTCGTTTAGTTGCAAGATCCGTTCATCACAAAATTTGGCTAACAGACTGTGCTTCAACACTTCCGGGTGCCCTGTATAATACAAACGGGACGACGAGGGGCTCTTTCTATCTCGACTGAAACCGACACGTTGGCAAACCAATACATTCATAGGCGCATTCACACCTTACTTTTCTATTTATTTTTTATCATCATCATAATAAAACGGGAATGTTCTCATTTTGTTAGACGCTTTTACGATGTTCAATGCACTCAAACTGTAGAAATTATCGCATCATGTAGCCCTTTATTCAAAGATGTCCCGAATCATCATTATTTTTAGATGAGGCACATGATACAACGAAAAAATAGAAGTAAATTACCCCGAATTTTCCACATTAAAAAGCTTTTTATAGCGAATACCGCGCACTGTTGTCGATTCCTGGAAGACATCGCCGCTTGGATCAAAGACAAAGAGCGCCTGGAGACTGAACGAAACCAGGAATTTTGTTGGGTTAATGGGGGTGGGGGAAACTCCAGCGAGCCAAGTTAGTAGATTAAGTAAAATAAAAGAACAAATAAATAAAGTGTAATATCGTCAAAAGCCAATAAAAGTTTTTCTGGCAAATTATTTCCAACTGTAATAACCACTTTTTTCTTTTGATTTCGAAAAATCATGTTAATTGAAGAACCACTAAATTTAAAACCAAAGGAGAAATAAAAAATGCCACCCGTACGTCAAGCGCTGGGTCCTACTAATAGATTTAAACAACAGTAGAAAATAAGTTCAAAAATAATTTGCAGAGAAAATGTAATCTTTAAGATTGTTGCTTCAACCAACCGCTTTTGTTACAGTTGAATAATCATTGCTGCCATCGTATTATATTTTACTGAATTGTGGTTTGGTCGAGATGAGTCGGATGTTTCAAGACTGCGTGTATTCCGCTGTGGGGTTTGGCTAGGTCAAAACACAGGTTAACTTAAGTCACGAGCAACAGAACATATATTTGTTGGATATGAGCCTCGTGTAAAAGGTTCATATGTTGTCTAATCTGCAGACAAAGATAGTTGCCATAGGGTTACACTTAAGTTTGAAGTTATGTTTTTAATTTAAAATTAAAATAAGATAAATTTGTCAGAAACAGGTCTTGTTCTGTATACCAGTGATTCAGATGACTATGTAGGAAACACAGAAGGAGAACTGGATGTACGGAATGTTGACGTTAATGTGAGAATTGTGTTAATGCAGATCTCCTGCCCTGAATGTTAAAGTACTTGACGAACCAGGAGAAAATATTCCCGAACCAAGAAGAAGTAGTAGATTTTCTAAGCCTAAAAGTGTAACGGATGTTACTTAGCTGAATATTGGGTAAAATTAATTATTCCAAAAGGGTGTGCAAGAACCTAATTCTGGAATGGATAGTAAAGAATGGATGGAAGCTATGGATTCGAAATATAATCAAATGATGAATTTACAGATATGGGAAATCGTAGACACGTTAGAGGATTAGTAGGTTCATTAAGGCGAAATATATTAAAGCCGAAAATGTTGAGATTGAAAGCTAGTTTAGTAACACGAAAGTAAAATGGAATTTTCTTGGGAGGACACTTAGAAAGAATTTAGGTAATCAGAAAAAAGCATTAGAGTTTTGAATGCATTGTTCTGTTCAGAATGAGTGGTCTATTCATCACATAGATGACTCTACTAATTTGAACAGACCTGTATCATTATATTTACATGGAAAAATCTGAAATGCATGACGACGAAACGAGGTAATCATCTAGAGTTATTGTGGGATATTCACTCATACATTCATATCCCCGTTTTACTCCCTTTAGAGGTAGATTTTCGTGCAATGGTACCATAATCACCTATTGTCATAAATATCACACGAGTCTGTAAATTTTCAGCTCAATCGATTGGGGAGGGGAACTGGTTTAAAATTCAGTTGCAAGATTTGACCTAGACATATTAACTAACAAGTGAAGTTAAATAAAAGCTTATAATAATTACAAACAACAAAATTAATATCTTAAAGTGGTTTTATTTATTTTCACTAATATTAAAAGTCGGTATTTTTCAACAGATAAATTTTCTAAATACAGAATTTTCGAACGGCAACGTTGTAATATACTCAAAAGCACTCTCAATAAAAAGAGCACATTGCCACAACATTCTGGCAACATGTTCTCACCTTATTACAGCATATATATTTTACTCTATTAATAGTGCGCACTGCGCAATAGACAGGTAGATGGAAGCAGGAGGGGAGTCTCGCGAATGGAAAGCGAGCCCTAAGCAACTCTCAGCAACGCCTCTCCCTCCAGTACCAGGAGACACCCAGTCTATTTTCATCCTACCCTCGAGAAAATAGCCCAGCGGCGCTGCCAGGTAGCAGCAGGCTGCAACAAGCAGCAGTCAGTCAGCCAGCAACTGGCCAGCAATGTACAATAAGGAGGCATCGTTGTGCAACGAGTATTTACTCATCACACTTCGTTTAACTTCTCGTGTGTCTAGACGATAAGGGTTAAAGAACGATGAACATGTAAACACGAAGTCATAACAATGAAAGATACGCTGGCGATTAATTTTCAATAATTTTGAATACAAAAGACAATAGAGATAGGGATCCGCCGCGGTTGGTGGCTTGCTTCTCTGCTCCTGCTGAGTAAATTTCTAAACAGCTTTCTATCTGTTTGTTTAATTCGTGGCTTCGACTGTTGTACTGTAGAAGCAATGTACATTAAATTGAATCTTAGACATTAAAAATATCATTCTCTTATTTCAATCGCACGCCTTTTTATTTTTTATTTTTTCATATAACTCCGACAAGTCATAGGGATGAATAAATCTGCAACATTACGCCACGCCAATTTTACACAATACGAAAAAAATTTCTTTACTGTATGCGTGGGAAACTGGAAGGAAATAATCGATAATAAGAAAACTGACTCGGCAACATGTGAACAGAAAAGAAAGGCATGGTTGGAAGTAACTGCATGTTATAATGCTAATACATTAGTGTCCAAACGAGACGAAGTGCAATTAAAAAGGTAGGTATGTTATTCAAATGAAAGACGACGCTCAGGATGAACACCGTGTCGTGTAAATTAAAAATATACGTTATATCCTACATGTTAGTAGTTTGTATAACTTATCTGTACTGCTGTTATGTCAACCTCAGCGACACATAACGTGCAATGGGCAGGGTCGGGTTAACGAACACCACAATAGGGAGACGGTCGTTTAGATGTTGTCGACGATTACTTAAGAGGTCAATGAACTAGTGATAGAAAACATTTCTCCGCCGTTGAAAACTAAGAATTACGGAGAAACCTCTCTTACCTCTTCATACAAAATAAAGGCATAAACTTCTCTAAAAGTCTTCATCGCTTTGTGAGCTTTACTATGCTCTTCATTTCTTTGAATTTTCTGAATTGTAAATGAACTACACTAAAATTAAACAATAGTTTTACTTCATTAGGGATAAAAATGAACACCTTACCAAGTTGGGAAATTCATAAATCATATTTTCAACAAATTTATTCCACATTTCACCTTCTGAAAGTACTGGAAAATTCTTACCAATCTCAACGAAACCACTTTTTGTTGATTCTTTAATTTATCCCCATTTTGACTATGATGATAATGTGTATAGTAATCTGAATTGTGAACACAAATTCTCTCCAATTAACTCAAACACTTGTGTCAGATACATTTACAACCTGAAAGAATTCAATCATATTTCCAAATACTTTGATAATATTTTGAGATTAAACAACACAAAGTTTCATTGCCTCACACTCCTCTTCAAAATCGTGAATCAAAACAGTGCTCAATATTTATCATCCAACTTCCAATATCTTTCATAAGGTAAGGTACTATAATACACATTTTACTATAAATGTCATAAAAGAATGGGACAGTCTACCACTCGAAATCAGGAAATACACATCTCTGAATGCATTTACATCAAAATCAAGATCTCACTTTCTGTCAAAACAAACAAATATAGGCATTTACTGGAAGAAAATATCGGTGATTACTGTCTATTTTTATAATTAAGAGTTCGTATAAAATAAATAGTAAACCATGATGTACTATGAAATATAATTTAATTATAAGTATGATTCTTATATGGTATCTTAGTATGAAGTATGTTTCAGTATAATCAATTAATGTGTATTTTAGTATCTTCAGATTAAAATGTATTACTATGTATTTCTTTTTATCATTTCATTACGTACTTAGAATTATGTGAAATGGAGGAAAAGTGGGCCATATGACCTGAGCCATAACACGAATAAATTCATTCAATTCATTCATTCATCAGGAAAGAAGAAACAAGAAAAGTAAAAATAAATAATGAAATACATGTTTAATCCAAATTTTATAAGTAAGTTCACCAATGTGGTTCATATAAACCAAGCAAACAGTTAATAATGTGAAAGTAATTAAAAATTTCCAGTATGTTACATAAAATGTTTCATGTTCCAGCATGTTTGGTACAATAGTCTAAAACAATCTAAGAGATCCTTCAGAGTAACTTTATTTAAGAGTTAGGACAAAAGTTGGTGTTCCATAAAAAAATCCCTTGATACTCTAGATTGCTTCATAAAGGATCTTGATACCAAGATATATTATTATTTGTTATCCCACATCTTAAATATTAAAAGAATAAAATTCATTTTTGACTTTGTGTAGGTTATGGGAAAAATTGAAGTGTCAACGCCGAAAAAAAATCAAAGAGAAAAGACAAGAAACTGTGACAAGAGATATTCAATGCCCAAGTATAGTGCCAGAACCAGTGACTGATGATGACAGGATGCAAACTGGTCCACATGATACTTCTAGTCAAGATAGTCATGCAGATTCAGGAATTCAGGGTGATATTGAGTTGCAAGAAACAATGGAGGAAGAGAAAAGTTCAATTGAAATTAGTCTTGTCGAGTCCATTCAACAAACACCAACACCAATGACAATAGAAACTATTGAAACTGATGTACGAGTTGCTTCAGGTGCGTAAAATTTTATCTAATGAAGTATTCAATACTTGTAGAAAATGAATTTCAAAACCCTCATGGACCTTTTTTAGTGTCAAAAGATCCACCCTATGAAATGTTAACCTGGAACATGACAGAGGAAGAAATGCAAAGTCGTGTGAAAAAAGTGAATGAAGAAAGAGATCTACAGAGGGAACTACACAATCTAAAAATGCAGTGTGAACGAGAATTACATGAGAAAGAATTAGAGATCAAGGCACTAACGAAAAGAAAATTATTATTAGAAATACAGACATTAAAAACTAAACTTTGTTGTACATGCAAATGTGATTCAATGATCCAATAAATATTACTTTTCTTCAGCTTTCATTTTTAATTTTACATTACTGATGGAGTCGTCGAGAGGAATTAGGGGACCTGGGAGAGATTCTGAAAATGGAATCTCTTCCCTTCTTCCTACTCTTCCTCCTTGTCAGTTGGTTATATAGACATACACATTTAGCAGGTCTATCATATTTTGTAGATAGTAAAATAAACATTAAGATACTTAGTGGATAAATGAATAAGTCAAATTAAATAATGTACATTTTTATAAATCACACCAGCTAATCAGAAGTTTCTGTAATTCAACTACTAATCTGAAGTTACTGTAATTTAACTACTATCGACAATTTTTATCAACAAGTGTAAAGTTCAATGCATTCCTTTCACGTTTCATGTCGAGAAGCAAAAAAGTAGTATCTTCCTGTACCTCAGTAAACTTCAGTTAGTAAGATTCATAAAAAAATTTAGATCCAGATTTCTTAGATCACACATTCTTAGATTGTATTATCCACAGAAGTGAATTACACAAAGAAAACTTGAAGAGTTCAAATCTCAAAATCAAATGAGATGGACTTAATACCTATTAACCATCAAAAATAATTCATCCTTGTGGGACCCTTCCTCTGAGCTGAAAATATGACAACAGATATATATTCTGAAGACAACCTTCCAAGTTTTTTTAAATATGGTATTAAAAAATGTTATACATTAATTGTCATTGCAGGTAGATCTCATTTTTTTGAGTCCAGGGCAAACAGCCCGCCTCCCTGTCCCAGCAGCACTGATTATTGAACCCTTGCCTCATCTTTACACTTCATTAAGATAAGATATCAAAGAGAACATACAAAAAGATCATTTAAATATACCAAGAGTCAACACAGGTTTCAAAAAGCATTTCCCTCATTAACAGATGCATATCTCTCAAACATATTAATTTCCAAGAAACTTAACTGTAAAAGATTCTAGGAGGTAATATTGTCAAACTCAAAATATTCAATTTATCTAAATTAATTGAATCGCAATTAAGTATAAAAATAATAAGTGTACTACAGTGATTCCTCACTGTACATGAAAGATTTGTTTCACTTTCTTAGAGAGGTCACTTTTGTTAATTCAATTTCAATGAACAAGTAAAAATAAAATGGGGCAGCAAGCTCCAATTTCTTTTACTCTGAAAATGGAGCAAAGGAAAAGAAAAATTCACGCTGTCTGCTTTACGGTCATACACAGTTTATAACTGCTTTTTACCCAATAAATATATATTAACTTACAGGAGAAATTTCTGAGAGAGTAATTTTAGGGTAATACTTCCTTTGTAGCTAACCTCTGAGGAAGTATTTTATTACATTTAATAAAATGTAACTATTTAACTCAAGGTTAAGAATTGCAAAAGAAAGAAATGTGAATGCAGATATACTATGAAGACAAAGAAATGGCACTGGGAAAAAAAATTATTTCTATGATATCAACTTAATCAAATTCTTTCATTCTTCCAATTTATTTTATGGAATTAATTTTCTTATCAATACACTTTACAAAATGTTTCTTAACAGTTATGATGAAAAACAAAACTATATTATTAAAATAAAATCATAAATTCCAAATAGAGCAATATAAATAATTATAAATGAAGAAAAAAAAAATAATACCTTTAACCCATATATTTTTTAACTACTGTCTTTTAGAACAAATTAGAATTGAAGCTCTATTTGATATTTCTTTTAAATTTACTTCAAATTTTATTTAAACTTACCTGTATGTTTTGCTGTATGTATATTCCTACAAATTTTTTGTGTGAAACTTTTTCCACAGTGGTCACATTGAAATGGTTTGTCAGTACTGTGAATCCTAGAATGAGTCTCAAGAGCACTTCTTGTCATAAAAAGCTTTCCACATTCTTCTGCAATGAAAACAGTGGAACTGAATATACAATGTCCATAATGAATTGTAAAATGTCCATAATGATTTCACATACAATACTAATTTTGCTTCAGCACTACCAGATAATTAAGGAAGTTCCATAAGAATTTTATCTACAAGTTCCACAAAGCTTTTACAGAAGATTTTGTGGCTCAGAAGTAGGGGGAAATAAACACACTTTAAATTTGAGGACATGTGAAATTCTTGGAAATGGGAGATTAAGGCGGAAATGATTCAGAAAAAAAAATTAGATGTGATATCAACCAATAATAGTTTCCCAATACTACAGCAAAATATGTTAAGAATACCTTCATAAAAAAACAATTTATTGGGAGCCTACTGTAAATGGGTGGGAGTTGGGTCAATGAGAAAAAGATATTCTTGAATTTATGATTCATGAACTGTCAGAGAGGATCTTCAACCAATTATTGGGTGAAAAAATCCTCCTAGCTCTTATTAATCCCGATTAGTTTCTAAACCTGAATCCTAACTAGTTTCTAAAATACTATATTCCTTCCAGATTCTAATCCATGCTTTAAGCAGCAAATCCTATTCATGCCACCTCTACTAAGAACACCAGAGGGCAAGAATTACAAAGAATAGAATATTTATCAAGAAAAAATGAGCAACTTCAAAATTCAAGTTCAAAATCAAGAAAACATGCGGTAAGTTTTAATAATAGTCTATCATATCGAAATGTATACTTGTTCTCATAGTAAAAATTAGAGCAAAATTTTGTTTTAATTATGACAAAACAAAAAGATAAACATACTCAATGTTGTTTATCGTTATTCAGAATAAAACGAACAAAATAGATTTTTCAAGACTATTCTGAAAAAATTAGGACAAACAGTCACCCTTCTCACAAATTATTACTCGTCTTACAACTTTAATTGTACAATTTAATCATAACATTTATTACCACTTATAGACTTTTACCTATGACAAAAGATACCTCAATAGCGAAAAGTAACATTACGTGGAACTGAAGTTAGCCTAATAAAAGTTACCTTAATAGTTTATTATTTACATTAATAAAAGACATTAATTTTAAAATATGGAATAAGAAATTGGATTTTAAGTTAAAATAAAAATGAACTTACCACATGACAAAGCAACTTCTCTATTTAGATTATGAGTGCGAAGCTCATGATTGCTAAGACTAGATTTAGAGGCAAATACTCCTTGGCACAAAGCACAAATATAGGGATGTTCTCCTGAAAAGAAAATAGATCACAAAAATATTCTTAATAAACTAAAAAATACAAGAATGAGCTCTACACACATTAATTCTGTGTATGAGGTCAGACAATTTATAGAAATCACATAATTTAGAACCTCAAATTGATTATTATTATTATTATATCAAGAATAATTAATAATTATTTGCTTTTCTTAGCAACGGATAATAGTAACCTCTCAATGCAATGAAATTAATTGGGAACCAGGGAAAAAGAAGTAGGAGATAACTGACTACACAATATTATTTCCTAAATTACTTGAACCTGACCCAGGAACGTTTTATGGGCAATGAGGCCATATTATTGGTAGTAATTATTACAAAACAAAACCTAATATTAAGAAAAATTAACACTTCTCATATTATCCTTAGAAACAGAGAATATAAGAAAAATTATTATTTTTAAATTTGTATTTCTAATTCCTACATTAAAACAATAATACAATAATAAGTCGGAATGGATTGAAATGAAACTGGAGGATGATAACTCACTCGAACACTTGCATAAGGAACTCTGCCCTATATCAGAAAGATTATTTAAAGTCAACAATGACTACAATACACAGAAGAGTTTCAGAGAATAGAATGTTTATCAGGCTTGAACAGCAAGTACAATACAATCTAATCACGCTAGCTAAACCTCATAAACATTCTATCCTTTAAAACTCACTGTATTGTAGTCATAGCCGACTGCTTATGTGCTATAATATCCATCGTTACATATGCTTGCCAAGATCCTTATAAGAAGATAATTAATACAGATAGTAAATATTTTAAAATTGTGAATATATTTTCTTATCTATTGCTCCAAACTACATAATAACTATAATTTTTAGTGGACATCCTATTTTGTAAAACCTGTATGTTTAATTTTTGTCGGAATCAACTCTTTTCTTATACAGCCTTAATTTTTTGGAATATCTACCATAAGGAGCAAAATTAACAAAAGAATTCTAAAAAATGAAAATACAAAAAAAATAATCTATAACTCCTCTCTGGAAGAAAACTTCCTCATAAGGTAGTGTTGAAATAACATACTATATTCTCAAGGAAAAGTGTATTATGAATACGAGCAAATGCATTTTTAAATAGTTAACTAACTACTATTTTAATACATTTACAATAATTTATAAAAGAGACCTATGTCATTAATGTTATCACAACTCAACTTCAAATTTTCAGTACCAGTATGTTTCCTGTAATGCCTAACAGTAGCCGATTTACTTGAAAACGTTTTGGAACACTTCACACAAGAGAAGGTGCCATCATCATTTCTACATGCAACGGGAGGCTGAAACCAAATAATACAGACAGAAAAAGAACAAAAATCTTCAAGAGACTATTGAGAACCATGACTACGAATTACAAAGAACTGTAAAAAATGTTTCATATCCAAAGTATTATCTCTACAAACTTCTCTTCAGATCCTTATACCTTGTCAGAAGTAAATGTCATAGTAGTGTCCAAAGTTGGAGTGACACATTGAAAAGAATATTCTTTAAAAGGATCCATATTATTTCACAATATATATGTCACAAATGTATTCCTAAACTTCTAAAGTCCACTGGATGTCAAAACAACCAAGTTTTCCACTATAACACGAAATGTTATTATTAATTACGGTAACTGGTAATTAAAGAAGCTTATTTGTTTTAATGTTATTTTGGCAACAACTCCTGGATCATTTTTCCATGTCGCAATATAAATCTTTAATTTCTCACCACTTCTGTTTATGTCAGACTTTATTCATATTATAATCGCGAAATTATTAACCCCGTGGTGTTTTGAAACTAAATAGGCTATTTGCTACATAGGTTACATTTTAAGGATAATAGGATTAAAATGGTTCGAATCAACTGACAGCCAACTAGCAGGAGGTCACACGAGCGCACGCGAGGTACAATCCTTCCATAAGCCACTTGAGTGACAAATTTCGAACCGGTTGCGCTACCTACAAATGTCTGCCGGACAGACGAACTATCTCAATGACATCCACATACGCAAGGCGCTTTCATAAATAAGCATTCAACCCGAGATTTTAATTAATTGAATTCGAATAGAATGAAATTAAAGCTTAAAATTTTACGATCAACAATTCAAGTTTCATAAATATAGTAGAGTTTATAATATAATGCCACAATTAAATAATTAACCCTCATCTAATGATAATTTAAATTATTATTTTTCATTTGTAGAAGCACCTTACTACATATACGACGAAACACGTACCTTAATACGTATATTATGAACTCCCTCATGCCTCTAACACATAAGATTAGCATGTTGCCACGCCAAAGCAGTAAACGCCATGTTGTTTATGCCGTCGTCAAGACGAAGTATCAGAGATTCAAGATTCAAGACCAACATAATACGCACCGTCCGCAAGAGAGTCTCTACATTGTAAACATTAGAAGACTCCATGAGACACACGGGCCACATGGACCAGTAAGCGTATGTCGCCTATTTGTTAGGAAACTTCGAGAACACGGGTCAGTTTATTAAGAAGCTTCGAGAAAAGGTTCAATAGACGAACCTCGACCCAGTGTTACGTCGCTAACGTCGTCAGCTATTAAAGTTTAGTTTATAGCAACGGCTACGACGGTGAAATCAGTACGACGGGTTCTCTTGCCGAGTGAACATCGGGTCCCATAACAACCTCAACCAAGAAACCCAGCTCTGCGAAATCGTCCGATCTGTGACAGAATTAATTCTATCTTCAAAAGACCACGGGACGCCCTCTTACGGTCTGCAGCAGAACTAATTCTATCTCCAAGAGGCCACGAAGCGCCCTCTTACGATCAGCGGCGGAACTGACTCTACCTTCAGAGGAGACGAGGCGCCGTCTTACGACACCACGCAGAGACTTATACAGCGGCACCATCACGTGTCAAGATACTGTACTCCAACAGCTATCATCTAGCTACGCCAGGACTTATCACCAGAGGCGCCATCTTGTGACGAGGGAGAGAACTTCATTAACCTCGACAACCAACATTACTCAAAGTCGTGAGTCGAACGAGCAAAAGGCACACATTCATAAAACTTTCATTTGCCTGTTGTTGTCACCCTGGTGTTATTTATTGTTTGCTTACGATTCAATTATTTGTTTGCATTGATCCTGCACAATAAATCTTGTCCTGTTTAACTTTTGAGTATTTATTTTGAAAGGGAAGAATCTTATTGCGAAGCAATCTCCGTATCGAGACTTGTGAAGCAATAAAAAAATCTTCCCCGACACATCTGCACAGCTCGTTCATATTTTATCCAGCAATAAAATACGACTCTGAGAAGATATGGTCATGTATATTATTCTTGTAACACATTAAAGACATAATTAATATTAACATATGTTACAATTGGTGACAAAGATGGTATACTTGTAACATTATACCACTAAAGTGTTATTTTAAATTTATCATCAAAAAATGAGTTACACACCTCGTATGACCACATGGAGGACAATAAACTAATTTATTCTCCTGAAGTAGGTAAGGGATCATCTCACCACTTCCGATAAAGGACCCTATGGCACAGGCGCATTTCACATTTCAGCACACTTCTAACAATAAAAATAGTTCCGTAAGTGTTATGTTAATTTGTATTCAATAAAACAAAAAAGTGTTTTCAGAAGTACGTCTTTATATCAAACTACAAATTATTCGGAAAGTATTGTTTATAAATCTCGACCTCCCTAGAGGATACGTCACTCCGGGCAAAAAGACAAATTGCTACCTCTTAAAATATATATTTTTAAATAAAGGTACATATTTTTATTTTCAATGAAAATCAAATCTTTTATTCAAATTTTAATAAAAGCATAAATTTAGAAAGAAACATGTAACAACTCAATATTTACAATCAGGTAGGACAAAACAGTAGATTCTACTTTTTATTTCAAATAAAAGTAAAAACGGTTTATTAATGAACACATACATATTTGGAAAGAAACATAACATACATATTTGGAAAGAAACATAACATACATATTTGGAAAGAAACATAACATACATATTTGGAAAGAAACATACCATACATATTTGGAAAGAAACATATAACATAATATTACTCAATTAAAATCAAGCAGTACAAAACAGTAGAAATTAATTAAGAGATAAAGATATCTGTTCCTAGCCATAAATTGTTAACCATATAATTTTTACATTTTTAAATGGTATTAAAACGTGTATTATAGCACAATAAATCAAAATGTCAATATTTTGAAACAAGGTAACATCATAAAACAACGTAACATCAAGTATGCTAAAATCACAAAAAAACTTTTCGCTTTCAGTTCAAGCTTTTTTATTACATCTTTTAAATTTACTTGATCAGCAATTTCATTCTCAATTGGCATGGCCAAACAATGAATTCTCTAAGCAACAAAACTCTAAGCAACAGTCCTTGAGAGTGATTGAATTAAATTTGAACTCACCAATTGTCCGGTATTTGTTAGATCACATTTCTCTACCGGCGTTTTCATCAATAACCAGGCTTCCTGCTATAACGGGCGCAAAATAACTCCCGCTCTGGCTGCCGAGGAAAAAGTGAGGGAGAGGGGGTTAAAAAGGAGGAAAATAAACGCTATTCTGAAAACATTAGTCATTCAAAGCTAATGGCCTATTTTATTTCTAGTCCAGTCAAATCATATATGAGAATTTGATTTCAGGTCTCAGAATATAATATTGATAGCGCCAATTTGAATACATAATGAGTTGAACAATAAGGGTGTGGTGAATTAATTTAATTTTTATTTGGGTGATATTATGATGATCAGGTAACCATGAATAAAGTCAGGCCCACCCCACAAAATAATTCTAGTTATGCCAATGGCTCTGAGATCGCAAATACGCGAACACCCGTATCCGTTCTCTTGTCGGTTTTTAGTCCCACATGAAAGGACTCAAATGAGGCAAATATTTGTGTGAACCATCCACACTTGGTTAACCGCAGTGTGCTCAGTAGAGCGCGCGTGATCGAGACTGGTTTATTCTGGTTCTTTAACCCATAGTTTGACCTTTTTTTCTTATATAATTTATTTTATATGGACTTCAACTGGAATTTTTATGAGCTGGAATAACGAAACAGTTTAAAGATATTTTAAAGCAAGCAATAAGGTTTATAAATAATTTTAAAATCTGCACAAAAGATAAGGAAAAACAATACCAAATTGTTATATTTCGTTTTATGTCGAACCGATGAGAAACTACTTTTACAATCTATGGAAATTTTGAGCCAACGCCACCTAACTACTTAAAATTTCGCATGATTACTAAAAAACCCTACCATAATGAAGTTCGGGTCATTCCTTACCACAATGGTATATCTCTTTTATTCTAAATGACCACTCGAGCGTTCTTAAAGAGTAAATAATAACTTTTTTGTTTTGGTGATCGAAGTATTTTAAAAGAAACGTTTTTTGGTGCTTCCATTTTTCAGCTTTTCCAATAGTATGACGTCCCCATCATTCGCGACACATGCCCTGCATGTCCCCCCCTCTTAGACCCGGTCCTGCTGAAGATGTTGACTTTGAAACGGGAGAGAGCGTTGACATAAATGACTGCATATAACCGATGTGGAAGACGACGACGATCGTCTTTAGATTTGGTTGTCGTACGTACAAGTGATTTTTTTGTGGGGCTTCAAGGGTTCGTCAACAGCAAGATCATTAGAGCCCATGCAGATGGGGGAAAATGCAGTTTCGCACCATAGAGAATAACCGTAGTGACTCTTCCCCGTGTGTGTGACTCACGACCATACCGAATATCACGACCATACTCACTAAAAACCCTCCTGAATTCAACAAATATCTAAATACAAAGATGAGAGAAAAGAAAACAGTTGCCCAATACATTATACCATAAAAAATTCTAAAAACTATATTTTTCAAATTACACAAAGGAAGGATGAAAGGAAAGACGACAGGGAAGAGGAAGGAAGAATGCAAATTTAAACCCTCCCGAGAACTTGTGGGAGAAGCCCCGATCTACTCAATAGTTTATTAACATTAACCGTTTCATTTCCGAGAACTGTTAGTAAATCTGCAGTCAGACCAATTTGTCTCCGTATACTTGAGTATCTTCTGCAATCAGTTAGTAGGTGACGTACTGTCAGAGAAGAGCTACACTCCTCACAAACGGGTTCATCATCAAGTAGCAAGAGACACCGATGAGTGAGAGGACAATGTCCTATGCGCAGGCGGGTCAGCAGGACCTCGTCGCGCATGGCGGACCTACAGGAACTGCTCCATGACTTAACAGAGGATTTGATAAGTCGGAGCTTCAACAGCCAACCACTCATTGTTCTATTCACTCAGAATCCTTGTCTTGATGGAATTTAGGAGATCTCGTTTTGGAATCGTGAAGAAATCCACGCGATTCTTGAGGCATGCCGTCTTTGTGGAAACGTCTGCTTCCTCATTTCCTCTGATTCCCACGTGTCCGGGAATCCAGCAAAACATTACGTTCTTTCCATCACTTTGGAGCGAGAAAAGCACATCCTGGATGTTCTGGATCAGCTTATTAGCTGGATACATAGTCTGGATTGCTTGAAGGGCACTTAGAGAATCAGAGCTAATCAAGAAATTTGATCCGCGGGAGCACTTTGTTGATCGCAATGCTCTCAATATGGCGTAGCACTCGACGGTGTAAACGCTGCACAGGTCGCCTAGACGGTAGCCACAGGTCTTACGGAGCAACCGACTCCATCATCCTGCTTCGACCCGTCTGTAAACACAGGGATACGGACCCGGTGTTAGTCGAGGATTAGGTGAAAGTATACCCTCAACATCGGAGTTGGAGTGTTCTTCTAGTCATGATGCAAAAGATCGAAATTAATCTTCGGTTTGTGTAAAGTCCAAGGAGGAGTCTTACTGAAACCTTGATTTAAGACATTAGGTGTGCCTATATTCAAGGTTTCCTTAATTTGTTTACAGCGATATCCAAAAGGTTTGGTTGCTCTCAGTCTGTTGTCGTAGAAACGGATGGAAGAAGAGGAAGGAAAAGAGCTTACCAACTAAAGGACGCAGTTTGAAACATAATTCATTTCTAAACAAAGCGAAAAAAAGAAGAAATATCACACCGATTACAGTTGAAATTGTAATATTTTTGTATTGCCTTTTTTCGTATAAAAATTGTTTAATAATTTTAGTATATGATTTGGCAATTGATTATGTTTTTTCTTCGTGGGAAGTGAAAATATATTATAATTGTAGCAATATGTTAATAATCGTTGGTATATCCTTACAATATATAATGTGAATGTTTTAAATCTATATATTGATAATAATTTGTGTCAATATATTTTTCAGGGAATTGTTTAATGTAAATTAACATTATATATAGTTTAATTTGTTTTTTCAACTTAATAAAAGCAATGTATTTGAGGATCAAGAAGCTATTTGATAGAATATTCGATTTACAATAGTTTGTCATGGGTGATTTTGGCTGTTTAGTTGCTGTATATTATGTACGTGGTAGGACTGCTCTGCGGTGAGTAGAGTGCGACCGATCTATCCCCACCATCGAGATCCGCCATGTTTCCGTCAAAGTGGCGCGTGATTCAAATACATTAACGTAAGTATAAAAGGTTTGTTTCATGTGATGCACCACAAGGTAGCGTGTCAGTCAAATGCTTGCCTCACAGATTATAGAACGTAATACCTAATTTAATATGTGGCTTGCCTAGCCCTCCCGAGGGACGACTGGTAGCGGCGATGGCCGTGATTGCTTGTAAAATCTAAACTATTTAGGCAAATTTTACTATTTAAAGACAGGTTTCATCTTTCTTAAATGCACAAAACACAGAATGCATTTAACTGGATTAGGATTTATTTTTATCTACTTGAATTACTCTCTTAAGTTGAAGTATTTTAACATGTCTATTTTTTAAACTTTTTTTTCAATAATTTTGGTTAACGCTTGTAGATAGACATATGCTGTCGCGGACTTTTTTATAGGACTCTTTGAGGCGAACAATATTGCCATTCATTGCTGACACCTATCTCCAACCGTTTAGGCAGTGTATGCAATAATCTCTCTGAAGATTGATTTTTCCCCCGACTTGTCTATTCTCGTTATTGCCTATTACTTAGGATAAAATATAAACGCAAACCTTGCCAGAGAACATATCTGTGGATTAAAAAAAGAACCACGAAAATCGGACTAGTGGTTCTCGAGTTTTAGGGGATGTAATGGGTTTCCTGGCCAACAGACATTAAAGTGACATGAATTGAATTCAATAGCGATGTATCTTGGGATTTTAAATTCTCTCCCCATTGAAGGGAAAATGGCGCAGCCAATCAAAAACGTAACATGTATCGGCCACACTCTCTAGACGCACTCTGACTGTGAGTGTACGTTAAATGGGAGTTTAGAAATCCTGTTAGTCAACTTTGCATTCCGTTCATGAGAAAAGATGACTTCGCTTGACTGCGCTGAGGAGGAGAGTTGAGCGCAGTCAGAATCAATCACAGAATCAGAAGAATCGCGCCGGGCTGATGATTAGAGCAGAGTCGCGTCAGAAGATTGAATTAGTAGAACCACCAAGTAATTCATTGTTTATTAAGCATTTTATGGCCGTTTACCTCACAAAAAGCATTTAAGTAATCAATAAAATTACCTTTTTTAATTTACAAAGCTTAAATAAGTACAAACCTCTTTTTTTAATTTTTTTCTTAAATAAGAGAAAAAGAAATAGTAATTAAGGGTAAGAAATTAAAAATTGAGGAAAAGGGATAGAAGAGAGAGATCACAGTAGCGCTACTCGCAGCATGGCATATCAGATGGAATGTTTCTACGAAAGGGAGACAACTACATGACATGATACCGGATGTACATTTTGCAGAAAGGAATAGATGATGGTTCAGGCCCGGACCAGCTGAGGCAGAAACAATGACGGGACATTGCAACATAAGGACATATTTACACAGATTTGGGCTAGCAGACAATGAAGACTATGTGTGAATTAGGACAGGAAACACAAGCCCATATACTTTGGGATTGCCCGTTGTATACCGGAAAGGATGAGATATCTGAATAAAATGAAGACAGAAGACATAATAATCAAATTTGGACACAACATGATAAGCACGGAGACGAGATACAGGATATTTAAAGAATATGTGAATAGAATTAAAAAGATAGATAGCTCTTAAAAATTAATAGATTGCACATTTAGACTTGGAAAGAATGTAAACAATAGATGTAGCCATGGAATGTCTGCTGATGGAGACACGGTGAAAAATAAAGTAAATGAATAAATAAATAAATGTACTTCCCTTCCACTCCGGAACTGCCTGCACCCTCCAATACACTTTGTTTTCCATTGTACCCAATACAGGCGCGATTCGAGACGAACACCAGACAGTCAAAAAATTTCGCAGGGCCCTGAGATTTTATTCCCTATTCCTTAGTTCTCAAAAAGGTTCAGGGCCTCTGCCCTCCTTTGTTAGAATATAATGTTAACAAGACACCCAACTTTCTCTTTTTGCTAATCCTAATCTTCTTCGTGACGCAGTATTTTTCCACGTGACGCTATTAACAAATAATTGTTCAACTGAAACTATAATTAAATTAAGAAATAGTCTAAATAAATTAATTATGTTACAATATATAGTCCAGGCATTCAGTGTTACAAAAATGGTCTACCCAGAAAGTTTTGGAGAAGTAGGGATTGTTTATTCTTACTTAGTTTTCATGGTGGTGATCACGAATTTCAAGTTGTACCCTCAAGACTGTTCGGGATATATGAATAAAACTCAAAATATTCCAAAAATTATGCCCTTTGTAGGTTTTTGATTTATTAAATAAAAATGGTGCACTATATGAAGAAAATATTTATTGAAAATGATCTGGACAAAATTTACTGGACCTT
Source organism: Laupala kohalensis (assembly GCA_002313205.1). Classification (NCBI taxonomy): domain Eukaryota; kingdom Metazoa; phylum Arthropoda; class Insecta; order Orthoptera; family Trigonidiidae; genus Laupala; species Laupala kohalensis. Next base: position 354,055 of record NNCF01130302.1, on the reverse strand, counting down.
GTGAAGTACAGACCCGGTAGAGGGCATTGAATTTATACTCCAGTGTTTTGGAAATTTTTATCTGAAAGTTGTGGAAAAAATCTAAAACTTTGCTCCTTTATGTATTTAAAGATACCGGTTATGATTTTTGACTTAGTTTTTTTGCTTATTGCAGGAAACATGCATGTTTCAAAGGAAAATACTAATTACAGCAAGAAACTAGACAAATTTTCCTGTAATCAATTCCTTCGTGTTCTTTTTGTCAGGCTAATAGTCTACCAGTTAGAACGTGTTGAATTTATGTTATTTTTTGTTTTTTACTTATTATGTGGTAAGAATGCACTTTACCAAGAAAATGTTTCACTACTAAAAGGAAGCAGCAAAAACTTCTGACAAACTGCTTCCTAGATTTTTTTCTGTCAGACAGATAATTTGTCTATTACAGAGCATCAAATTTATGTCCAGAAGAATTTACAAATTGAACACATACTAATGGGTTATTATTTGCCTGAGTAAAAACATGCAAAGGGATTACAGGAAATTGTAACTAGTTGCCTGCAGTAATAAATATTTTCCTTTGAAACACATTTCCTGCAATAAAAAAAAAAAAAAAAAAAAAAACTTAAAAAAATGTGATTTTTTTGTAGTTTTTCTGTTTTCTCATACTTTCAGAAATTCAAAAATCATAAGGCAGCATCCAGGCACCCTTCACATCCAGGTCACTCAGAAATTTGAGTTTTTCTTGCATCTAGATCTGGCCAGTTTTTGAATGTTTGAAGAAGTGAGAGATTTAAATCTGCTCCAGGATACAAAGTCCCTAGACAACAGTTGGTAATGCTTTTTAATTTATCTTAAAGCTAAAATTTTCCTTGCTGTTTCATTTTACATTTTCCACACCTTTGTTTACAGCCTCAAAGAATAGGTTCCACGAACTACCTGTATGTTTCTGACACTGTTTGTCACAGATTTAGAAAAATAAGTGTGCCACTTATAATAATCTTAGATCTAAGTCAATTCAGTTATTTGAGACTTCTGACATTTTCAAAATCAATACACCCATTAAGCAGTAACAAAGACAGTAAAATAACACCAGAAGAAAATCCAAGCTGCCACACTGAAATTGGATGTGCAATTAAGTTAAATAGTATGCCTTCTTCTATGTTCACTCAGGAATGAAAGAATAAACAAGTATGAAATAAAAAATGATTCAATAATGTATCTTTATTTTGGAGATAATTTCTATTTTCACAATTACATGACCTCTTAATTACGTACATCATTAATAAAAGGCACTGAGAGGATAGGGTTATCTTTAAATTACTATATTAATTACTTTCTAAGCATACAATATCTGAAAATAGAAGTTCTAATAAAAATGATCGCATTGAAACTACAATGTGATTGTGCTTTGTAAAACCAAATTGAATTCATTTCGGAGGGAAAATTTACATTTTAAGAATTGTTTTCTATTAAGCAGCTATTAGCATTTGCTCTAATTTCTTACACCTCTCAATCCTCACATATTCCCTTTCAACATATTTTGTTGATAGCATCTTCAATGGGAAAGGAGGAAATTGAAAATTAAATTATTCACATACACAATAAGATTGAATCAATGTTTTGGTCACTTAAAAATAACAATTATATATTTTCATCTTTCTCCGTTGTCAAGCTCAATTGTACCCAATATGTACGGATTTCAAGACTTCTTCAAAATACAGCTGCAAAGGCTTATCACAGTACATTCAATCACAATTCATTCTATAAAACACACCCACATAGGTTAGCAGTTTAACACTATCTCAGCAGCTTTTGTACACATACACAATTGTGTAAAATACAATAGCTGAAACAAGCCAATGGACATTGGGAAGAAGTTTATGCTTGATTAGATTCACCACCTCACTTTATTTGTGTACCTTACAGTGGGATTTTTCTCATAAATGATACTAATGACAGATAAATAGAAACATTACTGATATATACTTAAGTGGAAATTTAGTTATTACAATAACAATCATGAAATTGTGTCTGCTTTTCTCTTGGAAAGAAGAATGAACACACAAACATTGAACTGGTAACTTCTGGACCAGGGAAAAATGAATAATTGAATTAATACTCCTTTTATTAAATAATGGCTGGAAATTATGATAAGTTAGCAGAACTCATTAATTGAATCAGAGATTCAAAATCACTTGTGTCATATAAAATTCATAGGTCTCCCCTTTTTATTTTAACTAGTGGTTCTTTGGTTCACACTAATACAATAATAAGTAATAGGTACATATTAAATCAAAGAAAATAGGTAACTTCTATTTTTCAGTCAATGAAAAGTACTACACTCAATCTACAATAAATATTTAGAATCAGTAAAACAGGATGAATAAAAATAAAATAAACCAACAAAAAATATAAATAATAAAGAATAATGTTATATATAATACAAAGTCTTTCAGTAAACAAAATAAAAAAATAAAGTTTCATCCACATCAAATCAATACATAATGGAATGAAAATTTACTATTGTCACAAGGTGGATAGTTCAGATCTTTCAAAGCACACCTGTTTTTTTCTTTTTCCAAATAATACCCTTGAAAACTAAACAGTATTATAGAGCAAAACTCTTTTACAGAGAAAAGACAAAAATTAAATCACACAACAGCAAAGAAGCAGCACTCATTCAGTGAAAACTATATTCACATAAGCTGGTACTGTGAGAAAATAAAGAGTAAAAAGAGAATAGAAAACTGAATTCTCCATAACAGTTCCAAAGAGCATTATCACGCATTTAGGATTCTAATATGAAACCTGATCCTTTATGGTATGGGACAGTTTATTCCATCTTCAGAGAAATAAATTTGAGCAATGAGAATTGTGTTTATGGTAAAATATCATGAAAGATGGGGTGAAGATTAGTAAGCAGATAATTGATAAAATTATTTCAGTGATCACAAATGTTGAAAAAAACAGTTCATATATTATTTCTGCTTTCCATTGACTAGTGTTTCAAGACCTTGATTTACACCTATGGCAAGAAAATAAAACAAAAAAACTGTCTTACTTCGCTAGGATCTTGTGATCACTACTGCATAACAGTATCTTGTGATAATACTTCTTTAACTACAATTTATACCATATCAAGCAATATGCTGTAGTCATAAATTCAGGAGAACAGAAACAATCAAACAACATAATGGATTGTTTATTAGTGACACCTGGGGCACACTCACTGAGAATGGTGGGGTCTTTAGGGGCTCAAATACTCGATTGTTTGCAAGACTTCCAGCGAGACAAAAAAAAATTAGTTCTAAATTTTAATTAATTAATGGTTTACAACCGAGTTGTGAAATGCAACATTTTTGGAAATATTGTTATTTTGTATGGAAAGAATAATAATCTAAAACTGGACCATATAAATTAGAAATAATGGTAGTGGTAGGATAGGTGACACAGGTTTCTCTTCCTTCCAATTCTGAGATTTCTTTACAAACACTTTGAAAATGCAACAAATGGTTGGAGTACTTTGGTTCATTCACATTTTGATTTAAATACCCACTTAATTAATTTATGACGTTACAGGCGCAGAGCACAAAATAGACAATCGTTCTAAACAAACAATAATTTTTATTTGCGATAAAAATGTTGTTACAGTTGACTGTGAAAATGTGAATGAAAAATGTAACTATGACGAACAAACAAATAAAAATACCACATGAATTTAGGACATTTTTTCTTTCAACATTACAAATTGATGAGAATTTATTTTGTATAGTAATAAAGAAGATCATTAAAAGCATTTTTGAGGTTAAAAATACAAAACTTTTTAAAGGGAGAGCTCTCGCATGCCTGGGAGGTGGACTTATTTAATGCTCCAAGGTAATGGATCAACCCCAAGGAAGAACAAGTAGCACCCTCATAAAATAAATCCTGGGCTTGTCCCTGAGTGACACAACTTTCAGTATCGAATCTCATAAGTTGACATTTTCTCATGACTCATAAGAAATAAACATTTTTATGTTCAATTCATGATAAAATTTGTTATAAAAATACAAGTTAATAGTCTGAATATGGCAAACCCGAGAAATTACTGCAATTGAAAATGTTGCTGAATCTTTGCTTAAAATTAATTAATTAAAACTCTTAAGAGGTAAGTATTTATTTTAAAAATTGAGTATGTTCTATAATCTAAGTGATGAGAATATACTAAATAGAGAAGATTTTAGAATAAAGAAGAAAAAGAGATTGAAAGAAACAAAATTTATTTTTACTTAAAATTCAAGATAGATGACATTCTGTAATTAAAACACATATTAATAAAAATAAAAAAAGAAAAAAAAAAAAGAAAAAAAAGAAATGATAAATCAGAACTCTAATGTTACTATTTTCAGAATTTAGGAAACACCTTGGACATGTAAATGTAGGCATCCATGTTTTGAGTCACTATATACTTGGTTGTATGTGACAAATAGTGTCTTAGTGGACATAACTACCAATGTTTCGGGCATCCTGCTAAGACCTGCTTCAGGGCAATGTCAGAGTCTAACTGGCGTAAGTTGTTGTAGTTGTTGTACTCTGGTACTTCGCTACTTAGGTCTATTTGACTCTGACATTGACCTAAAGAAGGCTACAGCAGGATGGATGAAATATTGATAGTTATGTCTACTGAGACAGTTTGTCCCGGACAACAGAGCATGTACCTGGGACATGGCATATCCGACGGCAGACAAATTCACCTTTTATACGGTTCTGTTAATTAAAAATCCATCCAATAACTAAGTATTTAACAACAGTCCACACTATTATATCATCTGTTGACTAGTAGATGAAATGGTTATACAGTAATGGATGTGCCAGCGCTAAGTAAATTGTCCTACTTATGGAAATTTCATTTTAGCCCCGACATATGAATATGGCATAGATATAATATATTTCCACCAACTATAATCGTTGTATTATTGAGAAATTTTAATAAGAATGAAGGTTAGAAACAAAACAACTACTTAGTCTATATACAGATAATTAAATAAATTCTCAAGGAGCATTTTGGTCTTGTACCTTAGCAAACAATTTCATTCTTTTGAACTGTAGCTTGGTAAAGCTTTACCAAGACACAGATTTCTCTATCTCTATACCATAAAATTGTCTTCTCACATTTTATCTTATTACAGTTCTAAAAATCAAAATCATTCTGAATGGGTGGTTAAAACAACTAAGAGTTCTCTTACAATAAAATGAGCAGTCCTCATTATATCGAATAGACACATCATTCTTTTTCAGATACATTTGACTAAATAGAAAGAATGTTTTCACAGAGAAAGAAAAATAGCTTTTAAGAATGAAGAAAGCAAAATATATAATATTTAACATAGTTTTTCACATAGTTACAAGATTTGAGTTACAAAAATGCTTTTAAATTCTATTCCAGATAAATTTATTTATCATATTAACTCAATGATAAGGGNGGGGGGGGGGGGGGGGGGATATACAGAATTAATCCAATCCTCCAACAAAGTTAAAAGAAATTGTCATCTTTTTATTTCTCCTAATATTTGCACGTGCACACGCATACCCGTCTATGATTGTACTAAATTAACAGTCTGAAATAGAAGAATATTTTTCAAAGTATCGGGTACACAGTTTTGAAACTCAAAAACATTTTAAATGTATTACATAGAGTTCAACATTACTTTCAATAGCATTTACAATAATTAGGCCCATTAGAAATGAAGACACAATGTCGCATAGTTTATAAAAAATACATACAAATTAGTATTTTACATTTGTTGCAGAATTTCAACAGATTTAGTTGCTCTATTATATAATCATAAGTAGTTGCCTTTAATATAATTTGAGGCCTTATGGAACAACCAATTACAATACCGGTACACCTATAAATAAATTGTACAATTGGTATGGGCGTTGTAATTATGATTCATTACACTATGTAATATTCATTCAATTATTTGGAGGGAAAATTAATTATGATTAAATCGATTATTTTAAGCATCAATTGCATTTTAAATGGTTTGCTCCAATTCTTTAAATATGTTAATTTATTTTTATTGAAAAAATAGTTGTTAATTTCTGGACATTAGTAAATCATGTAATATATTTAATGTATTTTTTTTTACAAATATTTATGTATAATTTTATGTGAAATCAAATCTCTGACAAATTTTAAATGATATTAGAAGCACAAAGTCAATTTTGTACCAAAGAAGTCAATAATATTCAAAAGTAATTTGTTTATGTTATTAAATTCTATACTAGCGCACACATGTAGTTTACTATCAATTAAAATTACTTTGAAAAACTTATCAGGTATTAACTTGACTGAGTGATTGATTTATTCAGAATGATAAATCAATTAAAACTAATTACAAAAAGGAATAAATTGATCACCAATTAATTGGAATATTTTAGATGAGAAATTGTCTCATGTCTACTGTACATCATAAAGATTCCGGACATATATTTTCTGGGAGGCACTTTTGTCTAAATATAGCATAGAATCCCTTGTAGTTGGAATATATGAACCAGTATAGATGTAGCACCTCAGTGAAGAGGGAGGGGAAACTTGTCTTCCAAAATTCCCAACTTCCTTTAAGGTAGTAATAGAATTAAATCTCAAAAATTTCTAAAATTGGTATTAAATGAAAAGAATAATATGTATTTACTTTGTTTTCAACTTCAAAAACATACTCATCATTCTTTTAAATGAAATAATTGTAATAATTATTCATGATGGAATATATTTTATAATATGGAGGAAATACTTATTTAAAAAAATGATTTTGAGAACACACATATGTCAGAAGTTTAGTTTACTTCATAGGAAATTTTTTACATCAGTTTTATTTATCTGCCACCACATATTTCAAAAAGATATTAAACTTTTTCAGAAGGGTGACGGGTGAATCACTAAACCATTGCACTCAGCCATCATACTTTTATATGCTCTGGTGTTTTTCAAACAAATCAAGTGAGTTCCTAAATATTTGCTAATTTTATACTATTAACTGACAAATTAAATAATGTTTTTTCTTCATTATTGTGTTGTGTGTTTTTTCTTAATAATGTGTTATGACTCAATATGAATGAAAATAAAGAAAATAATTTTACTTCTCAGTAATTTGACTAACTAGTAGTGCTAGTCCTACCTCAAAGGAGGTTCTTTTTGTATCTGAAAAACTAATTTTGTGTAACTTTTATTACAAGGATGTCAGGAATATATTTGGAAGTAAGAAACGGTTTGAGGTATTAAAGTTCGTTCCTCCTCCACCTCCAAGTGAGAGGTATTCCAATGCCAACTAGTATTAAAAGCACATAGAAATTGAAAAAACTGGTTTCATAGTTTTAATATATGCAATAAGTGTTTGATGCTTATGATGATACTAGTTGACACTAGTACAAGCAGGTTGCTAGAATGAGTTTTATTTCTCAAGAAAATTCTAGTTTTCCCTCATTTCTCTGATAATGCACCTTTTACTATAGCTTAGATAATGAATATCGTTGATAATAGTCTTCTCGAGAGTACAAATTGATTTCTCCATTTACTTCTAAGAGAAGTGACTTGAAACATTACAAAAATTCAGTATACAAATTGTGATTTTCTTGAAACAAATAATTCTTCATCCATTAATAGTGAATCAAAAAATAAAACAAAAGTTTATGAAGAAAGTTCATTGAATAAGAGTTATTCACTTTGTAACATAACCTTCGCAATAAGATGTGTCATGAGAAATCTGAAGAAAGGAAGTCGGTTTTGCAGTCTCGAACATACAAAAAATGAATAAATAGCATTAACACCTCTCCCCACATTCATCACACATTTTCTGCTCATAAATATTATCAAGATAAGAATTATCTTGAACACAATAATCAGATAATAAATAATACAGGTCCCTGCAAAAAGAACCATAAAGAAAAGAAGAAATTTTAGAATGAAAACTGAAAACTTATTTCACACACATCGTTTGTTTTGTTCTTAGTTAATATACTTTCGATTGTTAATCATCATATAGGAGGAATATGGAAAAACAGATTATACATAATTAAATTAAGCATAAATAAATAATATAGAATGTGTAGCTTCAGTGGAATGGAAAAGAAATGAATATTAGTAAAGATCAAGAAAGGAATGTAGATACACATGAAAATGTAAATGTGACAAAATCACAAATATTTTCCATTGTCATGCTATAAACTGCCGATAAAAATATTCTGTTAATTATATTATTCAATTTAATCACATCATCTGCACATCAATGATGTAACTACACAATATTATTTTCTTAACCAATAACTTAAGAGATAGTTCTACCAAACATTAATTTTTTAGTTTAGACAATGAGATTATCTTATGAAATATTTTTGCATAATTAAAGGTACAAAAATGCATAACATCCGTAAACTGAGTGATAATATCCGAAAATTTTAAGAGAATAAATGCATAACATCCGTAAATTTTAAGAGAAAATTGAAGGTAATTCAGAAAATCAAAATTGTAATAAGTCATTAACGTAGATTACATTTAAAATTTGCTCTTGGTGATAACTTCAATGTAAAACAGGAATTGAATTGAAATGTATAAATTCAGAATCTTCATACATATTAATTTGAGTTTATGTTTGAATAAATTCTCCTATGCTCTACATATATCTGAAGATCTTCATTTTAATCTAGAACTCCAAGACTATATTTAGAAAACTAACGATCAATTTCCTACAAAAAATGATAGGCATTTTTATTATTGGAATAATAAAAGAAGCAACTTCTAATTTCTCTGAAACTTCAATGCTCAAATGGATTATTTTGTACCATAAAAACCAGATAGCTAGAAAGTTAATGAAAATTCATTTGTAATATTACTAATAATCATATATTGATTGTCCTAAAAAATATGGGTAACATTTTCAAAATATATCTCTAGTAATGACATCTCTTTTCTGCAGTCCCATTCTCTAAGGGCTTATTGGGAGAATGGAAATAAAATATTAACAATGATGAAAATATTTTATGGCACTCAAACATGCTAGCTAAAAGTATTCTAGATAGCACTATACTATGGAAGGACAATTACAAATGATTACAATGGATTTTTCACTTGCCCTGTTATTTTGAGTTTTCAGGTCTAGTGGCAGTGACATTGGCAATCACAGAAGAGAATAATATACCCTATATGTCTCCATTTAAGAATATAAACAATATGTACATGCATTTCTGATAGATAAAATAGAAGTTGCGAAGAAAATACCTCTATATCCTTTGTACATTACACTATTTTTCTAAAACCTATTTCACATTCATGCATCAGTAGGAGGATCCATATTACATATGATTGCTTTCATTACAGATGCTGCAGCCAAAGAAGCATAGGGTTGCCATTCTCGGCGCCGTGTACCATCCTTGTAGTCAGCAATACCTCGTATACATAAGAAACTCTCCCGACAATTGCCAAGGACAGATTCAACCACAGCGTCAAATTCTGAGTCAAAGGCCAGGGCTCCAGAGTGTGCAGAGAAGTGTTGGCGCAGTTGATCCTCACGTGCTACAGAGCGTCCAGAGGCCACAGGGGCCAGATGAAGGCGAGGACGTCCCTCTAATCTGCAATTGTAATATAATTTATACTTAAATATTCTCGAAGACTTCCGCAGCCGGAGCCATGTATTGCTACAACCAGATGCAGCACCAACTGGATAGCCCAGCAATACATTATTTATACTTGTTTTCATTATGATAAATAAATAAATAAATAAATAAACAACAGTTTTTGACCTTTTTACAGACGATTCAGATATATATTGTGCTTTAAAAAAAACACATTGCTTTGACTCGTGGTTTGAGTCATCATCAGGTGACTACAAATTGTATCAAGAAACGTAAACATAGAAACACACTGAACATTGATTATGATATCAAGTTTATATTGACGTTCAAGTATGAGTCGAAATGTTGCTTTTATTCAGTAGACATTTATTCATACAATTCATAAAAGCATTTTAACATCTCAATAAAGTAAATCCTACCACAGTTCATGTGAGGGAAAGAGGTGAATTTTTTCACCAAAAACTTAAGTACACAAAATCCACAATTTCTAAAAGCAAGCATGTCATTTCTATAAGATTTAAACAAATTAAAAGTCTCAATCTAATAAATTTAATCTCAACAGCATGTAAAATTATACTGAATATAAATAGATAACAATCAAATAGTAATAAATATTAAATTACTAAAAATATCATAATATGTCATTCAACTAAAATTCCTACTGATTGTAAAGCTTTTCTTTCAAGCACTCACAATCAATTACTACTTGTTTGATATCTTTGCAATTTTGTTCCAAAATATGCTGAAGTAAAAGAAGATTGCGAGATAAACATTTGTGGAGGATTCGATGATCCAACAGAATGTTTCAAACTATAAGAGTCTTTGTTTTGTGAGGAAAATCAAACCACATAGAAGCTGATTCAAGAATATTCGGTCACATATTTCACACGTTAAAAATTCAATCTACTCATGTTATTATACTGCGCTGATACAGTCATCTGGGCAATTTTGTAGTGGAAAGAACTAGCAAATATTAATAATATAATATTTTATTGAACCACATAGATCATAACAATGATGTATGGTGAGTCATAGAACTAAAAACAACAATACCAATAATATTTACATATAAGAATAACAACAATATAATAATTTAGAAACATTTAACCATATTCATTTAACTTAGGCTAAGTAGAAGTTAACATAAAAATACAATTTTTTCTACTATTACAGAATATTAATATTTATTTAGGTTAGGGTTATTAGATATCTATGGTAGGAATTCTATTACTTTAATTTTATTTTATTAATTTATGTCAAGGTCTATATTTATGCTAAAATAGTGTAATTTGATGTTGTTAGATCTTTTCCTGCATCATGGGTCACCTTCTGCACCTTTGTTCTAATGATTACCTGCAACATATTGTATGTCATACATTAGTTATTGTCATTGGGGAATTCTTGTACACTGTAGTAGAGTTTCTGCAGTAAGAATTGTTTGAGTTTTGTTTTGAATGGGTTCAGTGTATTGATGTTTCTAATGTTTAGTGGTAACACTTTATTTAGCTGTATACCTGCATTATGAGTGCTTTTTTGGCTAAGAGTGGATGTTATCTGTGGTAGATGGATATTTCTGGCCTGTCTAGTGTTGTGAACATGAACAGTGGAATTAAATCTGTAGAGTGGTCCTTGTCTAGTAGATCCTTTTTTACAAAGTTCAAAGTTTCAAAAATGTCGTCCCCTTGTGAGGTAAATGGTGTACCACTTGTATTGCCATAACAAGCAGCTATGTCACTGTCACTTAGATGTTCATGTCTCTCTTTATTAACATCCTTTTGTAGCCAATTAAAAATGTCATCTTTATCAATGTTAGTGAAATCTGGAATTCATTTTGCTAACTGAAGACAAGCTTCTACATATCCATCTTCTATATTTTCTTCATCATAGTCTTGATCTAAAATTTTCTCACAGGAAAGTCTTGATGTACTTGCAGGTAAGTTTTCCCAAGCATTACATACAGCGAAAATGGCATCTTTTATGGTTCACATTTTCAGAAATTATTTCATTGAATTTAAACAATTTTCTTGTGAAAGAAAACAGAGAAAAATATTTTTGTACCTTCGTTTCAAAAAGGAAATCACGCCTTGAACTATTGGCTTTATTAGAGAAGTCACCATTAGGTGGTATATAGTAGACAATTTTACCATTCTTTGTTTTCTCTAGAGAAAGAATGGCACATTTATGTTTGGCACTCATTGTTGTGAGGTATTTGAAAACAAGTACAACCTATCATTTTTAGATTGTACTTTATGAATCATAACAAATTTTATAATTCAAATTGTTATTCATAATTAAAACCCTCTTTGTTTCTTCAGAAAAGTGAGCACAGTTAATCGCGAACATGGATAATAGAGACATCGTTAATCGAGGTTCTACTGTATATGGACTATGAAGTGACGTTGAGGACCCAGGTCTGTTGGAGAGAATTTATGATCAAAACTTAGTAAATGTGGAAACAAAGGAAAATTTCCTACAAACAGTGAGGATCATAACAGTTATAAGGGAACTCCACACTTGGAGATAATACTGGAAAACATAAGATACTACTACATAAAGGAAGAGTATACATAGGATCAGAGAGCTATAGGGTTACAAAATAAAATTCACCAGTTCGCTGTTATCAGTGCTACCGCTTTGGTCGTACCGTGGCCTGTTATTGGAATAGAGTACAGATATGTGGTCATGGCACATGAGATAGGCATCGATATGAGTGTGAAAATAAAAAGTTGATTCTGTATACATAAACTGCAAATGAAAAGGGAATGGATGTGCACATAAGGTGACAGATCGAGACTACTCAGCACTTGCCATACCTTAGAGACAAATTATCAATTGAACAGACTATGGGAATTAGGTTTCTTTAGCAGAATATCCAGTATTCAATATTAGCATCAAGGGAAAAGCAACGCTACCTGATTCAATCTAACATGGAAGTGGCATGTTTACAGGAATGTTACTTGATAAGGCATCATTCATGTCATCACAGTTCAACAGAGGAAGGAACATGGGCAACAACAGTTGTACTCAAGACTAGTCTGGAAGTGTTGGTATCACAGAACTATAGTTCAAAATATTTAATATCGAGTAAAATAAGAGAGAGCAGAATGGATTGTCTACAGATAAATGGGTACAGATAAATGGCAATAAAAAGTGTAATATGGAGTTAATATTAATAGAAGTGATATTACATATTTGTAAGAATGAGTTAAAATCTATTTAAATGAGAATGGTCACTCGAGACTATGTGGTGATATTTGGACAACAGGAAATTGAAAACTATTGGAAAATATGACTTTTACCAATGATTTCCAAATACACAATGAAACTGGAATGAAGACAGAAAATCGGCAATCGATTATAGACTTAACTATGATGACACCCAATACGACGACAGACAATGTATTGGCATGGGGGGTAGTAGATGGAATAACTTCTGATCACAAAGGACTAAGCTTTGTGATTGGGAGTGGGAGTGGGACAGAGGCGATATGCAGGTAGTGGGATTGAAATTTACGACGGGTGAATATTGAGGAGTTCCAGCGAAGGATTCAAGAATATCAATGGGGAAAAAGGAGAGGAAGGTACCGTAGAAGAGGCAGTCAATAATTTATAATTATGTTTGCTGAGGCTGGTATCTGACTGTGCACCAAGGAAGTGTACTCATGAGAGGGAGGGTAATACATAGTTGGGAGATGATCTAGATGTGTTTAAAAAGAAACACGCAAAAGCACAAAAAAGAACGGCATGGAAGCAACGAGTGAAACTGAGTGGAATGACAGTAGAACGGACTGAGGAAAAATATAGGTTGACACAAAGGAAATTTAAAAATAAAATAAAAATACACATTGAAAACATGGGAAGATTATGTACTGCAGAGTATGCAAAAATGCATGTGGGGAATGCTATGTAATTGCGAGAAGTTTAAAAAAAGATAGACATGGAGTACTTTAATACAAATGACAGAACATACAGAAGGATGGACAGAAACGGGACTTCTATCACACAACATATGTTACCAACGAAAGGACAGGTGAGACATTGGTGAAGACAAGATACCGACGACATATTCATAGAATTTAAGCAGGAATAAATAAAAACTTTGGGAAACAATAATTAGGGCACAACTAAAAATGTCAAACGGGAATACTTCATACTCATTTACCAGAACATATGTTATTAATGTATAATTCATAATCAATTGAACCATTGTATTCCTGACATAGTGGATAAGATGGAGAGAAATACTACATCATAGCTTGGGGCCTAGAGGATGCTCAGCTTTGCTTCCCTGATAGAGACCTCTTCTCACACTCATGGCTGGGCCTACATTTTCAGTGTGTGTGTGTGTGGGGGGGGGGGGAAGCTTAGCCATAGGTGCCCCCCTCCCCCCTCCTGGAAGTTACATATTTATCAGAAGTATCAGTATTAGCATGTATAATATGTTAAAAATTACATACTTTCCTCTATATACACATTAATATATATGCACAAAACAGACTTTGTAGCACATGATCCCTTTGGTAATACTATATCAAGTATACATAATAAGAAACTTACAGTGAATTATCACCAAACTACTCGATTATAATGAAGCTTCGGAACGTTCCCGATCACAACACAGTATATTTTTTTCATCGTAAATTCGCTTCCTTGCTCGAGCATCCTTAAAGAGTAAATAATAACTTTTTCATTTCAATGGTTGAAGAGAGTGATGTACTTTTAAAAGAAAAACATTTAATGGCACCCCCTTCTTTCAGTGTTCCCATAGTTTGGCGCATCCCATCACCCGGCGCACTAACGAGTTCTATGCTCATGCTACGTTTGATATCCATCCACCAAATAATGATGTTCCACCGAGAGCTACAGCCCTCGCAGCCTGCCTGCCACGACCACTGCCACTGCTTGCGGTCACTGATGTAAGATAGCAACAGGAATGAACTATATAACTGCCATGACTGGGTGGTTTGATTACTTGAGATTCCCTCTCACCTCAACGGTAGGCCTGTTAAGTTAATTTAGAATCACATGTTTCCCGAAACACTACACGATTGCTTGTTTGAAAATAGATAGTTTTTCTGTAAAGATCAGTTAATGTGTCAATGCTGCAATTATTTCAATTGTTAATAAATTATGAAAAGGATATTCTGAATTGATAAAAGAGATAATAATCACTTAATACAGTTTCTTGTTTAGTCAAATTGTTAAAATACTTAGAAATGTTTGTGGGATGTGAGAAGAAGATTCAATGTTAGGAAAAGCAATGAGTAAATTCATTTTCTTATTTATTATGTGAATACATTACAACTTTGCAATGTGGTTAATTTCAATATAAGATATCAGTAATTATTGACAAGAATTTTCATATTTCTGCTAACATTTGTGTTGTATTTGTTTGAAAATGTACAATTTTTTAAAAAGGTTGAGTTAACATAGCTTTACTGCAATATATTTAATTATTTATAAATTATGAAAATTTTTTGTGAATTTAAAAAGGAGGTAATAATCACTTATTACTTATATACTGATGTTTCTTATTTGACAAATTGTTTGAATATTTAGAAATGTTTGTGAGGTGACGAAGTAAAAAGAATAATTGATCTGAGGAAATGCGCTGAGTAAAGAGATTTCCACATTTATTACGTGTACACATGGTTCATTAAAATTTATATTTTAATAATTCAAGACAGAAATATTTAAATTGATTACTGCTACCATTTTTGTGCTGTATAATAAATGTTCTTGCAGTAATTAATAATAATAATAATAATAATAGAGTATGGGTCTCAGCTCCAATTGTAGTAATTAATGAGTAATATACGAGTATAAATTATTCCCATATGAGTTTTTAGCTGAGCCCTAATGGCTGTGCAAGTTTCGCAGAGCTGTGTTAAATGCTCTTTTGCCGTGAAACTGGAACAACCATGATTTTTTGTTTAATAACACTAGTAATGAATTTCTTTTGGCAAAATAAATTTGTATTTTCTAAGTAGTAACAAAAGCAACAAAAATTGGCTTATAATTATTGAAAATGAAGGTGGAACAATATTAAAATGACAATAGTAATTAATGTTATTACTGCAATTAATTATTGAGTAAGAAATGAGAACAAAATTCTTCCACATGAGTTTTTTAGTTTTGTTCTAATGGTTGTGCCACTTTACAGAGCTAGAACTAGATGATGCAGTACATTGGTTAAGCAAGAGAAAAAGTCCTGGATATGATGGACAGACAAAAGAACTTATGCAGGCCAGTTACCCAGTTATACGAAAAATAATTATTTAACAGATGCTTCAAAGGATGCTTAGGGTATATATTTCCTAAGCAATGTAAAATCACACATATATAAGGGCATTTCATAAGGCAAAGAGTAAACCAGTAGGCAATCCAAATAGTTATCACCCAATTAGTCTGCAACCATGCATGGGAAACCTTTTTGATAAACTGAAGGTCAAACGAGTGACAGAATGGGCGGAAACAAAAGAACTACGGATTTTGGAAAGGGCATTCTGTGCAAGATGCATTGAAGACATTATGGACTGATGAAAGAGGAGACGACTTGGGTGTAGTAATATACCAGGATATACAGGAAGCATTCAATAATGTGCAATGGGAAGGGATGTTACAAATTATGGATGAGATCAATTAAGAAAAGTTCTTATACAATCTAATTGCAATTTATTTTGAAGAAAGGGAATCATAAACAGAAATGGGAGGTAATAAGATATAATGGACAGTCAACAAAAGTTGCCTCCAGGGATCGCACGGAGGGCCCTTTTACAGAAACTTAACTATACATAGTTTATTACCACATATGCGAGAAAGAGGTTAGAAGATATTGGCATATGGGGATGATGTAGTTCTCTCTTATGAGGGTAAATGCAGAAAAGACTTAGAAAGAAAGGGGAACAAAGCATCACAACTGTGAGGCAAGTGGTTCATGAAACACAAACTGCCAATTGCAACAGCAAAGACAGTAGCCATGATTTTCGGAAAACAAAACGCCCAAAAGAAATCACCAAATCTAAGGTCAAATGGAGAAAAGATACAGATAAAATTTATATATACTTGGGTGTGAAAATAGATAGTGGTATGACATTTGCCAGGCACCTTACACATGTAAGATAGAAGACTAAAAAATTTATTTTATCCATTACTACATACGGGTATGAGTAAATATAATTTTAACTCTTTATGCTGTTTACTGCATGCCACACTAGAATTTTTCTGTTAATTCTTGCCAATGCTGAAATGCTATTATGCACAAAATTGCTCCCTGTGTTGATTTGACACAGAATGATAGGTCAATCTACTTCAAAAATAAATAAGAAGGACAACCAAATCAGAACGAGTAGTATCATTCCTGGTAATCTTGTATCTATTAAGCAAAAGGAAAATTTATATAATATTTGGAAAGTAGGTAAAGAGAATAAGGTGCTAAAAAATGAGTATTGTAGCTATAATAAACTTGTACAAAAAGTGATAACATTTTTTAAAAAAAATTTGTAATTAGGGCATTACGGCTCGCCAACATCGAGGTCGTTAGAGCTCTAGCAAGAGGGGAAAAGTGCAGTTTCACACCATAAAGAAGAGCCATGACTCTTCCCTGTGTGTGGGACTATCTGAAACCTCAACCATACCAACTAAAAAACACTCCTGAATTAAACAAATATCTAAATACAAAGATGAAAAGAAAGAAAAGGCAAAAGTTGCCCAATACATTATATAAAAATTAAATAAATTCTGAAAATTATAATTTTAAAACTAGAAAAGAGAATAAAAGGAAAGAAGAAAGAAGAATGGAAATTTAAACCCTCCTGAGAACTTGTGGGAAGATTCCCAATCAACTTATAAAATTCAATAATTTATTAACATCATCCGTTTCATTTCTGAGAATTGTTAGTAAATTTGCAGCCAGACCATTGTTTCTCTGTATTCTGGGGTGTTTTGTTCAATCAGTTAATAGGTAACGCACTGTCAGGGAAGAACTACATTTCTCACATAGGAATAGATCACCAAGTTGCAAGAGATACCAATGAGTAACAGGACAATGTCCTATGCACAGGTGAGTCAGTAAAATCTCCTCATGTCTGGCTGACCTACAGGAACTGCTCCACAAATTAACAGATGACTTGATAAGTCAGAGCTTATTCCCTTCAACAGCCAACCACTCATTGTTCTATTGTCGCAGTATCCTTGTCTTGATGGAATTTAAGATTTCACCTTTTGGACACATGGTGAAATCCCTGCAATTCATGAGGTATGCCACCTTCACGAAAACGTCTGCTATTTCATTTCCTCTTATACTTACGAGCCCAGGAATCCAGCAAAACTTAATATCCTTTCTGTCTCTTTGAAGAGATAAAAATACATCCTGGATGTTCTAGATCAGCTTATCAGCTGGGAACATAGTCTGGATTGCTTGGAGGGCACTCAGGTTATCAGAGCAATTCAAGAAATTTGATCCGTGGGAGCATTTTGTTAATCACAGTGCCTTCAATATTACCTAGCACTCAGTAATGTAAACACTGCACAAGTCACCAAGATGGTAGCCACAGGTCTTATGGGAATATACCGCAGAGCAGCCGACACCATCGGCCTGCTTTGACCCGTCAGTAAACATAGAAGTATAGACCCGATGCTTGTCGAGGATTAGGTGGAAGTATACAACACTGCAGCTGGAGTGTTCTTCTTGTCATATTGCATGAGATCAAAATTAATCTTGGGTTTACGCAAAGCCCAAGGAGGAGTTTTACTGAAACCTTGATGTAAGACATTGGGTGTTCAAATATTCAGTTTCCAAAATTTGTTTGGAGCGAATCCAAATGGTCTGGTTGCTCTCAATCTGTTGTAGAAACAGATGGAAGAAAAAGTATGAAATACTGCATTGTGTACCGGATTGTCAGGTAAAGTACGTACATGGGTATAGTGCCGTAACATGAGTAGATGTTGCAGAAGGAAAAGAGATGGTTTGTCACTATCAGCATACAAACTGGGAATGGGACTAGTAATAATAATAACAATAAATTTATTGTCAAAAAACAGTACAAACTGCGTATGACCACATGGAGGACAATAAACTAATTTACTCTCCGGAAGCAAGGAACCATCCCATCAATTCCGATCAAGGCCCTAAGGCAGAGGCGGATTAAAAAATTTCAGCAAAAGTTCCTAGATAAGATAAAAAGTTAGCTGCGAGTTATAATACATATATAATGTCAATATGTATGTAATTAAACGCAAATATGTTTGTAAATTTACATGCACAAGTTATTATCGAACTATAGATTATTCTGAGTATAGTGTTTAAATATCATAAGAGTTGAAAAAACACTAAATTCACGATTTATTGTTACAATAAACACGCCCCTAGACAAAGCCTAGAGAACCTGTATAAGAAATCTGCCTCTACCCAAAGGAAAAACGGAGAAAAACCCGGGCCAGGATCGGGCTACAAAATGTATGTACACAACTGTGCCAAAGTTGAGTACACTTAAAACTAAATTAATATGAGCCATACGGCAACACAATCATGCAAGAAAATAGTTTTCGAAATTGTTATAAGTTATTTAAAAAGTGCTACAGCAATGGTGTGATAAACTACAAGACGGATTTAACTTTTATTAAAATCAATAAATTCTTTTACATTGTAGAAGCACTGGTGCACGAGGTAGTTTTTAACCGCGGATTTGAAGAGATTCAATTTCATAATGTCTTTTATATTCTTGGGCAGGGAATTATATAGAACGATTCCCGAATGATGCGGTCCATTTTAGCAAAGAGTGGTTGACACTCTAGGCCGATGAATATTATTACTATTGCGAGTATTGTGTTCATGAACAAGACTGANGTTCGTGAACGAGACTGTTTCGTATAAAGAAAGGGTGGCACTTCAGTAATTCGGACTTAACAAACACGACCGTTTCATAAATATAAATGCAGGGAAGTGTTAAGATATTTAATTCCTTGAATAAAGGTTTACAAGAGTTTCGGGGGTGAGATATTATTCTGAAAATTTGAATACTCTGACCGGAATTACCCCAGAAGGTAATGCCGTAACATAAATGGGAGTAAACATTTACAAAATATATGCAACGAGAAATACGTGGACTAACTGTGTTAACTAGGTTTCGGAATGCGTAATACAATTTGCTTAATTGGGAATTAAGATTGTCAACGTGACAATTCCATTTGAGGTTGTCTTGAATATGGAGACCTAAGAATTTTGTATTTGTAACAGTTTTTAATTGTGTTCCGTTTAAAGAAAGAGAAACCTGGGGTAAAGATTTTGTGATACTATTGTGAAATGACATAGACACTGTTTTGTCAGTGTTTACAATGAGACGATTTGCATGGAACCAAGTCGAAAGGTTAGACAAAACTTTTTGAGCATTGGCGTGTTTACATAGTAAATTAGTGTCATCAGCAAAAAGAACCATTTTGCAATCTGATGTGGATGATGACATGTCGTTCACATACAATAAAAAGAGTATAGGGCCGAGAATTGATCCTTGGGGTACTCCGCAAGTAAGTGGCTTTGTTTCTGAAAGACAACGCTCAAGTATTTTATTTTTAGTATAGGATATTTCGACCTGTTGATATCTATCTTTTAAATAAGAAGTTAGCCATTGATGTTGGAAGTCCACGAATACTAAAGAATGCAATTTGGTAAGGAGAATTCCGTGATCGATGACATCGAATGCTTTGGATAAGTCAAGAAAAACACCCTGAGGATTTTCTCCACTGTCTAGAGATGTGGTAACATCGTTTAAGAAGGAAAATATGGCGCTTGTAGTGGAAAAGGATTTCCTAAAACCGTGTTGATCGTCAGAGAGAATGTTATATTTTGATAAAAAATCTAGAAGACGCTTATAGAACAATTTTTCTAGGATTTTTGAGAAAGTGGGTAGTAGAGATATTGGTCGGTAATTTCCAATATTAAGTTTGTTTCCTTTCTTGTGTAAAGGTTTCACTTTAGCTCTCTTAAATATATTAGGAAACACCCCTTCCGATAAAGAACTATTAAAAATATTTATGAGTGGATTTAATATAGCATGGGACGAAAATTTAACAATAAACTCAGGTATATCATCTACGCCTGTTGAAAATTTGTTTTTTAATGAGCTGATGATTCTCATGACTTCACTGGCGTTAGTTTCGGAAATTAACATAGAATTGGGTTCGTGGGTGGATATAATTGGAGGACATTGCTTTGGATATATTGAGTAGTATGGTAGACACCAAAAATTAATCGGATTCCTGCATGATGGACACTATCCAACTTTTTAAAATAGCTTGCACGAGCAGAGATATACACAATGCAGCCATAATCAAGCCGAGATCTTATGAATGCTCGATAAAACTGGAGCAAGGAGGAGGTATCGGTATCCCATTCCCTGCTACTCAGGCACTTCAATAGATTCAGAGACTTAATATTCTCGCTCTTAGCTCTGTAAGATGCAATTAAGTCTCTGATCAAAGATTAGACCTAAGAATTTTATTGAAGGATAGAATTTTAGAACGTTGTCCCCCAGGGCAAGGTGAGGTTGCAGAAGGAGGCTTAGTTTTTTGAGCACAGAAATGAAAGCCAGTCTTTGACCATTGGTGCAATCTATTGAGGGCAAGTTGGATTTTTCGCTCCGCACCTGTGACACTCTGCGATGAACAAAAGTTGGCAAAGTCATTGACAAAAAAGTGTTGGACAGGATTTCTCACAACAGATGTTATGCTGTTAATTGCCACTGCAAATAAAGTCACACTCAGGACTGATCCCTGAGAAACACTGTTCTCTCGAAGAAAAAAAATCCGAGGTGTCTCATCCAATTCTGTATTGGAAGGAACGCTTATCCAAAAACGACTGTAACATCAGAGGAAGATGTCCTCTAAAACCCAAGGCATAGAGTTGTTGTAAAATGTCACAAAGTCAAGTAGTATCGTAAGTCTTCTCGATGTCAAAAAATATTCCGACAACATGTTATCTTCAGACGAAGGAATTTTGTATTGCTGTTTCCACGAGAAGTAGGTTGTCCAGGATGGAATGGAACTTCCTGAAACCACACTGAGATCGACTCAGCAGGTTATGCCCTTCGAGATACATGACAAGACGGTTGATAATTCTCTCCAGAGTTTTACCAACACAACTCGTCAAGGCGATGCTTCAATAACTACTGATGGCTGTCTTGTCCTTTCCAGGTTTTAATAGGGGGATTAGCATTGCTTCCTCCCACGAATTATGGAATACTTCCTCGGATCATGAAAAATGACAGATATCCAGAAGGTATTTTTTCGATTCATGACTGAGCTGTCTGAGCATCTCATAGTGAATGGAATCAGGGACAGGTTCAGTGTCGTGGGCTGTCACTACAGCTGACTCAAGTTCCCACATAAAAAAGGAAGAGTTGTAGGGTTCGCAGTTGGTGGAATGAAAGTCAAAGCAGGTAATCTCTGCAATTTCCCTTTTCCTCGCGAAATCAGGATCGCAGCTTGCTGTAGATGTTGCGTCAGCAAAGTATTCAGCCATCATTGTTGTAATTTCTCTGTTGTTGATGAGAACCCAACCCTGATAATTTAGTTCGGATATCGGGACTCGAAAATACCTTCCAGATATCTTTCCGATTGACTCCCATTCTTTAATGGACGATGTTGTTCTCTTAATGGTACTTAGAAACTCTTTCCAGGAGGTGGATCTGGATTCTTTAATAGTTCTGTGCGCTTTAGCTCTAGCAATCCGATATGCAGCAATGTTTTCCGGAGATGCTGTAGCCTTAAATTTCCGTAAATCTCTTCGCCTCGTCCGAATGGCGGAATGGCATAAGGTCTTCTCGGAAACTTAGATGTTTTCGGAATGGATTCTTCAGCAGCGCGATGAATCATCTGGGTCAGATGGTCGACCCTTTCTTGGACACTTCCCGTTTCACTGAAAACAACCAGGGAGCGGTATAGTGAATTAGCATTTCCGAGAATCCATTTCTGAGGCCTGCGTTCGGGAACGGTAGCACGTTCCTGCAAGAACAAACAGATGGGGTGATGTTTGCTACCATGCAGTTCTTCTTTACACCCCATTGGTAAATATCAGCAACTTCAGGAGAGTAAACTGACAGATCTATAGCAGTCGATAACCCCATAGCAAATGCGATATGGCTCATCTCTCTGGTGTTCAAAATGCACAAATCCTCACACTCGAACAGGATGTTTAATATTCTGCCATTGGAGCAGTCGCTTGTCGAACCCCACAGTACACTCCAAGAAGGAGAAAAGGTTGAGGTAATTGCGTGATTAGGTCCTTCAAGGCGTCCTCCAAAAAATCACATGTCGGTAAATGGAACACACAGTTATCACAGGTTTAGTATGACTTTTAACTGCTATAGCCTCGAGTTCAGTACGTAGTACGATGGGTAAAGAGAGGTCAGTATTTTGGACAAATAAAGTCATTCCACCCATCGCTCGTTCTCCTGTGGTGTCATCAAACCGGAAGATGCAGAGAGGGGGAGTGATCCAGAAGGTTTCTTGCAGGAAGTAACTATTTATTTATTTCACCATAACAATTGGTACATTAAAGAAAACGATTAATGTTATCCACATCTTTAACTTAGTCATTATGTGGATATATTTCCTTCCCTTCTTTTTAATGGTCTCTATTATCTTCATCCTGCTCCTCTTTCTAGAACTGCATGTTCATAGCACTTGTAATATAGTTATGCTATTCAACAATTAATACTTTCACTTTTCAAAGGCGGCGACCNTATATATATATATATATATATATATATATATATATATATATATATATATATATATATATATATATATATATATACACACGAGAAGTATGGCGTTAGAAAGTCAAGAAACATATTAAAAACAGTTCGTTGACAATAGCGTGGGTGGATGGGCATCGGAACAGCACGCGCTACTCGCCGACAAAGAGCGCGGTCGCCGCCTTTGAAAAGTGAAAGGCCAACCTGTTTCAAAAGGCTGTGAATAACAATAAAAATCTATTTCGAAGGAGTCGGTTACACCCAGTAGTCCGCGCACAACCCGCAAATAAGAAATATAATTGGATACACCCACAATTAACCAGAGGCCGCTAAGGATTTAACAGAGGGCTGAGTGATGACGCGTCGAACTTTCAGAGAGACGGTTATGCGCAGTAGCCCGCAAGACAGGCGTGACAAATATAATAGGAAATCAGCCAAAATTAACCAGGGGTCGCTTTTGTTAGGATTGAACAGAGGGCGCAGAACAAAATTACTGGCTCATGAAATCACGTGGCGTAAACATTTTTTCGAAATTCTGGAGAGAAGGATGAGTTGTTATAAAATTAGGTGAGCGGAAGCGCACAGGTTCATCATCATTTTCAGAGTTCTTTCTTAACTACTGACAGAGTTCAGATAGTTAGTTACTTAGTTCGAGATTGCCACTCAGAGATGTATTTACTTAGTGTCAGATCTTACAGCTAAGTGAGCTAGCACTTCGGTTTTTAATTATTTACGAGTGCAATCTTCTTTCAATCATGTGTTTAGTGATTGAATTTCATTGTTCGGAATCTATAAACTTTAGATTGTGCAATTTTGACATTTGATAACAAGCAATTAAGTATCGCGTCAGATGACTAGCGAGTTATGATATTCAACAATTAATACCGTCTTGGAAAAGTATCTCGCGACGAGTTCGGTTCGCGATCCGGAAGCTGGAGAATCGGAATTAGGCCACGAGACTTCACCGAGGTGACTGGTGGCATCCGTGAATAGGGTTCCGAGAAGCGGCTGGTTCCAATTCAGTTGGGAGGTGAAGCAGTGGCCGAGACAGCAGGTAGCTCAGAGATCATCGAACCCGACTACCGTCTGAAGCGACCACACAGTTTGGCACAAGGCAGCTCAACCTTTGTAATCCATGTCCGTAATTAAGGTAACTCCACATTACTGGCGGCGTCCAATTGTTAGTGAGATGCGAGCAGTGGGTCTTTGGACGAGAATAAGCGTGTGCTTCATTACGCCGAACTTTATAGGAAAGATAGTAATATCTCATTCAACAATGAACCAATTTAGCTTTGTTTGCTTAATAATTGTTTAACGTAAGATGAAAATTATGTGTTGGGAACTTGTCACTGAACCTTCATCACTGTGAAAAACCTTGTAACATAAAGAGTGTGAATTTTGAGGGATTAATAAGGGGAGTGTGTGAGCATGTCTAAAATAGTGATTATAGTTTTAGTAATGTAGTTTATTAAAAGTCAGTTTTATTTTGACGTACTTCTAACATCTCTCTTAGCGGAGAAAACCATTTTCTTTTTTTCTTTCTTTTTTTCATTTAAATTTAACGTCTCGTATGTATTACTAAGTATGTCTTCCTACTTTTGCTTTATCCCATCGTACTTGCCATCCTCTTACAAGTTCATCGGTCAATTTCTTTTTTGGGAAGTCTTTCGCCATGTATATAGATCTCTCCCTCCGTTCGTAATATCGTCCGAAATTTTAACGTTGTCACGTATATTTTTGTGGGGCTTTACGGCTCGTCGACATCACGGTCATTAGAGCCCTAAAATTCTGTATAGGTAGGGAAAATGCAGTTACGCCCTAACGAGAGCCAACATGACTCCCCGTGTGTGGGACTCGCCGAATGACTCAACCTTAACCACTAAAACCCCTCTTGAATTACAATATATCAAAACATACATCAAAATATTGAGGAAAATGAAAGATACCCTAGCCCTAATAGTGTCGGGATTAAAAAGAAGAGGTGACCAAGGAAGGTCAGGAAAGAGAAAGGAAGGAGCATGGCATAAGTAGAAGTAATGCCAGACTCAGCTATGGGCCCCGTGTTTGCCAAACACGTACTTACTAGATGTAAGTCCCCTGGGGAGTTGTCACGTATAGGTCGTGTGGCATTAGTCCCATAAGTTCCAGTAATGCCTCTGTCGAAACTGTCGAGTAACATCCGCTTAATTTAGGAATGCATAATCGTTGCACGTGTTTAAGTTTCCTCTTCACATGCACATTTGATACCTAGTGGTCCCATACACTTGCTCCATAACACAATAGGACGTATAGCTCCCTTGTACAGTGTCAACAATTCCTTGTGTCCTATACTGTGCTTTGTTAATCCAATTCTGAGTAGGCTGTAATATATTCTCAAGCCTTATCTGTCACATACACAATGTGTCCATTATAGTGTAGTCCATCATCTAATATTAATACGAAATATCGAGCGATTCGCTTTATTTTTATTGGCACTCCTGACAATTTTAATTAAGGATTGCGTCTCCTTTTACTATTTGTACCAAACCATAGCGCCGTTGTTTTTGTTGCAGATATTTCCAATCTCAACTTTCTACATTCTTCTACATATTGCTGTAGCACAGCATTACATATATCATCGGCGTACGTTATATCTATTCCCTGTGATGTAATTTCATTTATCATACCATCAACAAACACATCCCAGAAAAGTGGCCCCGTTGCCGATTCTTGAGGACAGCCCTTGGTGCATTTTTGTACGACTTTCCCCTTACCTATTTCCAGAAACACTGCTCTGTCTTGGAAGAATGAGCGAACGATATTTAATAGGTATAGCGGCACTCCTTGCTTCTCCAAACATACCAATATTAGGGACCATGATACATTGTTGAATGCTCCATTTATAACGATATACAAATTTAGTGCTCCTGTCATTCACTAATTTCATTATTCACAGTGCATCTTCAACTCCTTCCTTTTCCAAATCCATATTGTCTTGTGTAAAGTCCTTGCGTGCCTTCTAAATATTGTCCTATTTCATTCACCCACATATCTAATATATTCCCTAATGTTGACAATTAAGTTATTGGTCTATACGACCACGTCTCTCGTTTATCCTTATCCTATCCCTTAAGGATTACTCTCACCTTCCCTACTTTTTATACTTTCGGAAAATATTGTAATTTAATACACATGTAAATATTAAATAGAAATGTGTCATACTTTGTATACGTTAACTTTACCATTTCATGTCGCATGTTGTCGAATCCTGCGCACTTATCAATGCACATAGGATTACGATGTGCTAACAGTTGTAACTCTTCACGTTGAGTTCTAAATCCATTGAGATTCCACTGTAGTATGGGAGCCATTATAATTTTGTGCCTCTCGAATCAGACAGAGGAACGTGCATTGCCGCATCTTTGTCAGACAATGTACAGTCCAATTCGGAGGAAGAAGGGACAATATCTTTTTTTTGGTCTTCGTGATTCGGAGACAGGAGTTTTAATTTCGAATTTTGATTGGTCCAAAGGTTTATTCTCGTTGCCTGATGTTTGTTTTGCTTTGAAAGTTTGTTGGAATAATGCAGCGATAATTGTAGCATTGCTGGGAGATTTGTTTCTTGAAGAACTGGGAATAGCTGGAGAAACTGGCTTGGAGAGGTTGATCCGTTTCTTCCCACATTGACACTTACGTGTACACGACGTAGTTGCGGACATGTCACTGACAGATGTCTGAATAGAAACGCTCTTTTTCTCTAGAAGTCTTCGCTGCGATGGAGTAGCTTGTAGAAAATACAGGGTGTGTGGTCCTGTACTTTTTCCGTGTTTCACCGTACGGGATCTTCTAAATGACCTTAATCTCCTGGATCTTTTCTTCGATGAAGCTTACAAACTCCCTGCTCCATACTGGGTGACCAACTGTGCAGTTAATGCACATGACAGGCTCCGAGCATGTAACGCCAGGTTCGTGTGCTGCCTTGCCACACCGGCCACTAGTTGGACGACCCTTACACGATGGTGTTGTGTGGCCGAATCTCTGGCACTGAAAACTGCAGAGGATTCGGTATATAAGATCGAACTGGTAGATTCAGCCATCCAGCTTTTAAATTCTTTGGTAGTGTGGGACAGCCGAACGTCATGATAAAGGAGGCGGTCTTCTCGAGAACACCACCAAACTTCCTCGTGGTCTGACTGACCTCGTTCACTTTGTCTGCCTCCCATTCCTTGACGAGTTCTTCACTCTTCATATCAATAATATCCCTGCAAGTGATCACTACCTTGCTGCTATTAAATGCAGCATGGAGTTCGCAACTGACACGGAATTCTCCCAGCCTGGTGCAATTCAAGTGTTTTTCTGCTTGTTCGCTTGTTTTTGATTCAAGCAACATTGCTCCGTTTCTCAATCTCTTCATACTTTTCAAAGTTCCAACAAGACCTTCCAAAGCCTTATGGATATAAAAAGGGGAAACTTTTTCTAAAGATTCGTTCCTTCGATTCATCAATATATAAACATTAGCGTAAGTAATGCTCTGTGCCTTTCTTTTTTTCTTCAGCAGGAGGGTTGTTAACCCTCTGCTGCTTCACAATGTTTGGGTGTCGGGCAACCCCTGCGGTCCACTCGAGCCGCAAGGTGAGGAAGAATCAGAACCATAATTTTTAAGGGGGTTATGGTGTCATTTGGATGAGTTATTTTGTATATTTTTTGCATTTTGTGTAGTAGTGCATGAAATTTAATTTGCCCTGTTTTGAAAGTATTAAATGTCAAAATGTTTTACTTGAAAACAGTGCTTTCTTCCTAGCCTATGAGGCTGAGCTTAAGTCATTTTCGTTTATAGGTTGTGAGTAATAAGGATTGTGGCTCCCTTATATCTTGAATAATTAGTTAGGTGATTTAATTCAATTTAATATTTTTATTTTATTTTATTTATTTTAAGTTACAATATGTAATATATCTTTCTGTTATTTAATATATTGGTCAAGATCAAAATCAATATATTCTTTTTGTGGGGCTTTAGGGCTCATAATATTTTGCCAGCGTTACATTCAGTAAGTGGTTGCGATACTTCTAGTAAATTAGGTAGTAAAAAGCTATCTTTGAAAGCTGCATTGGAGGATTTTGTCCAAACAGCCCTTGTACATTTGGGATGAACTGCTGATGAACTCTGATACAAAATAATTTTCCAAAAAAATAGATTTTGGCAGTAATTTAATAAAAGTTATGAGCATGTCGGATGCTTTGCATTTATTAAGGACTACAGTACAAAAATTTATTTGAAAAAATACATACTATTGAAGCCCGTTGATTATACTTTACTTGGCTATGAAGAACACAATGGGTACTTATGTCCACCGACAAATGACAAAGCCAGCTTTGCCAGGGCCATTAATTCAACCTCATAAACCTGTGTCAAATTGTCAAACTATGTCTTGCACTTGCAAAAATTCAGCATCACTTTGTATTTCATCAGGAAAATGTATAAATAATGAATGTCTAAATATAAATGACTAATTATTTGTCTAGCTTCAATGTATTTCTAACTGAACGTGCTGTGTTATGGTATATATATTTTTATTAACAATACTTGTTCTTTTTTACCGTATTTACCCGAATATATTCCCCCTCTTTTTACGAAAAAATCGTCCAGACATTCGTGAAGGAACTATATTTGGAGTTTAGGACGGGAAAAATGTTCATTCAAAGTTTCGTGGGTAAAAACGACTTTAGCGAACACAAGTCGTATTCGCAACGAAACGTAAATCCGATAGAAACTTTCATGCAGAGAAAACTGTTGAAATAAAAAGAAATGGTGAACAATATCATTATGGACGATCATCGATCGAAGATCAATGAAGGCGGGATTTGACGCTCATTCAAATGTAAACCAAACTGGTCCATGCAGTCTAGGAATGATCGATCGCCGGCACCGTGACACGATTGTTTCGAGTAACGGGGATCCTCTTGGGAAACGCAATGTAAGTTGGGCTATCGAAGAATCTTTGACGCGAACTTCAAAACGCGAATTCTAAATTATGTTAAGGCACATGGATACAACGCAATGGTACGAGAAAATGAACAGCATCAATTAGCTTTCCATTTTAAAATCCTTGTGATTATACGTATCCTTCACGCCAATCCTTTCACACAGAATTTTGAAAGATCATTCCCCTTCAGAACACTCAACACATTTCATTTTTAAAAATAAGTTTTGTCTCCTAAAATAATAGGGGGGACTGTATTTGGGGGGAGGAACTATATTCAAATAAGTACGTTAATATAATTATTGTTTTTCATTTTATTTAACAACTTACCATCACTTTCATCTTAAGAAAAAAATCATAAATGATGACAAAAATAATCATTAAAATGACTCCAAAGCATGTACTCCATCAATTTCCTTATAGGTAAGAGGGGGGAGGAAACAAAAAAATTGAATCGGCAAAATTCTGATCATTAATCTTTGGGTTATTCTCGGCTAATATTGATTGATAAAATGCAGTCCTCACATTTTGCATACTCAGTTCCTTCTAGTTCCTAGTCTATACAGACGGATTTATAACATGTATAGGATGTCAATTAAGTGTCAAGAATAATTGTATGACACAAGCAAAAACTCTTAGGTAAGAACTCACCGTTTAGTCATACCCTCAGATGGGGCAGGGTGAGCAACTTCAATTAGATCATGCTCTCCAATTGCCATATAAAGCTTATCTGAATCGGGAGAAGGTTGAGTGAAATCATGCTCGCTATCAGCCTGTTTTAACTGTTTCATTCCTTCTTCTAAATAATTCAGCCAAGCATCACTCTCTCCATCACTACTGGTCTGAATAAGAACATTATTTTAATTGAGATTCCATTGATTCTTCCATTATATTCCAAGAATTCAAAAGCTAAAAACTAACCTTTTTAACCAGTGTAGCTGCGATCTCCTGAAGACCTGAATTAGGGGGACAATATTCTTTGGTCTCGAATTCATAACCCCCTGATGGCAAACTCTTTGCACTTTCACAATAAACATAAGTGTACCTGTGGTGGGAAACAAACATACAAATACTGTTAGAAATAATGTTATGATCACCATTACGATTCCCCTTTGCATCATAAAACTACAATTTGAACTTAGAAATATAATTTTCAAGACAACTACAGCATATTTTTTCAAAAGACAAGGATAAAACAAACAAAAAAACATTTAAAAAATAAAAGAACACAAGTTATTATTTTTGTTTCAATTACAATAGTATTTTCTTTCCAGGGACATAAATTTCTGTTAGTCAAGAAGTGGGGGAAAATTTAATAAATGTATAATCAAATTTAGTTTTTTACTATTTCACATAATTATGAGTCCCCTTGCATTAACATTTACAAACATGTATAATACTGAATAAAAATGAAACAAGCACTTACTTTTTGCCTTCAGCAGGATATGAAATCACAACATCTCCCAAACGCACATGTTTGCTATAATCTGTATAATGTGGTATACCACCTCCAACTCCCACAAGAAATACGTAGTCAACTTTCTGAAATGTTCCTAAAAACAATACAGGAAGAAATAAAAACCATCATTTATACAGAACATTATAGAAAGGAAATAAGAGAGTGAAAATGTTAATGATTTGGTTACTTGGATAAATGTTGGTACTTGAATATAATTTGAACAATCCCATTTTGCAGGGACAATTCTTTTTATGTATTGTAAAAACGTGTTGATAATGACATCAGAATTATACCTGAATTTTACAATAAAATTTTTACTAATGTAATTATCCAATTTGATTTTATTGTCAATGCATCTGTCACTTCATGAAATTCCAGTTAAACTACAGCAAGCTACCAAAGACTTTCAAGTTCCTTTCATGTATGGTAAAAGAATCCTGTAGAATGTTTTTTACTTACATAAATTAACCTTAATTAATAAATAATGATATTACATGGTTTCATTACCACTTCAAAAATAAAGGAAGAGGCAAAGTCTAACATCAAAATCTTACACATACAATAGTACAGAAAAATGGTACAAGAAAATTCTGAAACTAATAATCTCAAGCTTTTCAATACGGAAAAGCCTGATAACCAAATGAAAAATCTACTATATTATTAGAGGAATGCTAAAATAAGTTAAAGAACAAGTTAAATTTAGAAGAAGAAAATCCTACCCAGAAGTCTTGTGGTGGTGTTTCCTGCTGCTGTCATTGCTTCTCTCGTATGGCCAACAGTGGGCAATTTAGTACATACAATGCGATGAGAACCCATATTTCCCAAAGTATAAACATTAGATTCACCTGAAATTCAGATAAAAGTGATAGAACTATCTTATCATTATAAAATACAAATTAAAAGGTGTTTGTAACAAACTAAGGCACTTTCCAGTAGCAGCTCATGAAATTTTGGACTGGGGTGTCACACCCATCAAGAATAGGAGGTATGGTACAAGAAGTCAAATTAAAAGTTCAAAATTCTTTCTGTGATTTTTCAAAAAAAAATCTTAAAGAAATTTGTTCGTAGATTTTTATTTTATTGCTAGCTGAGCACCGGCAGATTAACTCCTACAAATTTTGTGTTTGGACTAATATTCCTTCTCAAATCACTATCGATATCTAGCAAAAAAGGTATTCATTAATGTTGACAGTTGGGAGTAATGTACATATATTAGTATCCATATATCTTGTATTTAGATCTTTGTAAGTTATCTTCTTTATAAAATCTTTTCACTGATAACTTTACCTGAAGACTTTGACAAGAAACTTTGTTTGTACTCGTATTAAACTGAACATACTGAATGGGTTGAAACTAAACAGTTGTGTTCCTGAGGGTTGAAAGGAGGACTGAAGCTAAGTTTTAATTTGAAATGACATAAAGAAATTAAATTCCAAAAAGAAGCAGTTAATACTTAATTGTAAGTATTGATTAATAGCACATTATTCATGAATTATTTTAGCGATTATCATCTTCTCTAATAGCATAAACAACCACACAAATTTTATTAGGGAGGGGAGGAAGCAATACTGGTTATGTCGAAGTCCCAGCTTAGTTTACTGACAAACTTTACAATAAAATGTTAGTCTTGCCAAAAAATTGCAATCGTTGTAAATTTGTCTGTTTGGACAAAGGTAAAACATCACTCTCAAATTCACCTCCCCTCATAGTAATAAAAAAGATTTTCTTGCTTTATGCAAAATGAGAGGACAAATTTTGATACATGGACTAATATGTGTGTTCTTCATTGCTCCACCCTATTAGATTAGTGTTACATAACACCAAGTCTAACTCCCCACTGTAACGCAGTGTAATAATATCTCAAATCCCCCTTCCCCCATAGTGCGTAATGGACAGCCCCTACGCAAAACTTTACAAGAACCATGAGATTAATTGAAAAAAATTCTGAAACTCAAGGACAGTGTAAAGAATGAATTAATCTTCAAGTTCATCTAACCAGTCAAAAATGCAAAAAATTAGCTTAGTTTAACCTCTAATAAAACACTTCCATAAAAATTCAAGTAATTTTATTTCATACATCACCCATTTCATACAAATCTGTTTTGCCATTCCACTGATTCAACCTCTCAAACTCTATCTACATAATCAAGTATCTTCAGTCTTCAGTATAACAGCTATCTTTGGACAATTGCTAAAAGGTTATGTTAGCTATTCCAGCAGTATACTTGCTTGATCCTACCCAGTCCCCACAGCCCACACGAACCTTGAGATTTACATTCACTTCTAAATTCTGGTCTGCATATTGCTTAAAAGGCACAAGTACATAGGCTATGATTGGAATAGTTTTCATTGCATTTCACACTTTTACAATTATGTACTGTGAGATGTGATGACAATTATTACTTCATATTGCATCCAATTCCTAAAAAATTTCCATCTCTGAGTTATTGAGTTCTGTAAACAATTCGTGTGAGAGTTCAATGAAGCAGTGAACATATAGTACGAGCCGCCATTGGCACTTCAAATCTTTTTATGCATCAATACTTGATTACAAGTACCTTAGAGTTTGAGTAAGTTTCCATAAACGTTGAATGTAAATCTTAGAAAATACAATGTTTTTAATGACCTTTAGTTCATTAATACAATGATATAAAGACTTTTTGAGTGCCAACAAAGATTCAATATCTTATTTTTATAGGTTCATAAAATACCTCTCTCTCTCTCTCTCTCTCTCTCTCTCTTAGAAAGAATTAGGGAACCATTTCATCATATTGTCCTATAAATATATTTCTGGACAACAACAAATGCATATAGAAGACAAAATAAAACATTTATTAACATATTGGAAGAGTAAATGGTAAGGTAGTGTAACTTCAAATATTGGATCATTTGATGAGACAAATAATTCAAGCAGTTACATGGTGAAAAGCAGGATAGTTCTGCTCAGATGGTTATTACATCACAGTTAAAGCATAAAAATGGATGCAAAGTTAATCTTTCCATATCATAGATAACACTAATGCAAGAGCTAGAAATAGGTGTTAATACTATTATCTCAGAAGTTTTTTTTACTTTTCCATTAATAGCAGTAGGATTTAGTTCTCTTTTTGGTTTATTTTTCCACAGGAGCATGCATACCCCACAAAATTTTCAACCCAATGGAGACAAATAAAGAGTATTTGTTTAATTAAAAAACAGTTAAGGAATGAAATTTATATGCAATTTTATTCTAAACATAATTTGACTCATCTTAAAACAATGTAGGAAATAGGAAAAGCAAAAACAAAGATGAAGAATTTTCAGGTTTATATATATAAAATAGAAAAAGAAAGCAGTTTACACAAGATCAACCAATTAGGAGATGGGTTAATCAATCACACAATATACAATGAAATCTTAGACTAGTCAAATGGTGTGCATGATAAAAATGAAAGTCAAGAGGAAACACTCCTTATGATGTAGCATTGCCTATAAAGGAGACAAAGTATACAGAGTGGCTTGTTATCCTACATCTCAAAATTCTCTGACTTTCCCTGGACCAATGGATTAATTTTCCCTGACAATTATCTCACCAATTAATAACTGAGAAACTTAACTTGAGAAAATATTACTTCAACCCTTGAGAAATAAACATCCCGGCAGGTGAAATGATATGTAAATAAATCAGTAATTTTATAAAAGGAAATTATCAATAACTCAGAAATCATTCTTCAATAGTAAAGAATTATCATTTTAAAAATTAAAAAATATGCTCTTATAAATATAAAGGAAACAATTCTTGGTATTAGATTGACTCAAGACTGATGAAAATAGTCTTTAGCTCTGCCATGTTTGAAGCAATGCTGAGGTAGTTTGAGAAAGAATTGGTTGTTGTAGGTGGAATAGGTGGCTTATCCCGCACAGCTGACATGACAATGACGCGCTTTTACCCCTACTCATTACTATTATCTCATTATTATTCTCTCGCTACCCTGAGCATTGGAGTAACTAGGAGCATTTGCAGGGGTGGGCCAGGACCTGGGCAGCGTGGATGTATGAAATTTCATGTCAGAGTCCTTGCAAACTCTTTGTAGAAGCCCCACTCAGACTTAATCTTGGTGAAAACACACCAACACATCTCATGATATCTTATTGTGAAAATAAATAACTCTTATTTGAGCCTGAAATAATTATACGATCTCTAAATCTATTCTGAATGCGAATTTCTGGGATAAGTTCCAGAACCAACTGGGGTGGGCACAGCACACCTGACCACCACTAGTTACCCTAATGACATTCAGAATTCAAATACACTAACATTCTTCCAGGAAGTCTACTGGAACAATTTGTAGCATCATTAAAATGCAAATAATGACACACTCATTACAACAAAAGATTCCAGCGGAACAGAGTGCAACTGTCACAACATATTCACTGCAATGGAATTATTTGGTGGAACTGCTTCAAAGATGGTGCAGAACAGTTACAATGGCTCAGCGACCGGCACTGCCTGGCACACCTATAATCATGTCCCTTCAAGATCATTGGAAGAAACAACCAGTTATTTTCATTATCAGTGACAGAAATTCTGCCTTTCAATGAAAGAACTCACAGGAGGGTTATAGGGTTGAGCTAGCCACCTTAACTCAATGTGAAGGGAAAAAAATAAGATTTTTTAAATATAATTTGTGGTGTATATGACAATCTTTGTTATTGCTTTTAATTTTTTCCCCTGAGCAATGAGCATATTCCCTAACTTTTCCACAGACAGAAAATTCCCCGATTTTTACCAGATATCCCGGCTTTCCTGGTCACTTACCACCTTGTGTATATTAATGTCAGTAAAGAATACTACATCCCATTGATGAATATTCAACAATCCATTGCACTGTGAGAAAACTATGTGTCATATTACATTTAAGAATAATAGAGGCTACAATATTCTGACAGTTGAAGTGAACTAAAAAGCAAAGCTACATTTCTTTTTCCTTAGATTTTAACCCAGTTCTTAAGATGATTGGCAAATAATAAAAATATGAAAGAGAGAGAAGAAAAGAGAAATATGAAAGAGATGAAGGTTCAACTAAGTACGATGAATATAAAATCAAATGATACTTTAATGTATTAATTCATCAAGAACTTAAAACAAAACTTTATATAAAAAACAAAAAAAGGTAAGAAAAAAAAACTAGTAAACAATATTAAAATCGGGGGGACGGGCGATGGGGGACGACATTGGATTGTCTTGATTTGTATAAATGGTTTTAATTTCATGCGACCAAGGGTACAAAAGGGAAATTTTAAGGAATAAATTAAACAAGTGTTTAAAAACGAAATTTACATCAACAATTAATAATTTCATGTTAAGCTGTTGCATATCTTCAAGATATTTTCTCTGAAATAGAAACATTGCCCTTCAATAACTCAGATGGTAGTGTTCTTGCTCATCACCAAGTCATCCCAGGCTCAATTCCTGATGGGGCCAGAAAAAATTTGTAGCTTTTCACATTAATGTCCCAGTTCATATACCTGTGAATACTGATAAGTGAACCCTACTTCCTCTATCCACCTCCTCCTAGTATCAATAACTCTAACTATCATTAACCATTCCTGCTAATCCTTCCACATGGGCCAAGTCCTAGGTAAACCCAGCTAAGCAGCCCACACACACTAACAATAGCCTTACCACCCAACTCCTACTTCCTATTGCTCCATGTAGATAAGCTTCAAGAGCACAATACATTTACAAAATACTACAAGGCCAAAAGAGAAACAAGCAATTAATGTTAACAACTTTATTGTCAAAAAACAGTTGCAAACTGCATATGACCACGTGGGGGCCCATAAACTAAGTTACTCTCCGGAGACAAGCAAGGGACCATCCCATCAATTCCAATCAAAGGTCCATGGGAAGTGGCGGATTTAATATTTACAAAAGAAATTATTTAATAAATACCTACTGTTATCCATTTATTATTCAAAATAAATTGTAGGTATTAGTGCAGTAAAAATTAGAGATTAATAAAACAAAAGTATTAATGACATTCCCTCCCAAAGAAAATCCGCCACTACACAGAGGAAAACCGGAGTAAAACCCAGACCAGGATGGGGCTACAGAGATAATGTACACAACCATGTCCAGGTTGTGTACAGTTAGAAATAAACTATTAATAAACAAAGGGAGCAAAATCCACGTGCATGAAAAAGAAATTTAATCAATATCTAGAGTACAATAATAATGGTGTTATAAAGTATAAGAGATATTAACATCACTTACATCATCCGAAGTCATGTGGAACACAATTTTTATTAGAAAATTGAAACTCTCATTAACTTCATTTATTAAAATCTGTAAATTATTTCACATTATAGAAACAATAGCAAATTAAAAAGCTTTTAACCGTGGATTTAAAGAGACTCGATGTTTTAAAATATCTTTTAGATTTTTGGGAAGGGAATTATACAAAATGATGAGGGCCACTTTGGCAAAGAGTTGTTGACATGCAAGGACTATGAACATTGTTGTGTTGGTGAACTAGACTATTTTTTCTAAAGCAGGGGTGGGATTTTAATAGTTCTTTCTTAACAAACACAACTACTTCATAAATGTATATGCAAGTGAGAGGGAGAATTTTTAATTCACTAAATAAAGGTTTACATGAATTTCAGGGGTGGAATTTACATATAATCCAAATTATTCTCTTTTGAATTCTAAAAGTTTGAATGCTCTGAGTGGATTGGCCCCAGAAGATAATGCCATACTGTAAATGAAAATATACCTTTGCAAAATACACGCAGCAAATGTGTTGACTAACAATGTTGGCTAAAATTCGGAATGCATAGCATATTTTCCTTAGTTTGGAATTCGAAGTTATGGCAATTCCATATTTCCTTAGTTATGGCAATTCCACTTGAGGTTATCCTGAATATGAAGCCCTAAAAATTTTGTTATCTTGACTGATTTTATTTGGGTTCCGTTTAGCAAAAGGGATGTAGGAGGAAGATATTTCGTTACACTATTGCGAAATGACATGAATACTGTTTTATCAGTATTAACGATGAGACGATTTGAATGAAACCTAGACGAGAGGTTAGATAGAGCTTTTTGCACATTGACATGTTTACATAGTAGATTTGTGTCATCACCAAAGAGAACCATTTTGCAATCAGGCATGGTGGATGACATATCATTTACATACAATAAAAAGAGGATAGGGTCTAAAATAAAACCTTGAGGAACTCCACAAGTAAGTGGCTGTGTTTCTGAAAGGTAATATTAACATACTTTATTTTCAACATGGCAAATTTCAACTTGCTGATGTCTATCATTCAAGAAGGAAGTAACAATATATAATTTCTCAGTCAGTAATAATATATAATGAAAAAGATGCAGAAATGAATATTATTAAATAAGGTAGTCTAAAGTGTAGAAATAGAAAAAAGGAAAATGGAGCAACTGACTCAATATACTCTTGTAAGCAAATAAAAATGCAAAGATGTGAGGCATAGGTGAGAAGTTAAGAGAGTTGGTATAAATACTTAATAATTATCTCCAACACAATTTCATTAATGATTTTTTTAAGCATTTTTTAATTTCATTTGTTCATACATTTCTCCAATAAAAGAACTTTCTTTTAACCATCCAGCAGGTCACCTCAGTCTTTGTTATAAATTGAAGTACCTTTTTCTGATGAGCTGGGAGCTTCAGTAGTCTGAATATAAAAGACTGGTAATGAATGCCATGCACTAGATGTTTTCTCCCTCTGCACTAGCACACACCAGTCAGTCTGCCTCCAGGCCTATGTGCCCTAGTCTACCCGAGCAGCATGTTGGACTACACGTGCCCACTCATGAATGTATTTTTTTGTTTCCATATTGGTATGGGTTATTGTGATGTGTTTTATTATGACAAATTTGGAAATATACAATTATCTTTTTATTGTACAATGGTTTTCATTATACAATTTGTGTTCTTGAAGCAGATACTTCCCATGTCGTATGCATCTGTCATCTCAACAAAACTCTTCTTTTGTCTGAAGGTAACTTTTCAAGTGTGACCAACCTTGTAGTGTGTCTGTGTGTGGCTTTGGAATAATTTTATAATTAAAAACAATCATCTTCAAAAGTTTAGACATCATGTTTTAATCATTATGTTCAGGGAAGCAGATAGAATACCAAACAAAACAAAAATCAATTTCATTTGGGAATTGAAGAAAATTGAATTTCCTTCCCTTTTTCTCAGCTTTATGAAGCCAAGTTCTTTTAAAAGGTTTCTCTAGTTTGGGTGGGTGCTTTGATTATTAACAATGAAGTTAAACTACAAATAGAAAATGTATCATTACCTTTGTATTATCTAGGTAAGCTACAAATCCAATAAAAAGAGTCCCCATATAAATTTCATAGGATTTATAAAACCTTTAATAAATTTTGTATAAATTTTATGAAATGTTTAATAAAATTACTTATCTGTCAAGTAGTTCATTGAACACTCATACAATCCAAGCCCTGATGAAGAGGTCAACACAACCCGAAACATAGGCAACCTATAACCAAATGTAATAAAGGAAGAATTGTGAAACAATAATTCTGTAGTTGTAATGATTGTCTATAATTAAGACACTGTAGGAGTTGTTTACTGATTTAACTCTCTTTCTTTCTGACTTTTCACCTGACCGAAAGTTATCACATATCTTCTCCACATGTAGGGTACATGGAAGAAATATGTACATAACAAACCTTAACACGTAGGTACGTGTGAAACCGGTCATAAAGTGCACACAGCATATTGTGCCGCCTGGTTCACTTATCTCCTGTATGGGGATATGTCTCAGGTCTTCAGGGGTTTAGGTCTGGGTGGAAATGGTGCACAGTTGTGGAAGGTGAATGTGTGGTGTAGTGGTTAACACCCCTGCGATCAAAGCAGGAGTCCCGAGTTCGATTCCCGGCTTGTCGCCATTTTCACCTGACCGAAAGTTATCACGTATCTTCTCCACATGTAGGGTACACGGAAGAAATATGTACATTCTACTATAAGTTGCAGGTTTTGAACATACCTTTACATAATAGATCATAGGGCCTGATAATTTATCACAATGTACAGTAATAAATAAATAAACAAATAAACAAACTTAATTGTCAGAAAAATAGTTGCAAACTGCGTATGTACATGTGGGGGCTCTCCGAAAACAAGCAAGGGACCATCCCACCAATCCCGATCAAGGGTCCAAGGAATGAATACTTATATAAGACATTATTTAATAAATACACACTGTTATCCATTAATTATTCCAAAATGAATTGTAGATATTATATGCAAATACAAAATTTGAGGTAAATAATATCAAAAGTATTATAACATTTCCACCTACAGAAAGTCCGTCAAGACTTGATGAAACTGGAGAACAGACCGGGCCGTTAGTGTGAGCAAAACAATAATTAATTTTTCTCTCCAAAAACTAAAATATTATTACAGAAGAACAAATTATTCACTAATATTCTTAAGAGAAGAAAATCTTGGCATCTAAATTGCCTACCAATTGCATACTATAATAACAAATGCCATCCTTGAGAATGAATAAAGGAAAAAAAATCGAATTTGCTTTCAATAAAAAGAAAACCTTTATTTTGATGTATTCTCGATTAACGTACTATTTCAATATGGTGTAAACAATGTTTTTAAGGAATGCGTCAAAGGAAAAAAAATCATCTTAAACAATCCAACACCTGGACCATCCCAACCTCCAATCTCCTTGATAAGTAGCAATAAAGTGAATAACACTGTTCAGTTAATTACTGTAATATAAGGTGACTGAGCTACGCTCAGATTTATTTATTATAAAAATAATTTTAAGTACATTTTTAATTAATGTATTTATACACATTTTTTCATAACTATTTGATGGGATGGGATTTAATTTATTAATTTAATGAATTTTATGTTAATAATGTATTAAAAAACAATAACTGTTATATATTTGTTGTTTTAACTTTTAGTATCATTGTACTAGGGGACTAGGAGCTACGCTCACATTTAGTCAATATAAGAATAATTTCAAGTAAATTTTTGAAGAATGAATATTTATTTATACTTAATTTTATTAGGAAATTTTCATTAATTTTCTTCCCTGCACAGATGAAAAATTGAAAGCAGTGACACAACAAGCAAATAATAGACTCTCAAGCCCAATACTAATACTCCCCACAGTGATTACAATGCCAGCTGTTCTTCTCTATGACAATGTCATACTCCTCACTGTCCGAAAGCGGTAGGATATTATATGACCCCATGGGCCAACTTGCAGTTTTAAACATTTAGATTTTGAATTGGCGGCTTTAACAGGCCATATGCTTCAGAATAGATGATCGTCACCCACCCACGATATTGAAAATTGTTTGAAGACATCACTGACCTCCTCCCCCAACCCTGGAAGCTGCTTTATTTGGGTTGATGGAAATATTGTCTTGCAAAGGACAAGCAAAGTGAAACCAGGACGATGCAGCATTCATTGTAAGATAGTCAAAACCCCAAGAGCAAAATGAGAATGGTTTCACAAAAATAATTTTGCAATACAAATTTTGCAAATCAAAAGATATTGTACTGTACTCCATTATCGGAAATAAATGGATGGGAAGCTTTGTATCAAATATAGTTTACTAATGGTTTAACACAAGTTTTATTTATCATTTTCTTTTCCTTTCTCAACGATTAATTTTGCCAGAATTATGTTAATTTTTAACAACACATTGCAACATCTTTTTCAGAATGAGATCTCTAAAGGACTAGAAGAAATAAATAGATAAACAGTTCAATCTCTAAATTACTCTATATTCTCTTCAAAAGAGAAAATATGGTAAAAAAATTTCAATTAACTTAACAAACTGTAAATTATTAACAGAAAAGAACACTGAAGGTTTGACACATGTTGTCCCAAACCCCATCACCACAAAAAAAAAAAAATTCTTCAATTCCTTTTTGTCTATCAAACTAGTGCAAAGCAATAGAACAAATGCATCCAGCAATCCCACACTTAATGCAGCTATTCTAAGTGCAATGCTGCAGTGCCACAAATCCTTCAGTGCATGGCGGTGATGGCATACACCTTGGCTTACCAAATTTTCTAATCCCACGGGCACCACCCGCCAACTGGCGTGTTGCTCCAGGACCTGTGGGAATTCTCACACTCTGACACAAAAATTCAAATGTGAACAGTGTTTCTTGTATATTTACACATTATAGATCTCTAAACATAATAACAATTATTTAAATTATTAAGTAAAACTTGAAATTTCAAACATATAACAATGTTGACTCATTGGTGGAAAGTTTGACGTTCTACTTACTTCGCTAAAAAAATTGCATCAAACTCAGGGAATTATAATAAAATCAATAATACTATATTCATAAAATTCAGTCTTCGAAGTAATAAAATTTAAGAACTGCAATACAGCTTTATTACAGAGAAAAGAATTGCGGTCATAACTAATTACAAACAGATTAAAAATATAAAGGCAGAAGAGTTATACGAATGGATGGAAATATTTGAAAAATAAATTTAAGGTCTAAGCTGTAACTTACAATGCTTCCAAACGACGCAGATTTAAAACTAGCTGTGCAAATAGTTGCTTCTATTTTCTCATAGACATTTTGTCACTGGTTTCAGTTTTTAGAAATGGAATCTCCCTTCTAGTAAACAACTGTTATTGAAAATCTCTTCATATTCTGAATTTTCCTCATCGCTCTCTGACTCATAGAATGGACCATGCTATTTTCACAATAGCCCAGTCCTAATCTAAAAACGTGAATACAGTTCACATCTATGTGAGCGCTCACATATGAAGGCTATTATTTAACACTCATAACATCTCACAAATTTTATTAATGTTTCACGCAGTGATTTGAATTATTTTCTTCCTTGTGTTTGAGTTTCCATGAAATCTTTTACACAAGAACAGAATAGTGGATAGAAAGTGTGTAAAATATATAATTTTAATATACCTACATTGTCTTAGCACATTTCTACTGTCCAGATGAGTTACGGATTGTTTCTTTGTTACATGAACAAAACTTATCTAAATCCTAGGACCAATTTCTCCAGAAATCCTCTTAAATGCATTTCAATCTTTCACGTATATATTGAATTTATTAAGTTATAAGTTGAAGACTAAAAGTTATAATATTTTTCATAATAAGGCCTCAATAAAAACCCAACTGTACAAAATATAAAGTTAGAACAACATAGGTCCATATACTCATATTTTGACTAAATTACTGCTTAAGGGTTGAAAATATATAACACGCTAGTATATAAGTTAACCCCATCAATTAAAAAATCGATACTTTCACTGGAAAAAAAATACATGAAGAAGATTTAGTAAGTAATAATTTGAGTATTCATAAATAAAGAACATTATACCATAATTTCTAAAAGTGAATAACAACTTATAAGATGTTCCCCTACACTTTCTTGATCATACATTTTATGAGGAAAATATTTAAAAATTATAATATTCAAAGAAAAGCACTTTTGCATTTCATTGAAATTCTTCAAATCACAAAACAATACTAAGGGTTTCTTCTCCTTCCTCAAAATATATTTGCAGAAAAAAAGAAGAAAATATCATTAACACCTATATTTGAATATAGACAAGAAGAGAAAGCTGGCAAAAATATTTTTCCACAAATCAGATAAATAGAAGCTGCATAACAAATAGAATATACTGTTCTGTATGTGATTATACACTATTTGTATTGGTCTTTTTAATAATAATTTTATTTCTTTATAAAATCACAGAATCTAACTTTTTTCTATTAATCGAAGGAGAACACAACAAAACAAACCTAGATTTTAAGACAAAGAATCCTAATTATTATAGACAATAGGACATCCAGTATTAAGAAAATATTATTTTTAACATTAAATTAAAAAGACAAAAAAT
The DNA here is from genome assembly GCA_002313205.1 of Laupala kohalensis. Lineage (NCBI taxonomy): Eukaryota > Metazoa > Arthropoda > Insecta > Orthoptera > Trigonidiidae > Laupala > Laupala kohalensis. The sequence goes on along the minus strand of NNCF01130302.1, from coordinate 310,379 downwards.
ATATAAAAATAATTAGTAAGAAATGTAAATAGAAATTTTCTGAAAAATATTTTATGATACTATTTTATTGATACTACTTGAAGATGAAAAATTACAATCATTGAGAAACACCTGTACATTCTAAAGACAGCACCAACCATTTTTTTCTTTTTTTTTTCAGATTAGATACTACCCAGATGAAGACTGGGTTCAAATTCACTTCTTAAATAAGTTCTAAATCGTATCATTTCGATTTACGACAACTGTTTTGAATTCAAAGAAGCATTAAAAAATAGTTTTAAAAAATGATTAAATTGTCATTTGACATTTTTGATGTAAGGCTGATTCATGAACAGGGGTGTATTGATAATGAGTTAGAAATGAGTTCCGAGCGGTTACGGCCTACGGCGCGGAGAAAGGTCAGACTGGGTGCTGGATGCCAGTCAATACAGGGGACCAAGTTGACGCGCGCGATCTCCCCTTTCCAGAGTTACCAGGTCTAATTAAACTCAATTGGTCTTCCCTCATGAATGAGAGGCTTCCTGACGGAAGCGAGACACACAGACAAACGAATGCTATAAGCGCACCTTCGCGTCATTCATCTAACGGAATAACGCGGACATCGTAAGTTCCACGAGGTCTAGTAAGGTTTAAAGAATTTTGGGGGATAGGGCACCACCGAAAGCAGGGGTTCCGAGTGGCTCAGTGAAAGAACTGCAGGCAGAGAGTAATACGCTCTGTTACACGTCCATGTCTTCTTCGATTTTAGCTGGCATAAAAGAAACTTGAAAATGGAATTGACAAGAACTGTCAGGTTGTAAATAAGATTAGTAGGTTCACAACATCCCACGAAATTTCAGCGTTTGTAAGAGTATACATTAGAAGAAATAAATCAGATTGTTAATCATTGCCGACTCCAAATGAGAAAAGATAAGGAAAAATGTTAATATTAATTGATGAAAGTGTACTTCAAGGCAGAAAGGCGTATTTACAATTTTCGGGTTGTAGCGATCAAAACCAAAGGACTTGTTAGACTTCATTCTTGTTCACAACATCTAGCGAGTCGAGAAGGCAGACTGTCGATGGGTAGGATAAGTAAAATCGTGCCTATTAACGGAGGGGGTAGCAGGGGAAATGTTTTCGATACTAGATGGTTTGCAACTTTTACACTTTTACAACGATACAACTTTTACAACGATACCAGATGTTTACAAATGTACGTTTTTCTTAAACAAGCATATGTAAAAAAACGCGTTTATTTAAAATCCATAACATTATCAATATACTTCAAAGAAAAAATAATTTTTATTCTGGCAAATATAAAACCAGAAAAATATGTTCCGTATTAAACATTTTTGAGACATCAAATATTAATAAAAATGCAGGGGGTCTTTATTAACACTATATTACTAAGCAGGTTGAATTAGGTATTGGGTAGTTTTCATGAAATATCCATGGGTATTCTAAGTAGTTTGTACTTACCAACAGTCGTATAACGCACAAATGTTTCTTTATTTTCGATCATTGTATCTACAGCTAATTTTTCACAATATTGAGCTGTGATAATGGCAATAGAGGGTTGCTTCGCCCTCACCATAGTGGGCATCTGCTTCACAACCTACAAGCACATGTAACTTAAGGTCATTCTCACCAAGAAAATTCATGACAAACAGTAAATTATGAAGAAAACAAAATATTAATGCCGTCCAATATTAAGTAATGAAAAACTTAATAAGGGAATGATAGAACATAGAAGTTCGTTTTTGCCGTTTTGTGACTACAAACCATTTCTGAAAATGTAAAACGAAAACGTATATACTTATGGAACTGACAAAGCAATGTCCATGATGCCATGATGCCTTTTTAATACAAACGCAATTAAATGCTCATTGCTATGCAAACGCAATTAAAGTTTCCATTTTCCAGATTTTCGCAAGCACGAAGTGTGCGGAAATTTGGAGGATACAGTACCTAATTAGCATTAAATAATGATTCGGATTCAAATTTTGTTTTATTCGTCTACCATCCTATTTTCCAGCACATGTATTTTATCAATAACGTCCTTTACTGCGTCCCTCGCCAACACTCCCAAAACAATGGAACACAAAAACACCCCAAAGTATGACATCCCTTCGGAGGCACGTCAGCCACTGGTCATTTTTAAAAGAATGACAATGCATTAATGAAGAAGAATACGCCACCTGTAGCTGAGCGTCTGCTTGACCCGCGCGGGTGTAGGCTCCTCCTTCCACGGAGCGGACCAACCCCTTGGCCAGCAACTCCTCGAGCAACGCGCTCACCGCCGCCACTTCCCAGCCGCTCTCGCGTGCCAACTCTTCTTCCAGCACGGGGTTGGGATATGCGCTCTCCACCATCTCGAGCAGCCGCTCCGCGGACAGCGCCGCGGGCGCACCCTCGTCCGCGCTGCCTGCAAGAACACATGAGGATACTACACTCCCGCTTCAAAAGACATTTCAAAAGGCGACAGGTTAATAGCGTACAAAAACATACAAAGAACGAATTTAAAGAAAATTAGAAGGTATTTTTTCTTTTTTTCTTTTGTCGCACTACTCATAATGCTCTACGCATAATAAAGTTATATATGTATCTCCGGGTAGATTCAAAAGGAATGGTATGACCAAATTATTCTTTCACAGACGAAAGTACCCGCCATTTTCCTCGAAATTCAAGGCTTTCGAGCAGTCATAGATACATCATCCTCATCTTCTTCTTCATCCTAATATCGTCAACTCATCCTCACATTCTCATCCTGATCCTCATATCCTCCTCCTCTTGATCTTCTCATTCGTAATTTGGAGAATTGCAAATTTTTGCTTTTCGAAGCAGCTGTGACAATTAAAATTAGTCAGTATTTTCACCAGTCAAAACGATCTGCCTATCTTGTCCTATAAATTTCCGAAAGTATATTAATATATTTGTAAAATATGTTCATGTGAGAAGCTCTTACAATCTATTATCAGATACACTATGTATACATCGAGATGATGATTCAACGTAAATTGGACAAGGTCACAAGTCAGCATGTCTCAGCACATAGAGCGCAGGGTTATTGACGATGAAACCGGCGAAGTGCTCACGGAACCTCTATGAATCTCCGGAACAAACTCTCGAGAGGCCTGGAGAATGTTTTCCTTTTCGAAAAATAAGGAGCATGCAACACGCTTCTTTTATTTTTCTCAACTCTTGAAAATATGAGACTTATTTAAATGGGACCTACTTCCGACGCCCACCTATGGTAAGCCTACTGTAGGGTCAGAGGATTCGGGATGTAGCATTTCATCACAGATGAGTTTTCAGTTATCCGTTCAATTTCTACACATAATATTTAGTAACACTTTTTCTATAGGAAGTTCTCTTTCTGCGGCTTTAAACTGCATCGAAAACAGTTGACTCGCTTAAAAAAAATTAGATTCAACCTTAGCAGATGTGGCGACTTCTTTACTAAGTGCGAGACAATCAACAGATCCATGTAGGATAGTACAGGCCTGTAGCAGAAAAATAGTACCGGTTCCATACTCCTCACAAAAAAATTAATTGATGTTATTAATTAATTAACCAATGGTACATTAAACACAATTCTCACAGAGTAAGTACTTTCATTAACTCTTAACAGATTTCAGTGGGGGCTCGGGTTCACCAAGCTCCCTCCCCTCCACGGCAACGAGCCTGGTGCCCACATAGTTGACGACTTAGCGTTAGAACGAACCACAAGGGGCAGATAAGAGTCCCAAAAGTCATCGTGTCAGTATTTCCTCAAAATATGGACCAGTTCAAAGGAGTTTGGTTTTTGTCTCTTAATTTAAGTTTTTTCCTTTCATCCTCTTCTCTTTGTTCACTTTAAAAAATGACTGAACTACCCCAAACAATGTAAGTACACAATGAATACCATACTGGAGAAAGTTAATGAAATAAAATTAACTAGTTAAAAATTAAACATAACTAGTTAAAAATAAATACAAATTAATGAAAAGTTAATAGCTAGAAAAAAACTGATTCATTATAAATTAACTTGTGACAACAAGTAGAAAATTAAAAGCGAGTTTTTGGAACCTTTGTAAATTTCTTAAAAACTCCATTAGCACTTCAAATACATCTTATTAGGTGTTACCAAAATTGAGACAGTCTACTTAAATACTTACATTACATATTCACAGGAAACAATAACGCTATGTTTTGGAGGGTTCTGCATTGAATGTTTTAAAAATTCTGATTTTTTTTTCACCAAAATCAAACAATTTGAAGTTCATTTTACGAGGAATATTTTTTAAATTATTACTTTCAATTTTATTGAAGAAATGTGATTTCATTAACTCTTCCCAACATTATTGGTTATGTTAAACTTTCTTGATATTTGTAACAAATAATTTTATTCGTTAATATTTTTATTTGATAGTCCCAATTTGGACGAATGCCCCCCCAAAAAGTCTTGATGAATAGCTTGGCAAATGACAGTCATTCATCAGCAGTTCTTAACTTGGTTTGTGAACGTTAGTGAGATTTTACATCTTCATTCTGAAAAAATTCCAAGGCAACAGCTTCTATTGCTTCATTATTGCATCCTTCAGGTATTCTTATTACTTGTTATTTATATGACTTTGTGAAAAGTTTATCGATTCCCGATATTTTTGTTTTTCCACAAGAATTAATGTTTTGCATTTGACATGTCATGATGTGTCTTTGGGTACATTTAATCTTTTCTCAGGAGCATAACCAAATTATTCCTTCACAAGAGGTAAACCCAGTCAATTATTGTTCTGAAAATTCAAAGATTGTGAGGTACTTGATCTTGTTTTAGATTTATTTGCCTTTGTCACATTTGCCAGAACTAAATTCAATTTTTCTATCATTAAAAGGAATGTGTCAAGAAGGCAGTTTCTATAAAAGCAAATGGTTTTACATCTTCTTTTCATTTATTTATATATGGCCCAACCATAGGTTGAAACATCATGTATGCACATATTATAGAATAAAAAGTCTACTAGAAAAGTCATTATATTGATTAATTGTCAATAATATAATAGAAAACAAAAACAATGTCATTTAAACACATCTATAAGTTATCTACAGGTAATCTAATCATCTCCCCCTTATTGTTAAGTTGAGAACAAAATCATAAAATAAAAAATATTCTGATAAACTCCCAATGAACATCTTGTAATGTATTTCATAAAGAAATTCTTTTAAGACGGTAGCAGATGTGAGATGTATTTCACATGTCACTACATTTCAATTGAGATACCAGAGGGTGCACTAGGTCGTATGTAACTTATCATTACCAAAAACTTTTTCTTCTCGCATAATCCCTTATATTTCAAAAAAGTTATCAAGATTATATCCTTAATGTTACCACATAAGTGCAACAGATTATTTTAATTCTCAATTGTATTTATTGATATCCACTTTTGTTTAAACATGCATAAATAAAAAATACATTAGTTCATCAAACTGAATAATCAGAACATTCTCATTCAATTATTATTAAGTCATTTCATTTCAAGAAGGGAAAAAAAATTAGTTATGAAGCAAATAATCATTTCTTTATAATAAGTGCATTTTATGTTTGCTAAGAATTATGGAAACATGTATTGTGACTCTTGAAAACAAAGCAGACATGAACACTGCAGTATGGCCACATTTAATTTAAATCTATGAGATATTAACCAACTATGATGAAACAAAAATTATCATTAAATTACTAATTAAAACAATTAGTTCATTTTCTGTTATAAACATAGTACAAGTCTCCAACTACAATATGAAATGAAAACACTCCATATTAAGCTTGCATACATCCAAAAGAATTGCAAATACAGTGCAGTTAGTCACACTAAGTGGGTTAAATCATGATATAAAACTCTCTGCCAAACCTGAGATGACAAGACTCGGAGCACCGAAAGTCACAACTAGACCTCGCAGCCGTGCTACACATAAGAAGTAACTCATGTATATAACCCACATTAAGGCATAATAATACCAATAATAAAAAGTTATATCAATGTAACAACATTTGTTCTAATAACAAAGTTATCAAAATATATTTTCAAGAAAATATCTAAAATCTACGCAGCATAGGTGAAGCAAAGATTTAAAAAGCACATTACAGACAACAGTAAAAATCAAAAATCTCTTAAAACCTAAAACAATTAACAAAGCAAACACTAAAAATATTGAGATAAGTAATATGGTATTTAAATTAGAATGAATATTTGCATGGTGGGTAACAAATACTTGGGGTTCTTTCTTAACACAACCAATGATGAAGAGAGGGATAAATAAAGGATATATTTTTATACAGAAATTATAGCCTGAATAAACACTTTTCAGAATGGCCGTAAATTTTTAACACCTAGAAACCAGGCATATTCTAGGAATAGATTGTGTGTGAGAAAGATGAAGGTTGTTGGATTTTCAAAATGATGCACATTTACTGAATAAATGAAAGAAAAGTAAAACAAATATTTTAACATGTGCTGAAGTAAAATTTAATATGGGTTCACTGAATAAATATTTGAAAAAATCCTTATACTTTTGATCTTTTTAATACCACAACCACACAAATTTATGGTCCTCGTTCCCCAACATCGGCTCATTGTAAAACTTAAGTAATTTTGCTGAAGAGCAAGATTTTATTGAACCTTTCAAGATGCCCTACATTTTGTCAAGACTCAATATCAAAATGTTTTCACTTTAAAAATATTATCTGGGTAGAAGGGCATTTTGGAAACTTGTGTGAGGCATTTTGGCGAGTGTATGTGGAGCGGGAGTGATAGATGTACAGAGATGGATGAAGATAGAAGAATTATTTAACCGCATTGGAATACATTTGGATGAGCGTAATATTCATAAAAATACCTATACGAGTTGGTTAAATACAGAGTACAGATCAACGGTAGATGAAACACTGAAGGATAGATGTAATATCTGTTTCTCGTATTTCCCATCTTAAATTCTTAACTTATTTTATGCACAGAAACAGTATTTACCACTTTTTACTATATTTTGTTGGGTTTGAGAATAATAAGGAAGTTCAGATCATTTGTACAATAGAGATATTTTTGCCCAAAAATCATAAGTTTTATTTTCATTATTCAAAGCATTTCCATTTCTCTCAATTGCACAATTAATTAATTAATTGTAAGTTACATTTGGTTTCATATTTAGCATTAACAATGTAAAAAGGACATCAGAACAGTTATGAGTATATGATATTATACAATATAGCATTACACAACTCATGTACAATTCCCTACGAATATTGACGATCACTTACCAGACACATCAGTGATTTCATTTGACAGGAATCAAGAAATCAAGTTACATTATTCTAAAATAAAAGAGTAAAGAAGTGTCTTTTCTAATGTAATTTTTATATGCTGTTTTCACAGAAAGAAAAAAGTCTAAGATGAAATAATAGGAACTCATGTATAAAACTTTTCATGTTCTAACTTACGATACCTCATTTGTGTTTAGGAGAACTTAATTCAAAAACTTTAAAGAATGGCAATGGAGGATTCCTAGCGTGTGTACTTCCTTTCGTTCTTAGTGTGTGAATTCACGGAGGGCGCGGGGGGCATGGTATTTGTTCGACATTTTGATTGAGAGACAGGCAGGGTTCTATTTCCCCCCCCCCCAACATAACCAGTGGTTGACAGTAAACAAAGTGCCTTCGCAGGTGAATGAGTAAATGCAAAATGTACATAAACGACATGAGAGGGATGAACGACAATTTTCATGGTGGAATGAAAGACGGGAAGTTCAGGAAGAGGGGGATTTATTCCAGGATATTTAGGAGTTTTTATTTTGTCTGATTCTAATGTGTATTTTTCATATTAGATAATCTAGCCAGATAATCTCGTCATATGAATATTATTTCTCTTTTGTCTACATCCATATATTTCGTACTTCGATAGGAAGCACTGTCAGGTTACCCATCAAAAATGAAAACTGTGTCAGCAGTTTAATGAGATTTCACATACGTTATTTTGGGAAATTGTAAAAATTGTTTCATTTTTTGGTCATACAACAGTATACAGTAGCTAGCCTCCGTTGACCAAGAAGCCCTTGTAGCAACATCAAGGAACAGGGTTTTAGAGAGTTCAAGAAAAAAGAAAAAAAAATAGATGCCTCCATCAATGACATGGATAGTATTTATAGGATCAATTTAACAGAAGAAAGGTGAGAATGCTTTATAAAATGATGATTTCATTTTTGTGCGCTTTCCATCTTCAGTAAATCTATAAAAAGGATACAGAAAAAAGTGTGAAAGAAAGGAATTTTACAAAATCTTCATCCTATTCTTTTAGGAGGGGAACACAGATTTGCAAAAAAAAATCAATTGGAATAACGTCATAGTCGACACGGATGGCAGTTTTCATGTTGGTGAGAGGTGCAGACCTTCCACTGCCTTAAATTTAAGTGAATGAAAAACGTAACTCTGTGATTGTCCATGAATTTATCAACATTACAATTTTTATCGACATTATCTCTTTGTAGGAGAGGGTGATTAAGTCAATCCAGCATTTTTTTACATCTTGGTTGTAGTGACTCGAGAACTTCATAATTGCAGAGGATGTTCAGATAATTTTAAGACAGCACCACTAAACTTCAATGCCATTACTAATTGTGAAGGTACCCCACCATACCTAAAGGGGCACATAAGCAGGGTTAGTGAATGCCGCTTTTCAACACCACTTCATGTCTCTGCACAGTGGAGTACATCGAGGTAAAACCTAGTCAAAAGTATTTTATCCAGTAAATTTGGTGAATTTGGTGAATTTTGGCAAAAAATCATTTTTAGGATATAAACAAATATTATATCTATTATTCATGTTAAGAAAATTTATATAGTGCTTCTTTTTAATTGTTTATATAGATTTGATATATAACCTCTCGAACCAAAAATACATTTAATTTAACATGACATTCGCCATAATCCATCAAATTCATGGGAAAAAAATCTTTTGGCCAGGTTCTGTCTCAATATACTCCACCGAGCAGTGGTGTTAAAAAACAGTGATTTGAATCAACTCTATTGTGAACATCGTTCTCATAAGCGATTGTTCTACCATGTTCCGATCCAGAATTTATCAGTTCGACATCAAGTGAATATGAGGAAAACAAATTATGAGAGAAAGTAAGAAAAATGATTTATATGTAACATAAATGAAAGCAGCTTACTTTAATTTCTTTATTATATTGTTCAATTTCATTGAAAAGAGTTTATTATGCTAATTATGCTCTTATTACGCTGCTGCTGCTAATAATAATAATAATAATAATAATAAAATAACAATAATAACAACTTATTTAATAATGCAATTCAACTGTGTTTGCATGTATAGAGCACGAAGAGGAATTAGTAATGCTGTCAAATTGTACGTTTTCACCTTTACACTTAAACTGCATGCAGCACCATTCTTATTCGAAAGAAATGTACCGCGATGCAAAATACGTATTTTTTGGGCTTAACGGCGTTATTACACGTCGCAACGAAAAATTGATAAGATGCACATTAGTTTGAAGTTTTGTCTACTTTCATTCAGTAAAGAAATACTTTTGCTCTAAACCAATAAAAAAACGATACATTAGAAAAATAAACAAATTAAGAATTTTGTTTCTTCAAAATGCTGAGTTATGCGGCAGAGATATCTTTACGCAAACTGGAAATTCGGAATCAGCGACCGAAAAAAAAACATAATCAGTCAAAATAAAAACCTAATTTTTACATGTACAGCCTATTTTGGTTTCCAACTGCCTGGACTAGGGGGAGATGGGAGTACACTGAGAAAATCTGCCACAGACCCACGTTCCCTACAACTGCAAATTTTACAAGGATCATCCGGGGGCTTGAACAAACTTCACTCATCAAACGCCGAGTACTCGAACCCCTTCACCACGGGTCCGTCATGGGTGCAATGACGAGTAATCATTATACAATTTGCGACTATTGGCGAGAACGCCCCTTTTACGAGGCGCAGAGCCACAGAGACCATCGCTTATGGGACCCCACATAGTGCTGTGAACAATCACTCTCGCAATTTGGAAATTGAAACCAACGACAACGTTCTTTTGTCGATATACAGTTTCCCCATGGATTATNATATATATATATATATATATATATATAATACACTATATGTATATAATATATACTACAATATAATGAAAACAACATACGTCGATTATATCTTCACGGTTTTTTTTTCAAGCAGAGTGCGCTCGTTAGAAAGAATAATGCATACGTTACATACGTGAAAATTTTAATTTAATAACTTAATGTTTCAACAAAATATTTCACAATTTTTGTTTCGATTTTCATTTGGAAATAAGCGTTGGACTTCCTTTACTCTGTTAAGGAGCGATGGGACGCATTACAGTCGTAAAATGTACTTTATCACGTGACTTCAAGTACACATGAAAATCTAACTACACTAGCTTTCCTTCATGCACTCAAGAGGGAAACTGCTTCGGTTGTGCATCTCTCGCTCATCATTCGCAATAGCTACATGTTTCGTTTCCGGATTAGGACCGTGACGAAACTCGTCGCAATGAGTAATGCGATGGGTTGCATATTTAAAGAGGCATTCGACTCGAGCGTGAATTTGTATGTATTACGTACCTTCCTTCGTCTTAAGGAGGCGCCTGACATGCGTCATTCGGCGAGTCCCGAGCGACCGCGAAGTCTGAATGGGTTGCTTGCTCTTTGCCGCGTCGCGAATAATGGTGCAGCGTGTCGGTATTTTGGGCAAATCAAAGGATGCCGAGCACTCGCAGAATGACGAATGTCTAGAGGTACCTTTAGTAGGTGTGTACCTCACCCTGCTGGTAAGATAAAACTGGTCACACGTCGAAAGTTCTGCCCTTCTAGGGGGGAGGGGAGTGCCTAGTGTTCTCATCTATCTCGCAATACCACGCCCACTCATTCCACAAAAGACAAGGGTAGTACTGAGGCAAGACTAATAACACTTTACTGCATTTTTATTGAAAAAAGAAACTCAACTTTAATTTTCGTGCGTATATGCATGAAATAAATTCCCTATCTTCTTCATGTAAAAACTTTTCTCGCGATCACTCATGAATGTAATGGGAAAGGACACCTCAATAGGAGTGATTAGTCGGTAGGACCGTTACTTTTTTATATAAAAGCATTGCTTATATTTAATGAAACACAATGAAATGTTTTATGTTACAAATCAGTAAAAATCAATTTCGAAAAAGGGGTGAAATGTTCAAAGGGGTTACTTCCACTGGTAAAGAAATACGTAAACTAATCTTGGACGTGCGCACATCAAACTGAAAGTTTGTAACAGCTCAAAGAGGGTGGGTTGAAACGGGGTGGGGGTGGTCTTCCGATATACGTGACTTTTTCATCCTGACAATAGACCAGAGTCGTGCAGGTGAGACTAGCTTTCACTGAATCTGAAAATGTAATATTTTTCTCGATTTTCGCGATATTTTCACCCCTCGACATTCCCCTGTACTCCCTTGACACTAGAGACATTGTAATGGCACAGAAAACTTCCCATACGGGAGTGTCTGATGTATTTAATAAATATGTAAACACAAATAATATTTTAGTATTTCCTTTACATGTCACATACAAATACTCTTTACAAAACAACCATGCAATTAGGGGGCACGAACAATCTACTAGACTAGGTATTTTACAGCTTGGGTGATATGGCTACTGAACGGAAGGAAATCCTTTCGTTTGTTTCCTTAACTTCTTTTCCCTTGTCTTGAAGGGGATCGGAGATTGAAGATGATATGATGCATCTTTCGATATGGCAGGGAATTACAAGGGTGCCGGATGTCACACCCCTCCTGACCTCCCCAAATGATGAAAGAATGAGAGGAAGGGGAAACGGGAGTATCCCGAGAAAACCTGCTCCGAACCCCGTTTCGTCCACCACCGCAAATTCTACGAGGATCAGACAGGGTTTAAACCAGCGTCACCAAATATAGATGAGAACGCTAGGCACCACGCCACGAGTCGCCCTGGAAATAACCCTTTTGAATACGGCTAATTTGGAAAAAAGATATAATTACCATTTTCAATGAATAACCAAGCGATTCTGAATCGTTGGATGGGTGACGGTGGATAGTTCTAAGGGCATAATAGTTTCATACAGAACCCCCTTTTGAAATAGGCCCTAAAATAAGAAATATAATAGTAAATTCTTCAATAGTAAAGCGTTGTCGTTAAAAAAATTAGCACACTTATCACAAATATAAATAAAACAAAGTGTAGTGTTAGACTGACTGATGAAAGTAGCCTTTAGCTCTGCCATCACTGAAACTACGCAGAGGCAATTTGAGAAAGAATAGGCGGTTGTAGACGAAGCTACGCCAGCTTACCCCGCGCAGTAGACAGACGACAACGCCACGCTTACACTTCATCTCATTACTTTTCTCATTACTATTCTTTCGCTACGCTGAACATAATAAGACACACACAACATTATTCCAGGACATAAGGGTCATCTGAGTTTTAATGCATTCATACCAGTTGCAGTCAGAGAAATATTTCAGCTAAAAGAGAAAATAACAGGTAGGGGTGTAATCCGCGTCCAATATTTCTCGCTTAATTGCCCTCGCAGGTAGTTGCTATGACAACTGTGCGTTCTATCACTTCTAGTGGTGGCTCATTGCAACTGAAACAGTTAGAGTAAACCTCAGAGTAAACTCCAGATGGATACGGTTCGCTGTCGCTTCGTTGCAATGGCGCTAACAGTTCCGTAAACAGTTAAAAGAACAGATAATAGTTACGTAAATTTTCTGAAACAATTATGAAATACATGTATTTAGAAGTACGGCGAAACAGGTTTGCTTTGGCATGAAAATAAAATCAACGTTAGGTCAAATTGATATCTTACGCGATAATCAAAATAAATTATAGTTTCAAACTTCAATTTTTAACGGTACATAGGAGAAAACATACATTCATTGAAATTCATGGCATCGTTGTAATACAAATAATGGCACACTCGTTACAACGAAAGATTCCAGTAAACCGAGAGTGACTGTCGCGACACGTTCGTAGCAACAGAATTGCTTAGTGGAACAGTTTCACCGCTGTCGCAACACCCTAACAACGGCTCTGCGACTGGAACCGTTTGGCACACCTCTAATCACGTCCCATCGAGACTATTGGAAGAGTCAACCGGTTACTTACGCTATCAGTGAGACAGCGCTTCCGTCTTTAAATGAAATAACTCACGGGAGGGTTATTGGGTTGAGCTAGCCACCTTAAATCCAATTGACGAAAAATACATATTTTTTATAGAATTTGTGGAGTATTTTTTTAATTCGGCTATCTTTGTTATAACTTAATTTTTTTCCTCTGAGCAGCGAGCAAATTCCCTGGCTTTTCAAGAAACGCTTGCCATACTGTTTTTTTTAGATGCTTTATCGAGGCTCTGCTACTCTCTGTTTGACTTGTGTGACCAAGATGATTTGAAGTAGTGCTGTGCTTCGCGACAGTAAAGAGCTGGATTTCTTGCTGCGAGATGAGCTCGTATTCCACTATCTTGGAGGTCCAACCAGTGGTTTTTGTTATCCACAACAAAGATGAGGAAATTCAAAGAATTACTCTCCATGAACTCTTAAAGCTTGTAGTGGGACTGTTTGATTTTTTGGAGTAAAATAATAACAGTTCAACACAAAAACTTTACTTAACACAAACCAGACTCTAGATTACTTACGTTGCGTTACTCACTGTACTTTACTACAGTATCCGTAACACCTACATAAACTGGAAGTCCCATGATGGTTATGACACTGTGAACCGAAGTATTTTATAAATTATCAATAAACTCCCCTCGCGCAATCGCACAGAAAAAAATAAAAAAAATCAATATTATACTTTTGTGTTTTAAGTACACTTCTGTTTACAAACCTGAAAACAAATTATGAGAAAAGAAAACTTTCTGTTGAGCTCAGCGTAGGAGAGCCAAGGAGAGCCAATCACATAAGAAAATAGGGCTTCTTTGAAAACTTTTTCGGCTATTCGAAATGTTTAATGGTGGTCGAGATTCCTACTCAATGAAAAACATCAAGAACAATGACCTTTTAATGAAGCTTTGATCCTTGTTGAAATAAATTGGTATAATTTTAATCCCCCACTCACGAAGTACCCCTAAAAACACCACAAACCAGCTTGTTTTAGCTATCAGAAATTGGTAGGGATAAGAATAAAAAAATAAAAATTCAATGCTCTCCATATTACTATAGATTTAAATGCTTCATGGAGTGCCCAGGATCAATTGTAGAAGACAACATAAGAGCAAGTGGTTTCTTTAACCACAAAAAGGAGCGGGTTTCTTTAATCACAAAACTTTACCAAAATTTGTAACACCAACCGCTCATTAGAATTGTGTGTTCAGTTTCAAAACAAAAAGACTATCAAGATGGTGGTCTTTATTTGGTTCTCTCACTCAATTACGATAAAGGTCTCAATATGGTATTGCGAGTCAGGATAAGATCGTTCCGCGACTGTATTTGTCGTGTCACGATACAAGAAGATAGAGTTCCTCTTTACGACTCCTGCTTCAACAGTCTTTTCAGTTGCTTCGTGCAGTGAATACACAGCTTCGGGAATGAATCACATTTCGCAGTGAACAGAAACAAGAAGTGATCGAGTCGTTGCAGTTAGTTTCAACGAAGGTTAGTTTCAACACCGTTTCAATAAATTATAGGAGGATATATTCTAATCTATATATACATATACAAAAAAACTAGAGTTTGTGTGTCTAGTAACTGTCTGTTCGTGTGTCTGCCGTACAGGGCGAAGAGTTTCGAAATTCTACAGGAAAGGGTCGAGAAGACCACAAAGCGAAGTTTTAGAAATTCGATTAAGAATTTCAAATTAATTTTAAAGCATTTTTTGTAATAGTTGCTGAGCGCAGAAACCCTTCAAAAGGGTTTATTCAGCACAAACATTCTCAGGGTGGGCCTAAGATTCGAGATTCCTGAGATACAAATTTAAAAAGTTTTTCCCCATTGTACGTTGAACTTTATTTTTTTTCCTTCTTGTGCAGGTTTGATGGACCATGGTTTCGAAATTCGGCATAAGTGTTTACCGCGTCGACCTCCGTACAATGTATTCAAAATCCGACACGCACTTTTCTTTATTTTACTTCAAGGGTTTTTTTGTGTCAACCGGGTAGCAACAAGGTCGGAAGGCTCAGATCTTCGAAATTTGACACACACGTTATCTAAGATAGGTCCAATTGCATCCATCATCCAGCAATATTTTACAAATTCAGTTTAGATTATTTTATTGATTATTTAACATTATTTTATTTATTTCGCCCTGCCCACAGAGTTTAAGAACTCCGAAGAGCTTAAAAATTCTGACAGTGTTGTCCAGGTTTGTTCCATGTGGACCTCCGAACATATTTTTTGAAATTTAATATAGATTTTTCTTTATTTAATCATAAATGTTTTCAGTGTCAGCCGCGGAACGACTCGACTTACAACTTCCATACATCAAAGGCGCTTTAGAAAGAATAATTGAACAAAATTCAATAATTTCACGCTAGCAAGGCAGATACTTGGCTAGTATTTTTAGAAGGCTACACCAGTCATTTTTGCGAGTAATACGAGGGCAATAGAAAATGATGGGTGATATGCACAGCAACGAAGTCGATAATGTATTAAGCAGGACAGTATTATTTAGCTAAGAAGGGTTTTTACAGTCGAGTAAACGGAGCAGCTGACGATATTTCTTGAGCAATTTCGAACATATGAACAGCTATACATACGCTAGAGTCGAGACGAAAGATCCCTTATATTTCTCCCGTTTACGGTAAACTTGTGGTTCGTAATACATTCAAAGTTTCATTTTATTATTTTAACAAAACAAAAAAAGTGACAAAATACACGAGAATTTCAGCCCCACATCGACTGATTCCTCTGAGTTCCACCTGATAAAACGTACACGACTCAACGGTGATTCTGTATCGTGAATAAAACCCATTTCAACGCGGTCGATCACGTAGCGATTTTGTGCGATGATAAATCAATTCACGGAACTGATCGGAGTCTGAAAGGGAAAATAAAGACGGGGGATATTTTGGTGAGTTGTAAACTTGCGACAGTCGAGGATTTTGTCCGATCTGACTCTCAGCCGATTCTTAATAACATACGACCCGGTTCAATTTACGACGAAATACTCTTTAATACTCATTTTCAAATTCACACAGAGTAGCTTTTTAACAAAGTATTTCTTATCAGTATGGTATTAAAGTATTATGTATTCGGCGAAACATTCCTAACACAGCTCACATAGTCAAATTCTCGCAAACAAAAAAGTTCCATTTTCGAGAGAATTCCAAGAAAAGAAGTATTGTTTTTGAAGACTAGAATAACCAAATGCATTAGCAAGTGATTCCCCGGAAGGTATGCAGCGGGATCACGTGAGTTTAAAAATTATTTATCGAAAGTCACAAGTGAACATTACGTCAGAACGTAGCGAGCTTCACACGAATGCATTATCACAAATTTTAAGAGAAAGTATAATTTGCATTCTTTTTGCGTGAAAAAATACACCTTTTCTCATGTGACTCATCATTTATTCTTGCCAACGTATAACCAAGATATTTGCATGCTTTTTTTAATCCAAAATCTTCAGATTAGAATCAAAGAAAAAATGTGTTACATTTTTATGTAATATTACACTATGTTTAAATCTCCAGCCGCTACACAATGCTTTTAACATGTTTTGTCTTCTTCAGATTTCATTCCACGCTTAAAATTATTCCTCTTCCATTACTTTATTTGTGTAATTCACAGTTTTCAAGTAAGTATTTAATTTTATGTATTTTGTGTTAAAAATTTAAGTGTTATTTTATGCTTAATATTTTATTAGTAATTCTTCAAAAAAAATATTTAGTTTTAGAGGTACATTCATTATCTATCTAGAATGACTCTTTTAGTACATTTTTTACTTCGTAAAAATAATTTCTTTCCATCCCTAATTTCTAACAGAAAGATAAAAATTTTCTTATGATGTTTTCTATTTACTTATGGTGCTTTGAGTGCGCACTGGTGCACCCCGCATTCAAAAATGGTGTTTCATTTGAAGAAGTTGCTCCAATGCGGGGATAAGGTTGTTCCGTTTGTCTATCGTTGTGCATTCGCGGCACTGAAAGCAACCTATTTTGTTCCGTCTTTTCTCGATGGAGGGACTGCAATGGACGTTGTTGTAGGTAGGTTAGCATATGGATGCCGCATCCATAATTGGAAACTATAGATTTGTTGCGAATATAAATTTTCACCCTTACTATAACGCACAAAATCAATCACTAGATCGCACTGAACTAAGTCACTTGCGTTTATTTTGCACTGAATCATAGCCTTTATGATGGCCATGCCAGAATAGTGCAGGAAAGATGATACACAAAACCTACGGTAGCCATATAAGGCTAACAAGAATTGTATCACGCGATGTTTCTTTTTCCTCTCCCAAGATGATAAATTCTATCACTCTTGTGCATAAATTATATTTTCCATAGACGTTATTTGCTGAATACTCCTGGAGCTATATCTTATGAGGAGTGATCATCAACCCATAATACACTGAAATAACATTTCTCTCGTATTTCAATCACTTTGTAGCCCCGCATCAAGCATATAAATAGAATAAATATTGCATGAAGGTTTTCAATAAATGTGATCGCCCCCTTTGCACAAAAATGAAAGACCATTTCACTGGCTGTTTGTCCACAGTATGTTACTACCTATACTACAATTTAATGCACTACAAAATGTTTGAGGCAAAGGAGATCTTTGTCGCTTTCATAGATTGTCATAGACACCAATCATAACCATCATAGACATCAGTATAACCATTTCGGGTGTTGTGATTCTCGGGACAGTGATACACTAACATCTGTTAAAGAGTGTTCGACATCTCAGAATCATATCAATTTCAGGTTGAAATGGACCCCTCCTAGAATATCATGTCGGATAAATAGAATGGAAACAAACTCTTATGATGATCAGTCATTTAAAATACTACAGGTACAACTCCATGTAATGTACCTAAACATAGTTGAATACTATTCCTAAAAACAAATATTATATGCTCCCTAAGAAGAAATTTCAAAATTTTCACAATTCAAGAAAATACAATTATTTACACGTCTTTACGCTAATTAATATTATCATATGCTCCAGATTCTGTAAACCACAAAATCACTCCCTAATTATTCAGTGACCGTATAGAATCCCATAGCTAGATACAAAGCTGTTTGAAATCACTTGGATGATATTCATCCTCACCGGGTTCTTCATTTGTTTTCTTTTGAGTAGAAGCAGATTTATATTATGGCCCATTACATCAGGGATGGCAGTGTCATCAATACTTTGATATTACTCACTAATAATAACTCTCCTGATTTTATAAAGCTAACATCCGAGAGGTTTCAGTGATTTGAAAATAATAAATAAAACTTTTATAAGTATTGGCATTTTTCTTATAACTTACTTTGTGAACAACTCTCATTCCTTCAGCATTCTTTTCATATCATCAAAATGGAAGTATCAACAACAGACAGATAACTTCCCATGATGCAATGAATAAATATATTGCATGAAACAGTTTTCAACATTACTGGGAATTGGAAGAAATAAAGAAAAGATGTAATGATTAAATGTAGATCTGTGTTTTTGACTGGCACGGTGTAACCTATGCGATTACTAGGAATTTTTCAGAGAATCACCACCCTGAATCTGCAGGAAAGACTGGCAACCGGAGGAACTTGTTCTCATACTAGAAACTTTATGGAACTTTGGTTGCCATTAAAATCAGATTCTTTTTTTGTAAATCAAGTAAGGTGATGGAAAAATTCCGTTTTAGAGTATACATCATAATTTGTTTCAATGTAGAGAATAGGAACATAAATTCCTTCTCTTGAAATTCTACCATAGTACCACACAGAATAAATAAATTTACAGCAATGTAATTAAATGTTTTGAATTTAAAAAAGTAAGTCATTTGCAACTAAAAGCACAAAACGAGTTATACTTACAAGGTCGGGCTGGCGGTTTCTGAGCTTGCTCCAACTGCTTGAGAGTCACCTCCACCTTCACAACCGACGAGTATTTGTGCTGCAAGAGTTTCATTACTTTCTTAATGAAGCCCACATAATCTGCGAAAGAAGAATTGTAGAGAAATCTCATAAATAGCATTAAGAACAGTTAAAAATAATATTGTCACCCTGCAGAAAGAGTATAATGGCAAAAATGACAAGAGTGAGAGTTCTCAAATCGAAACAGTTTGTATACAACAGACAACCCTCCATTCAGGTTAAGAATTATTCCTAGAAATTTACTCGCAAAATAGTGAATATTAATTCTGTATACGCTCTAATGTCGGTAGACTGTATCATTTGAATGACTAACTTTTTCTAACATACATTAACTTTTCACTTATATCAAACATGTACCATACAAACCAATGCTGTCCAACTTATCTTATCTCAGGTGCCATTTTCTAAACACTTTCAAGCGGTCGGACCGGCACTGGATGGGGTTTGGTAAAATGTTACAGACGAATAAAATATATAGGTCATAATTATTTCTATGTTTGTAACGCAATATTGTGATTCTCATCAACAAATTTACATTATTTCAATCAGGAAAAATTAAATAGTATATTCCTTTATTTTATAATATTTAGTATTATAATTAAGTGTTTTCACACTACAATGTAATTCCAAGCACAATATGGGGTAATTCCAAACACAATTTTCTGTCTTCTCTCACCGGACATGCCCCGTCATACACTAATTCTGACAGCATAGATTTATAACACAAAGTTGTGCCCCCCCACCCCATTATTTGTTGGAAAATTTGATAAAAAAATGTACTAACTCGCAGGCTGTAAAGAAAGGTTCTGGTTGGACAGAGCTGGGCGTTAGTTGGACAGCACTGATCTAAACAGTTGTGATAGGACTTATATTGATAGAAAGTGCTGTTCGAAAAGAATTGTTGCTCTCAACCTGTTCTCACTCCAATTACACTCCTACCCGAATTCCAAGAGGGCTATTCTTGAGAGAATTAAGTATTGTAAGGCTACATGTTAAATACTTATTTACATGTTACTAGTTAAATAATCATACTGGTCACTCTTGCAGATTAATTAGAATAAAACTTGCACTGCGTGTCAGACATACCCCAGGTGATTGTCTACATTCATGGCCCGCAAAATGGAGCTGCACATACTGTGACATTAGAACTGGGATCCCAGGGTCCTGGGTCAGTAAAAAAAAATCATATTCATAGCACGTACAGAATGTGACTGATTTAAATAAATATTCTGTATGATAATGAGATTTGAAACTAGTTTATCATTTTCATTATTAACTTCTATAGAGAAAAGACTTTAAGACACTAGTATTGTCTCATAAAAAGACTTGTAAAAAGGAGTACTGAAGTATCTAATGGGGTCCTGAAGATTGTCTGGCATAAAGGTCCCAGGAAAGATGTGGGTCAGGCTTACATCCATGGATAACATGTATCAAAAGACCTGGGTATTATGATGTACCAGGAGCTAAAATTTCATAAAAATTCACACAATTGTCTTTTATTAAATATTCACTTCATTTCTGATTACTATCAACTAGTGCAAGTATTTTCTTCCACATCAAGTTTAACAGAAGAACCAAAAATACATTGAAATCTAATTTTATTCATTATCATAATTCAGAGAGCAGTTCCAGCTGTTTTAGTAAAGGACAATAACGTCAACGATAGGAAAACTAATACGCAGAGCCCCGGACTAGAGATTCGAGAGCCGTTTTTTACTTACTCGCATACGTAGTTCATGGAGTCTTGTAATTGTGAAATTTTGCGGTCGCGAGATTTAACGGAAATATCCGTTGGGTGTCCCTGATTCCGAAAAAGTGAGTTTTAGAGAAACGTCCATCCATCTGTTTGTCCGTCCATGCGCAGAGATTCTCACAAAACATGAGTCCTTTTTGTATTTAGAGTGGTGTCTGCTTCCAGTTAATGCACGTGCTCCAAAATTTTTATCATCATCATCTTACGAAAGCTGAAGAGCCTTGCGGAAATTTTATCTAAAATGGCACCATTTTTTTTGTTTAAAAAATCTGTACAGAAAGTGTAATTAGTATCTATATCAGACGCATAAGCGGAATTTTGCTTGAAATAGATAAACAGTAAAATAATTTCTGTCCACTTCACTTCCACATTAGTTTCTGTTTCAAGAGTCTATTGAATAGTTCAGATGTACCAACTAGAGGTAAAATACAATTTTAGTAAACTGAAATGAAAGATATGAAATTGATAAAGGAATTGATAACTGGCAGCAGACACGCAATTGTATGTGTTATACAAACCGTCACGGGCCAATAATTAATAGAAAACCATTTTAAAAAAATTAATTTATGGCATGTACTAAACCGAATAATATAAATTTAAGTTTGTAATAAGGTAATGCAATGCCCAAATGCTAATACCTCCATACATATTTCACGTTAGTAGGTCCTAATAAAAATAAACACTTTCCATCTTTATCGCAGAAAATAATTTAATATTGTAAACTTGTCTTCAAAAAGCTTGTCTTTAAAAAAATTATGCAAAATGATACCAAATACAACCTTACTGGCATCAAATGCTCATTTGACTATTAGTCCAGTAACTAGATGACGAAAAGAAGCATGTCAAAAAACCGTTTTTCCCTTTCAATGTTATTTTAGTTTTTCGCCTATAAGTTTAAAACAACGCATTTTTAGAACAAAATATTCTTGAACAGAAAAAATTTACATTAAATTTCTAACAAATTACATTCTGTACCGTTTTGTCACCCGACGAACGTTAAATGCTAAAGAGCGTGATTACATTGATAAAAATTCTACAATGGATATAATTGAATTATAACTTGAGAATAGCTGTGACTACTGAAAAGTTAAACTTCCTTCCTCTATCCAGCTCCTCCTAGTATCAATAATTAACCACTTCCACTAACCTCTCCACGTGGGTCAAGTTGTTGGTAAACCCAGCTAACCGGTCCTCCTACTAACAATGACCTACTACCTAACTCCGAACTCCTATCGCTCCATGTAGACAAGCTTCAATAGCACGCTACATTTCCCATTTACAAAATACAATCCATAAAAAAGTTAATTGCATCAAATAGGGTAGTTCTGATTTTTTATATGATAAACCGAAATTTTCGTTCTCGACCGAAGTACCAGAAACAAAAAAAAAAACAGAAAAATGTCATCAATTCTCAGTTTCCATGGATTTTAACTTTGAAGCAATGGGTTTTAGAAATAAAATGCTATGTCATTTTTTTCAATTCTGTGAATTTACAAGAGTTAAAGACCAGAACTCGAACTGTATTTGGACCACAGACACCATGCAAGGAAAAAGTACACGCTGACTCTATTACATAGACGTGTACTTAAGTTCAACGCGCACAAGCGAATAAACAGATCGTCAGAAAAAAATACTCTGAAAAATACTTTTTGTTGAACGTTCAATAAATTTCATTTTCGTATGAGGACGTTTTCTCTAAAAGTAAATAGTTCTCAAGTTATAAACAAAATACGGGAAAAATAAGTTCTTTGATCCATCGCGCTCTTAAGCCTTATCCGTTAGTCTGACGACAAAATGACACAGAACATAATATGTTGGAAATTTAATATTACATTATTTAGGTACAGTGGTGTTTCGTTCTAAAAATGTACTATCAAGTTATAAGCGGAAAAGTGAAAGCATTTTAGAAAATCTTAGTAATTTATTTTTGTTTGAGTTTAAAGTTGAAATCTGAGCCTGCAGCTTCGTTATTTCCCCTCCTTTCTTGTTTTCCTGGTAATTTTTTAAATTAAATATTATCGAGCTGCTGCTAAAAAGAATAAATTTTATTTGAACATGAATGAATTCTTTATAATATGAGAGAAGCATCTGATATATTTTATACAAAATAGCTTACAACAATAAAATATAACACATACTAGGATATTTTCTCTCTAAGAAATGTACAGTGACTGGATTTGGAAACTTAAATCTATTATTCAGAGAATTGCTTGAGAATTCTAGAATTCAAAGTTTCCAAACATCAGTGGTGTAGAATTTTTTTATACAATTTGTTCTTATATATTATTCTTATATTATATA